>JBBMWA010000035.1:0-18948 GCA_039566165.1 Maruca vitrata | reverse complement strand
GGTTTGTAACCTAGCCTAACCCCGAATGAGGTTAGGTTTGTAACCTAGCCTAACCCATCCACTAGGTTTGCAGATGAGGTTAGGTTTGTAACCTAACCTAACCCCGGGCTGAGGTGGGTTCTGTGGCCTAGCTTAACCTTGAATGAGGTTAGGTTTGGCAACGTAACCTAACCCATCCACTAGGTTTGCAGATGAGGTTAGGTTTGTGGCTTCTTGCTAACCCCGAATGAGGTTAGGTTTGTAACCTAACCTAGCCCATCCACTAGGTTTGCAGATGAGGTTAGGTTTGTAACCTAATTTAACCCCAGATGAGACAGGTTTGTAACCTAACCTAAGCCCATCCACTAGGTTTGCGGGCCGAGTTGAGGTTTGTAACCTAGCCTAACCCCAGATGAGGTTAGGTTTGTAACCTAGCCTAACCCCGAATGAGGTTAGGTTTGTAACCTAACCTAACCCATCCACTAGGTTTGCAGATAGGAGGTTAGGTTTGTAACCCCTGCCTAACTGAATGAGGTTAGGTTTGTAACCTAACCTAACCCCGAATGAGGTTAGGTTTGTAACCCTAACCTAACCCATCCATTCAGGTTTATGAATGAGATTAGGTTTGTAACCTAACCTAACCCAGGCTGAGGGATTAGGTTTGTAACCTAACCTAACCCATCCACTAGGTTTGCCGGAATGAGGTTGGAGTTTGTGGCAACCTAGCCTAACCCAGAATGAGGGATTAGGTTAGATAGGTTAGGTTAGGTTAGGTTAGGTTAGGTTAGGTTAGGCCAGGTTAGGTTAGATTGGGACCAGGTTCCAGGTTAGGTTAGGTTGGGATTAGGTTAGAGTTAGGTTGGGATTAGGTTGGGTTGGGTTGGGTTGGGTTGGGTTAGGTTGGGTTGGATTAGGTTGGCCAGTTAGGTTAGGTTAGGTTGGGATTGGGATTAGGTTAGGTTGGGATTAGGTTAGGTTAGGTTAGGTTAGGTTAGGTTAGGTTAGGTTAGGTTAGGTTAGGTTAGGTTAGGTTAGGTTAGGATTGGAGTTAGGTTAGGTTAGAGATTGAATTGATTGAGATGAGATGGCCAGGCCGATTAAGTTGGGGGATTAGGTCTGAGATTGAGATGTGCTAGGTTAGGTGGAATTAGGTTAAGTTAGGATGGGTAAGTTAAGTTAAGTTAGGATTAGAAGGTTAGGGTTAAGTTAGAGTTAGGATTAAGTTAGAATATGAAATTAGGTTAGAGATTGGAATTAAGTTAGAGATTGGGAATGGAATTAGTTAAGTTAGGGTAAATTAAGGTAGAATTAGAATTGGGGTTGGATTAGGTTAGGTTAAGTTAAGTTAGATTAGGTTAGGTTAGGTTAGGTTAGGTTAGGTTGAAGTTGGGATTAGGTTAGGTTAGGTTAGGTTAGGTTGAGTTAGGTTAGGTTGGAGGTTAGGTTAGGTTAGGTTAGGTTAAGTTAGGTTAGGTTGGGTTAGGTTAGGTTAGGTTGGGAGTTGGGATTGGGATTGGGATTGGGGATTGGGTTGGAGGTTGGGTTGGAGGTTGAGTTAGGTTAGGTTAGGTTAGGTTAGGTTAGGTTGGGTTGGGATGCAGGTTAGGTTAGGTTGGGATTGGGATTGGGATTGGGATTGCAGGTTAGGTTGAGTTATGATTGGGGTAGGTTAGGTTAGGTTAGGTTAGGTTAGGTTTTTTTTTTTTTTTTTTTTTTATTTATGCAAACTACCTCCAACGTCATCCAGGCCTATATTAACAATTTGTTTGTGACTCTTACATTCCAGTTCTCGCTTTTATTCCTCTCGTACTTTTATTCACATACTTGTTCTTTCTTTTTCATTCATCATCTTTTGCTCTTGAAAGTCTGAGAGGACCATCTATTCTGCTGCCCTTAACACTACTCTAACTACTTTTGTGGCTCGGAAACCTTTGTTTCTGTTTGTATATGAGCAAGGGAAAGCAGAAATTTACTCTCGTTCTGTTCCAGGTATTATGTTTGAACATTTTATGACTTATTGTGCCATTATCTTACATCTATTCTCATTTACTACCCACAATTTATTATACTATTATTATCTATACATTTTATTTAACTATTCTTACATTTAGTATATATGCTTATATATAATCATTATATATTTCACTATATACTTATTCCTAGGTCTTATTTCGTATTTGCTCTTATTACTATTTGTTTACAATATTCTAAAAATGGATATCTTAACTTGCTATTCATTATCAAACTTATACTATTCTTATCTAATTTTCAAGTTGTGTTCCTGCTCAAAGTTAAATCTATTATGAGACAGGATAGGACGTTAAAGTATCAAGTGGAGAATAGTTTCCTGCGCTTAAGGGCTCGCATTCACACGAAGGACTCTCCTTACACTTGAATCTGTGCAAGTATGAGGAGAATCCCCCATGCCCTGTGAGTGCTTGTGTAATAACACCCTCAAACTTAATTTTTCTAACCACCCTGTACGCCTATGCAGCTCCTGGGAAGAATATCTTTGTTGTTGAAGCGGTGTCCTCCGACCTGTACCTTTTGTCCCATTCATGAAGCGTCTCACCACGGATGCTGCAACTTCACGAATGACACAGGGCACCGGTCATAGTCGGGCTTCCGCTTCAACCTCAAAGCTGCCTCCTTTTTGCAAGGACATCGGCCCTCTCATTCCCCACTAATCCTACATGAGCTTTGATCCAGAACAAGGATATGTCCCTTATTCTGGAGTCTGCAGTTTCCAATGTTCTTCCTAGTTTCCGACTGCTAGTGGGTGAGGGGCATGGAAATTGGTCACTGTTTCGAGGGCCGATCTCGAGTCGCAATAAATTGCGACTTTTTGCTCCTTGCTCTTAAGGGCCACTTCGGTGGCTTTTAGTGAAACTAGTAGCTCCGCTTGGTAGACAGAGCAGTACAGCGAGAGGGCAAGTTTGTGGGCACTTTGTCTCGTGCTCGGTGTTCCACACAGAGACTGCCGCGCCAACCTTACCCTCGATCTTACTGCCGTCTGTGAAGATTCTCATAGCGTAATCACTATGAGTCTGGTACTGCTGCTCGTCCACCAAGCTTCCGAAAGCCAGCTTCTGTTGAGTTGCCGGGTGTGGGGCGCCGATTTTCGGCATCATTCTCTCCACTTCCCTATCGCCCAGCTCCTGTCTCGGGGCCCCCCTCTTGGCTGCATATAGTGCAGCCGCCTCTGAACTCGGAGGTCTGGTGGGAGTGTGCCCGTCAGCAGCAGCGCGGCGTTGGGGGAGACCGTTCAATCGCGCCCTGCACATTTTTTGGGCGGGGCCCCTCTGGACTGCGCTCAACTGCTTCCGTACTCACAAGCTTCTCTGCTGCCGGTGCCCATGCTGCCGGATGCGTACAGTATGATGGGCTCTACTGCCGCAGTGTATATAGATCCTGACCACTTCGTCGTTCGGTCACCAGTTCACCCTTGCCGCTCTGATAAGCTGCTTGGCAAATAGCAAGCGCTTTTCTGCAGACATTGGTGACATGGGGACTAAACGTCAACTTGTGGTCGATCGTTAGACCGAGGACCTTGATCTCGGTGGACGTTTCCAATGTCGATCCACTCCCATGCTCAGGCGTGGCGGGATGTCGTAAACAAGCTTTTTTGTGACCACCATCGCGCACGTTTTGTGCGGGGCAAATTTGAGCTTGTTTTCGACTCCCCACGCCCGAACATGTTCGAAGGCAACGATGGCCCGTCCCTCGATATCTCGAGCCTCCTTCCCGCTGAAGACCAGTACTATGTCGTCTGCAAAGGCTTGCACATAGGGGCACTATGTGCAAGCCTCTTTGCTCCAACTCCTTGAGTAACGGGTCTAACAGCAGGTTCCAGAGGATCGGTCCTCCTATCGAGCCTTGTACGCACCCCTTCTCCGTCTTCCTCTTGTGTGAGGCTCCGGCATATCTTACCTCTACAGACCTCTCGCTGAGGTAGCTGCCCAGGACTCTCCTCAGGTTTGAAGGGCACCTCTCTTCATACAGTCGGGTTTTTATCGCCGGCCACCAGGCGCTATCGAAGGCGCCCTCGATGTCCAACGATACCACTTTTGCAATCTTCTTTTCAAGAAGGATTGCTCGCAGATGGTCCATTAGGGCAACGAGGGCGTCCTCGGTGCTCCTTTGCGGCATAAACCCGTACTGTCTCCTGCTGATCTTCGGGAGTGTGTGGTGTTTGAGGCGGTTCATCACCATCTTTTCATACACCTTCCCCATCTGGGCAATAGACCAATCGGCCTGTATGATTTGGGGACAGTGTAGCACCTCCTTTCCCCGGCTTCCTTAGCACGATCACAGTAGCCTCTTTCCAATTCTTTGGAAAGTGGTGTTGTGCTAGGCATTTGTTGAAGAGAGCCAGGAAGAATTCTGGTGCCGTTGTTATGGCGCCTAGGCAGATGTCTGCCAGGTAGATCCGTCGGCCCCTGGAGCCTTCTTGGGGTTGAACGACCTCGCGGCATCCTCGAGCTCTGCCATTGTGAATGGAGGGTCGTGATCATCATGATCCTTTTCATTCATTGCGCTTGCTTTCGCTCTTCTTATTTCGTGTGCCGCGTTGTCGTCTTCCACCTTGTCCTCCGGGTAGAAAGTTTCTGCCAGGTATTTTGCAGAGTTCTCTGCGTCCAGAACTATTCCCTCTTTTATCAGTGGTAGGTCCTCTTCCCTTTTTCTCTATCCTTCCTGTTACCCTATATATTCCCTCCCACATTCCTTCTCTGTCTTGTTTTCCACAGAATTCCTTCCAACTCCTGGTGACTTCCTCCTCGACCATCTTCTCATACTTTTCTTTCTGTTCCGGGTACAGGCTGACCACCATCTGTCTTCGGTTTTGGAGCTGCGTTCCTGATTCTTCTCTTCCTGGTAGCGACACTGCACCGGGCTGCAAGTTGCTCAGACCACCACGGCAGAGGTAAGTGTATCTTTTTCTTCTTTTTTAGGTATTGTATTTTTGCATGTTTCTTCCATCATTTTATGTGTTGTTATTTACTATTTTCTTCTTCAGATTCTGTTTTGTTATTAATTTTATCTATTTCTTCCGTATTTAATTTCTTTTTCTTGCATGATTTTTGAGAAGTTCCTCACCCGGAACTTCTCCCAATCTACGCTTTTAGTGTTATGTTGTCTGGTAGTTCTTTCCTATATGTGAACATCCCTTTAGACTTTTCCAGTTTAACCCTAAATGTTGATGGCGTTGTGATCCGAGTTTATCGTTCCCTCATCTACTTTCCAGTCCTCTGCCAGGTCGAGTAAAGTCTTCGGAACACGCTGTGACGTCAACGTGGCTGCTGTACCGTATTCCGCCTCGTATGGTGTCGAAGGTAGGTGTTTCACCGGAGTTTAGCGCACATGTAGCCCACATCTCGCATTTGAGCCACCACTCCACTGCTCTCCTCTCAGGTCCTCCCCTTTCCGCTGCCCCACCAGGCACTCTTCGCATTTGCGTCACCCCCTATCAACATCTTCTCCTTGTGGGTTAGCGTACTTCTTTCAGCGATTCTATGTACTGTTGGATGGGTTGGTCCGGTTCAAAGTAATACGACACGAGGGTGATTGTCCAGGCTCTGGTTCCAGTTTTGACGACCACGATGGCCATTGGTCGTCAATTCTGGGCACTGGATGACGTCAAGGTCGTCGTTCAGAACTGCTATTTACCTTTAACAGTCCCCTCTCCTATGCCGGGGCATTGATAAATTCTCACACCTCGGTAACTTTTCACCCTTCCTTCCCTTCCAACGTACGGCTCCTGCATGAGTACGGCTACGAGATGTTGGCTTCCTGGAGCCTCGAGCAGTACTTCGTTTGTGGCAAGCTGGCTCCTCTGTAAGGATTTGCCTGGAGCCAGCGCCATAGCCGTTATCCTCTCTGGCCGCTGGCAGTATGCGGTGGACGCTCTGGCTATCGCGTCCCACCTTCGTCTTACTGGGCACTCATCACTAAAGGCGTTGTGGGCTCAATTTTCGTACAGGCTCGGCTGCAGTTAATGCAGTCTGGGGCCTCTTGAGTGACCCTATTCGGGCATCCCGCCCGCATGTCGCAGTCCGCCGCAGTGACTGCGCACGACTTCCAGCCGCTTCCCTGCAGTATTTTCGACTGTGCCCGTACCCTAGGCACTGCGAGCACTGAACTAGGGGTGACTGATCCTCGACGACTACGTGTTGGAGGTCTATACACAGCTTCCCTACCTCAGTGGCTCTTCTCCGTATTGCAGGGGTCTGAGACAAGATAACATGGATCGTGTGGGGTTTTCTCGTCTTTTTTCCGGTACCTGATCCTTGTCCTGTCCTCCTCGTTTTCGAGGCCGTGAAAAAACCTCCCGATTCTGGTTCTTCAGAGCTGCCAGTACCTCCTCATCTCTATGCACTGAGAGCACGCTCTTTAGAACCAGGAGCAGGTCACTTGTTTTTCATTTCCTCGACTACGAGTCGACTTCCTGCTTTCTCTATTCTCTCCTTTATCTTCCTTCGGTCCTCTTTTGATTCGCATCCCACAATTATCTTTCTGTCTTTTGCTTTCCTCACTTTTTCTACCTTTATCCATCCTTCCTTTGCGTCCACTGCTTTCCTGACCATCTCCATAACTTCTTCTCCAGTGTCTTTTTCGTTCTCAGAAGTAATGTAACAGAATGGAGAAGCTCCATCGTTGTTCTACCTTTTGTAGAAGCTGCCGCTACCTTTGGATTAAGCGTACAGACAGTTGCTCAAACAGTGCCCTTTCTGACTTTCTACTAGAGTCTTTAGCTCCTCCATTCTCCTGCCATTTTCGTTAAGGAGTCTGGTACGTTTAATAATCAACGGCACTTGGTGACCAATATGTAATCTTCCTCCCATTTCCTCTTGTCTTCTTTTGTTATTTCTCCCGTTCCATTTTTATCTTCTCGTTCCTTGGGCTCCTTTTTCTTTTTTTAAATCTTGCGTTTCTGCTTCTCCTTCTTGGACCATTCTATATAGTTGGTCTAATGTTTTTCTGGAGGCCTTCTTTTAGGTCGCTCATCTTAAGGTTCCTCGATTGGCCGAGGAACGCCTTGCCTCTGCTCGGGCACGTTTCCGGGCTTCTTTTGTACGCCCTGCGTACTTCGCTCCCGGCGTCTGGCGAGACCCATCAAAGTAGTCGGCTCGCCACACTCCTTCTCCGCCAGTATCCGCTTGACTGTGTGCCTTTCCTTGCGCAGTTAGGGTACTGGCGTGGATTTTCTAGTGTTGGGTCAGGGTGCGTTCTGTGGAGCTTCCGGGTATCAGCTCAGGTTTGCCGGTCTCCCATTCGCCTATGCCTGCGAATCTGACCGCGGCGACAGGTGGAGTTTTGTCCTTGGTAGGGGTTTTCCTCTGTGTCGGAGGACTTTCCTCCCACCTTGTCTACAGCTTGTCTGCGTGCGGGCGTGTGGAAGCTGAACATCTTGTTTCAGGTTTCCGTTTTCTTGAGATTCGGAATGAGCAGGAGTTATAGTAATGGAATTGAAAGGTTGCGTATAAGTTATAAAATTAATAAGGTTAGAGTAAGGTAATAAACTAGGTAAATAACAGGTTTTAGAGTCGGATAATTGACTTTGTCTTAAAACTAACACGTATATTAATATGCTTTTTTATTAATAATAATTTTTTATGTTTCAGCTGCAGTCAGCGTGGTCCAGGTGTTACAGCAGGTATGTTCAGTTCGGTTTATGTTAGATAAACCTAGTTAATAAAGAAAGATAAAATGAATTAAATTAAAAAAAAAAATTTAAAACAGAGATTAAAAGTTTTGAGAGCACCTGCTCTATTGTTTATATGTTTTGCTCTCCTGGAGCTTCGTCTAACTATTTCTATATTATGAGAGCTACCCAGTCCCCTTTCAAAGGACGTGTCTTGGGTATCTCTACGTCCTATAATCCCGGAGCTATAGTGATCCCGGTTTTCCCGGGATTTTGCAGGATTTTTGTCACAGCCTAAGTGACAGGCTTTGTCCTGGCGTGACGATAGAGGCCTCGCACGTCGTCGCAGGTCAAATAGCGGCCGAGATATAGTCGGTTTGGTTTTTCAATATGGCGTCCAAGATGGCCGCCAATATCCAAAAACCACGATTTCTCGGCCTCTATTCACCGTAGCGAGCCGGGGTTTTCGCCGGGGCAGGTGGCTCACGCCTGAGCTTCCGATGGGTCACAGCAGCAGAGCCGAAATTTTCGACTCTACGTAGGAGGCCCCCGGTGTGTCGGAGATGGTGGTCCCAGTGATGCCAATCACCCCAGAGAAAGTCCCGTCTCGACGGGACCGCGGGGTCAGAAGATACGGTCGCTTTAAGAAATTCAAGATGGCGGCCAATGGCTGCTCCGGAAGCATGAATTTCAAACGCTAACATCTCCCGATCCAAGGGTCGTACGGAGGCGTGCGAGGGGTCCCAGAGAAGCTCTCAGCGAAGCTCTATAAGATACTTAGTAGAGCTCGATTTAGTAAGAGCTCCAGTGTCTCTACCAAAATTTGAGCCAACTAAACTCTTTTTTATAAGCCCTTTACAGTAACCTGAGATATAGTTTATCATACGAGCTTTCCTAGTAGGATATTAAAAGGGTATTTAGATTTAATTCCGTCTCTACTTTTTGTAGGCTCTAGGTAGAGCATCAGCGCCTATGGGGTGGTTGTGGCGCAGGCTGCGCTGATCCCCCAGCGAAAACCCCGTTCAGGTAGGTGGTCCCCGTTCCGGAGTTATGTGGCAATCTCGGTTTTACGATTTACGTAATCTCAAACCGAAATTGGCCCCCCCAGAAATGGACCAGCCCCCAAATTTTTTGTGTCTCCCGAATCGTCTTTCGAAAAAATGCTTTCTGCGAAAGCAGATTCCGGGAGAACACTCCCCGTTCCCGCGCTACAACCCCTCAAAAGTTTCAAGAACTGTATGTGCAAAAATATTCTACTTTATCTTATTATAATCTTAATTACTATGTCTATATATGTCTTAAAATTCTAAAATTAAACTAAAATAAAGGGAGTAATATATCTATCTTTACACACTAATTCCAGATTTTGGAGCAATACTGCACTTAGATGTGCTAAATATCGAAAGTTAGGGGATGAAATATTGGCCGCTTTTTTGCCGAAAAATGGGCGCTAAATAGAAAAATATTAAAAAATAAATAAATAAAAAATGTTATTAATGTAGTACTTACCGTGTCCAATATTTTCTCCCTGAACAATGCCGCTCCAAATTGCCTCCTTCCCTACTGAAGGGAGCTCTAATAATCGGGGTAGTTTTCCCTGTGCTCTGTTTAATATCCCTATATCTCCCAGGATACCGACGGCGCGTGCATAGGTTCTGCAAACGGGGTTAGTGTAGTGTGGTAAATTTCAGATTTGTTGTTGCTAGTTTGCCTCAGTTCCTATTGCATCAATATCCCGGGTGCTAGGGTTTATACACAAAATATTTTGGTAAAAGTCTACTAATTGCTGTCCGTAGCTCCGCTGTTTTTCGCCCGATTTTTGCTCCCGGAAGTGGCTGTGATGATCTCCCGGCTGCCCGCTGATGCTGCTGACTTCGGAAGTTGCGAAATCCCACGGGATCGCCGACCACGTGCCACGTGGTGTTTGTGGTTTTTAGGGAATAACTCCGGGGGTTGGGCCAGAAAAATCGGGAGAAAATCTGCGTTCCCTAAGTACCCTGCTCCGCTTCCTTTGATGTTGCGTCGAAAGTTGGGGGGTCCTCGATCTTGTTTGGCTGCTATCTGTGCAAGTTTTGGTGTACAGTTTTTGGGCCGGTTTTGGGGTTAGGAAAATTGCTGAAAAGAAATCCCCAATGCTTTCCTGTGCTGTTGCCCTCTTAACACTAGTCCAGGTGCAACTACACTTAACTGATCACAAAACACTTTTGAAACTTAAAATTGGACCACTTTTGACCACTGCTTTGCTGGAATTTTCTGGCGCGGAGAGAGGTTAATTCGTGCTGCGCTCAGGTGCTGTGCGGCAGGCGCGGAACTGTGTTGTGCTGTAGCTGTTAGTGTTAGGCTGTGCTGTGCTGTGAGGTGCTGTGCTGTGCTGTGCTGTGCTGAGCCAAGTTGTGTTGTGCTGTGCTGTGCTGTGCCAGGCCAGTGTTGGCTGTGCTGTGCTGTGCTGTGCCAGGCTGTGCTGTGCTGTGCTGTGCTGTGCTGTGCTGTACAGCGTTGTGCTGTGCTGTGCTGTGCTGTGCTTGTGCTGTGCTTGTGTCAGGCCAGGCCAGGCCAGGCCAGGCCAGGCCAGGCCAGGCCAGCCAGGCCAGGCCAGGCCAGGTCAGGCCAGGCCAGGCTGTGCTGTGCTGTGCTGTGCAGCCAGGCCTGTGTCAGGCCAGGCCAGGCCAGGCCAGGCCAGGCTGTGCCAGGCCAGGCCAGGCCAAAGTGCTTCAGGCCAGGCTGTGCTGTGTGCTGTGCTGTGCTGTGCTGTGCTGTGCCAGGCCAGGCCAGGCCAGTGCTGGGCCAGGCCAGTTGTGCTGTGCTGTGCTGTGCCAGTGCCAGGCTGTGCTGTGCTGTGCTGTGCTGTGCTGTGCTGTGCTGTGCTGTGCTGTGCTGTGCTGTGCTGTGCTGTGCTGTGCTGTGCTGTGCTGTGCTGTGCTGTGCTGTGCTGTGCTGTGCTGTGCTGTGCTGTGCTGTGCTGTGCTGTGCTGTGCTGTGCTGTGCTGTGCTGTGCTGTGCTGTGCTGTGCTGTGCTGTGCTGTGCTGTGCTGTGCTGTGCTGTGCTGTGCTGTGCTGTGCTGTGCTGTGCTGTGCTGTGCTGTGCTGTGCTGTGCTGTGCTGTGCTGTGCTGTGCTGTGCTGTGCTGTGCTGTGCTGTGCTGTGCTGTGCTGTGCTGTGCTGTGCTGTGCTGTGCTGTGCTGTGCTGTGCTGTGTCAGGCCAGTGCTGTGCTGTGCTGTGCTGTGCTGTGCTGTGCTGTGCTGTGCTGTGCTGTGCTGTGCTGTGCCAGTGCTGTGCCAGGCCAGTTGTGCTGTGCTGTGCTGTGCTGTGCTCAGTGCTGTGCTGTGCTGTGCTGTGCTGTGCTGTGCTGTGCTGTGCCCATGTGCTGTGCTGTGCTGGTGCTGTGCTGTGCTGTGCTGTGCCAGGCCAGCTGTGCTGCTGCTGTGCTGTGCTGTGGTTGTGCTGTGCTGTGCTGTGCTGTGCTGTGCTGTGCTGTGCTGTGCTGTGCTGTGCTGTGCCAGCTGTGCCAGTGCTTGTGCCAGCTGTGCTGTGCTGCCAGGCCAGCTGTGCTGTGCTGTGCTGTGCTGTATGCCAGGCCAGGCTGTGCCAGGCTGTGCCAGCTGTGCTGTGCTGTGCTGTGCTGTGCTGTGCTTTCTCGTGCTGTGCTGTGCTGTGCTGTGCTGTGCTGTGCAGGCCAGGCCAGGCCAGGCCTGCCAGGCCAGGCCAGCTGTGCTGTGCTGTGCTGTGCTGTGCTGTCCAGGCTCAGGCCAGGCCAAATTTTGTGCCAGGCTGTGCTGTCTAGGCTGTCAGGCTGTGCCAGGCCAGGCCATTTTTTTCCAGGCCAGGCCAGGCCAGGCCAGGCCAGGCCAGGCATTATTCATGTGCCAGTGCCAGTGCCAGGCCTGTGCTGTGCTGTGCTGTGCTGTGCTGTGCTGTGCATGCTTATGCTGTTGTGCCAGTTTATGTGCTGTGCTGTGCTGTGCTGTGCTGTGCTGTGCTGTGCTGTGCTGTGCTGTGCTGTGCTGGTGCTGTGCCGTGCTGTGCTGTGCTGTGCTGTGCTGTGCCAGGCTGTGCAGTGCTGTGCTGTGCTGTGCTGTGCTGTGCTGTGCTGTGCTGTGCTGTGCTGTGCTGTGCTGTGCTGTGCTGTGCTGTGCTGTGCTGTGCTGTGCTGTGCTGTGCTGTGCTGTGCTGTGCTGTGCTGTGCTGTGCTGTGCTGTGCTGTGCTGTGCTGTGCTGTGCTGTCGGTGCTGGAAGCTGTGCTGTGCTGTGCTGTGCTGTGCCAGTTTATGTCTGTGCTGTGCTGTGCTGTGCTGTGCTGTGCTGTGCTGTGCTGTGCTGTGCTGTGCTGTGCTGTGCTGTGCTGTGCTGTGCTGTGCTGTGCCGTGCTGTGATGCCAGGCTGTGCTTGTGCTGTGCTGTACGCTGTGCTGTGCTGTGCTGTGCTGTGCTGTGCTGTGCTGTGCTGTGCTGTGCTGTGCTGTGCTGTGCTGTGCTGTGCTGTGCTGTGCTGTGCTGTGCTGTGCTGTGCTGTGCTGTGCCAGCTGTGCTGTGCCGTGGTTCCACCGTCAAGCGAATCCGTGCTGTGCTGTGCTGTGGCTGTGCCGTGCTGTGCTGTGCTGTGCTGTGCTGTGCCTCTGAAGCTGTGCTGTGCTGTGCTGTGCTGTGCTGTGCTGTGCTGTGCTGTGCTGTGCTGTGCTGTGCTGTGCTGTGCTGTGCTGTGCTGTGCTGTGCTGTGCTGTGCTGTGCCAGGCCAGGTTAGGCCAGGTGTGCTGTGCTGTGCTGTGCTGTGCTAAAGTGCCAGGCTGTGCTGTGCTGTGCTGTGCTGTGCGTGCTGTGCCAGGCCAGGCCAGTGCTGTGCCAGGCCAGGCCAGGCTGTGCTGTGCTGTGCTGTGCTGTGCTGTGCTGTGCTGTGCTGTGTCTGTGCCAGTGCCAGTGCTGTGCTGTGCTGTGCTGTGCTGTGCCAGTGCTGTGCTGTGCCAGGCTGTGCTGTGCTGTGCTGTGCTGTGCTGTGCTGTGCTGTGCTGTGCTGTGCTGTGCTGTGCTGTGCTGTGCTGTGCTGTGCTGTGCTGTGCTGTGCTGTGCTGTGCTGTGCTGTGCTGTGCTGTGCTGTGCTGTGCTGTGCTGTGCTGTGCTGTGCTGTGCTGTGCTGTGCTGTGCTGTGCTGTGCTGTGCTGTGCTGTGCTGTGCTGTGCTGTGCTGTGCTGTGCTGTGCTGTGCTGTGCTGTGCTGTGCTGTGCTGTGCTGTGCTGTGCTGTGCTGTGCTGTGCTGTGCTGTGCTGTGCTGTGCTGTGCTGTGCTGTGCTGTGCTGTGCTGTGCTGTGCTGTGCTGTGCTGTGCTGTGCTGTGCTGTGCTGTGCTGTGCTGTGCTGTGCTGTGCTGTGCTGTGCTGTGCTGTGCTGTGCTGTGCTGTGCTGTGCTGTGCTGTGCTGTGCTGTGCTGTGCTGTGCTGTGCTGTGCTGTGCTGTGCTGTGCTGTGCTGTGCTGTGCGCTGTGCTGTGCTGTGCTGTGCTGTGCTGTGCTGTGCTGTGCTGTGCTGTGCTGTGCTGTGCTGTGCTGTGCTGTGCTGTGCTGTGCTGTGCTGTGCTGTGCTGTGCTGTGCTGTGCTGTGCTGTGCTGTGCTGTGCCAGGCTGTGCTGTGCTGTGCTGTGCTGTGCTGTGCTGTGCTGTGCTGTGCTGTGCCAGCTGTGCTGTGCTGTGCTGTGCTGTGCTGTGCGTTGTGCTGTGCTGTGCTGTGCTGTGCTGTGCTGTGCTGTGCTGTGCTGTGCCAGGCTGTGTTGTGCTGTGCTGTGCTGTGCTGTGCTGTGCTGTGCTGTGCTGTGCTGTGCTGTGCTGTGCTGTGCTGTGCTGTGCTGTGCTGTGCTGTACAGTTGTGCTGTGCTGTGCTGTGCTGTGCTGTGCTGTGCTGTGCTGTGCTGTGCTGTGCTGTGCTGTGCTGTGCTGTGCTGTGCTGTGCTGTGCCAGGCTGTGCTGTGCTGTGCTGTGCTGTGCTGTGCTGTGCTGTGCTGTGCTGTGCTGTGCTGTGCTGTGCTGTGCTGTGCTGTGCTGTGCTGTGCTGTGCTGTGCTGTGCTGTGCTGTGCTGTGCTGTGCTGTGCTGTGCTGTGCTGTGCAGTGCTGTGCTGTGCTGTGCTGTGCTGTGCTGTGCTGTGCTGTGCTGTGCTGTGCTGTGCTGTGCTGTGCTGTGCTGTGCTGTGCTGTGCTGTGCTGTGCTGTGCTGTGCTGTGCTGTGCTGTGCTGTGCTGTGCTGTGCTGTGCTGTGCTGTGCTGTGCTGTGCTGTGCTGTGCTAGGTGCTGTGCTGTGCTGTGCTGTGCTGTGCTGTGCTGTGCTGTGCTGTGCTGTGCTGTGCTGTGCTGTGCTGTGCTGTGCTGTGCTGTGCTGTGCTGTGCTGTGCTGTGCTGTGCTGTGCTGTGCTGTGCTGTGCTGTGCTGTGCTGTGCTGTGCTGTGCTGTGCTGTGCCAGTTGTGCTGTGCTGTGCTGTGCTGTGCTGTGCTGTGCTGTGCTGTGCTGTGCTGTGCTGTGCTGTGCTGTGCTGTGCTGTGCTGTGCCAGGCCAGGCCAGGCCAGGCTGTCAGGCCAGTGTGCCAGGCCAGGCCAGGCCAGGCCAGGCCAGGCCAGGCTGTGCTGTGCCAGGCCAGTGCCAGTGCCAGTGCCAGGCCAGCTGTGCCAGGCCAGGCTGTGCTGTGCCAGGCCAGGCCAGGCCAGGCCAGGCCAGGCCAGGCCAGGCCAGGCCAGGCTGTGCTGTGTCAGGCCAGGCCAGGCCAGGCCAGGCCAGGCTGTGCAGGCCAGGCCAGGCCAGGCCAGGCCAGGCCAGGCCAGGCCAGTGCTGTGCTGTAGGCCAGTTGTGCTGTGCTGTGCTGTGCTGTGCTGTGCTGTGCTGTGCCAGTGCTGTGCTGTGCTGTGCTGTGCTGTGCTGTGCTGTGCTGTGCTGTGCTGTGCTGTGCTGTGCTGTGCTGTGCTGTGCTGTGCTGTGCTGTGCTGTGCTGTGCTGTGCCAGGCTGTGCTGTGCTGTGCTGTGCTGTGCTGTGCTGTGCTGTGCTGTGCTGTGCTGTGCTGTGCTGTGCTGTGCTGTGCTGTGCTGTGCTGTGCTGCCAGGCCAGGCCAGGCCAGGCCAGGCTGTGCTGTGCTGTGCTGTGCTGTGCTGTGCTGTGCTGTGCTGTGCTGTGCTGTGCTGTGCTGTGCTGTGCTGTGCTGTGCTGTGCTGTGCTGTGCTGTGCTGTGCTGTGCTGTGCTGTGCTGTGCTGTGCTGTGCTGTGCTGTGCTGTGCTGTGCTGTGCTGTGCTGTGCTGTGCTGTGCTGTGCTGTGCTGTGCTGTGCTGTGCTGTGCTGTGCTGTGCTGTGCTGTGCTGTGCTGTGCTGTGCTGTGCTGTGCTGTGGCTGTGCTGTGCTGTGCTGTGCTGTGCTGTGCTGTGCTGTGCTGTGCTGTGCTGTGCTGTGCCAGTGCTGTGCTGTGCTGTGCTGTGCTGTGCTGTGCCAGGTGTGCTGTGCTGTGCTGTGCTGTGCTGTGCTGTGCCAGGCCAGGCCAGGCTGTGCTGTGCTGTGCTGTGCTGTGCTGTGCTGTGCTGTGCTGTGCTGTGCTGTGCTGTGCTGTGCCAGGCCAGGCCAGGCTGTGCTGCTGTGCCAGGCCAGGCCAGTGCTGTGCTGTGCTGTGCTGTGCCAGGCTGTGCTGTGCTGTGCCAGGCTGTGCTGTGCTGTGCTGTGCCAGGCCAGGCCAGTGCTGTGCTGTGCTGTGCTGTGCTGTGCTGTGCTGTGCTGTGCTGTGCTGTGCTGTGCTGTGCTGTGCTGTGCTGTGCCAGGCTGTGCTGTGCCAGGCTGTGCTGTGCTGTGCTGTGCTGTGCTGTGCTGTGCTGTGCTGTGCTGTGCTGTGCTGTGCTGTGCTGTGCTGTGCTGTGCTGTGCTGTGCTGTGCTGTGCTGTGCTGTGCTGTGCTGTGCTGTGCTGTGCTGTGCTGTGCTGTGCTGTGCTGTGCTGTGCTGTGCTGTGCTGTGCTGTGCTGTGCTGTGCTGTGCTGTGCTGTGCTGTGCTGTGCTGTGCCAGTGCTGTGCTGTGCTGTGCTGTGCTGTGCTGTGCTGTGCTGTGCTGTGCTGTGCTGTGCCTTGTGCTGTGCTGTGCTGTGCTGTGCTGTGCTGTGCTGTGCTGTGCTGTGCTGTGCTGTGCTGTGCTGTGCTGTGCTGTGCTGTGCTGTGCTGTGCCAGCTGTGCTGTGCTGTGCTGTGCTGTGCTGTGCTGTGCTGTGCTGTGCTGTGCTGTGCTGTGCTGTGCTGTGCTGTGCTGTGCTGTGCTGTGCTGTGCTGTGCTGTGCTGTGCTGTGCTGTGCTGTGCCAGTGTGCTGTGCTGTGCTGTGCTGTGCCAGGCCAGGCTGTGCCAGGCTGTGCCAGTGCTGTGCCAGGCTGTGCCAGGCCAGCTGTGCTGTGCTGTGCTGTGCTGTGCTGTGCTGTGCTGTGCTGTGCTGTGCTGTGCTGTGCTGTGCTGTGCTGTGCTGTGCTGTGCTGTGCTGTGCTGTGCTGTGCTGTGCTGTGCTGTGCTGTGCTGTGCTGTGCTGTGCTGTGCTGTGCTGTGCTGTGCTGTGCTGTGCTGTGCTGTGCTGTGCTGTGCTGTGCTGTGCTGTGCTGTGCTGTGCTGTGCTGTGCTGTGCTGTGCTGTGCTGTGCTGTGCTGTGCTGTGCTGTGCTGTGCTGTGCTGTGCAGGCCAGGCCAGGCCAGGCCAGGCCAGGCCAGGCCAGGCCAGGTGCTGTGCTGTGCTGTGCCAGTGCTGTGCTGTGCTGTGCCAGGCTGTGCCAGGCTGTGCTGTGCTGTGCTGTGCCAGGCTGTGCTGTGCTGTGCCAGGCCAGGCCAGTGCCAGGCTGTGCTGTGCTGTGCTGTGCTGTGCTGTGCTGTGCTGTGCTGTGCTGTGCTGTGCTGTGCTGTGCCAGGCCAGGCCAGGCCAGTGCTGTGCTGTGCTGTGCTGTGCTGTGCTGTGCTGTGCTGTGCTGTGCTGTGCTGTGCTGTGCTGTGCTGTGCTGTGCTGTGCTGTGCTGTGCTGTGCTGTGCTGTGCTGTGCTGTGCTGTGCTGTGCTGTGCTGTGCTGTGCTGTGCTGTGCTGTGCTGTGCTGTGCTGTGCTGTGCTGTGCTGTGCTGTGCTGTGCTGTGCTGTGCTGTGCTGTGCTGTGCTGTGCTGTGCTGTGCTGTGCTGTGCTGTGCTGTGCTGTGCTGTGCTGTGCTGTGCTGTGCTGTGCTGTGCTGTGCTGTGCTGTGCTGTGCTGTGCTGTGCTGTGCTGTGCTGTGCTGTGCTGTGCTGTGCTGTGCTGTGCTGTGCTGTGCTGTGCTGTGCTGTGCTGTGCTGTGCTGTGCTGTGCTGTGCTGTGCTGTGCAGGCCATGTGCTGTGCTGTGCTGTGCTGTGCTGTGCTGTGCTGTGCTGTGCTGTGCTGTGCTGTGCTGTGCTGTGCTGTGCTGTGCTGTGCTGTGCTGTGCTGTGCTGTGCTGTGCTGTGCTGTGCTGTGCTGTGCTGTGCTGTGCTGTGCTGTGCTGTGCTGTGCTGTGCTGTGCTGTGCTGTGCTGTGCCAGGCTGTGCCAGGCCAGGCCAGGCCAGGCCAGGCCAGGCCAGGCCAGGCCAGGCCAGGCCAGGCCAGCTGTGCCAGGCCAGGCCAGGCCAGGCCAGGCCAGGCCAGGCCAGGCTGTGCCAGTGCCAGGCCAGGCCAGGCCAGGCCAGGCCAGGCCAGGCCAGGCCAGGCCAGGCCAGGCCAGGCCAGGCCAGGCCAGGCCAGGCCAGGCCAGGCCAGGCCAGGCCAGGCCAGGCCAGTGCCAGGCCAGGCCAGGCCAGGCCAGGCGGCCAGGCCAGGCCAGGCCAGGCCAGGCCAGGCCAGGCCAGGCCAGGCTGTGCTGTGCTGTGCTGTGCTGTGCTGTGCTGTGCTGTGCTGTGCTGTGCTGTGCTGTGCTGTGCTGTGCTGTGCTGTGCTGTGCTGTGCTGTGCTGTGCCAGGCCAGTGCTGTGCTGTGCTGTGCTGTGCTGTGCTGTGCTGTGCTGTGCTGTGCTGTGCTGTGCTGTGCTGTGCTGTGCTGTGCTGTGCTGTGCTGTGCTGTGCTGTGCTGTGCTGTGCTGTGCTGTGCTGTTGTGCTGTGCTGTGCTGTGCTGTGCTGTGCTGTGCTGTGCTGTTGTGCTGTGCTGTGCTGTGCTGTGCTGTGCTGTGCTGTGCTGTGCTGTGCTGTGCTGTGCTGTGCTGTGCTGTGCTGTGCTGTGCTGTGCTGTGCTGTGCTGTGCTGTGCTGTGCTGTGCTGTGCTGTGCTGTGCTGTGCTGTGCTGTGCTGTGCTGTGCTGTGCTGTGCTGTGCTGTGCTGTGCTGTGCTGTGCTGTGCTGTGCTGTGCTGTGCTGTGCTGTGCTGTGCTGTGCTGTGCTGTGCTGTGCTGTGCTGTGCTGTGCTGTGCTGTGCTGTGCTGTGCTGTGCTGTGCTGTGCTGTGCTGTGCTGTGCTGTGCTGTGCTGTGCTGTGCTGTGCTGTGCTGTGCTGTGCTGTGCTGTGCTGTGCCAGGCCAGTGTGCTGTGCTGTGCTGTGCTGTGCTGTGCTGTGCTGTGCCAGGCCAGGCCAGGCCAGGTTGTGCTGTGCCAGGCTGTGCCAGGCCAGGCCAGGCTGTGCTGTGCCAGGCCAGGCCAGGCCAGGCCAGGCTGTGCAGGCTGTGCCAGGCCAGGCCAGGCCAGGCCAGGCTGTGCTGTGCCAGGCCAGTGCCAGGCCAGGCCAGGCCAGGCCAGGCCAGGCCAGGCCAGGCCAGGCCAGGCCAGGTTGTGCCAGGCCAGGCCAGGCCAGGCCAGGCCAGGCCAGGCCAGGCCAGGCCAGGCCAGGCCAGGCCATGTGCTGTGCTGTGCTGTGCTGTGCTGTGCTGTGCTGTGCTGTGCTGTGCTGTGCTGTGCTGTGCTGTGCTGTGCTGTGCTGTGCTGTGCTGTGCTGTGCTGTGCTGTGCTGTGCTGTGCTGTGCTGTGCTGTGCTGTGCTGTGCTGTGCTGTGCTGTGCTGTGCTGTGCTGTGCTGTGCTGTGCTGTGCTGTGCTGTGTGCTGTGCTGTGCTGTGCTGTGCTGTGCTGTGCTGTGCTGTGCTGTGCTGTGCTGTGCTGTGCTGGCCAGGCTGTGCTGTGCTGTGCTGTGCTGTGCTGTGCTGTGCTGTGCTGTGCTGTGCTGTGCAGGCCAGGCTGTGCCAGGCCAGGCCAGGCTGTGCCAGGCCAGGCTGTGCTGTGCTGTGCTGTGCTGTGCTGTGCTGTGCTGTGCTGTGCCAGGCCAGGCTGTGCCAGTGCTGTGCTGTGCTGTGCTGTGCCAGGCCAGGCCAGGCTGTGCTGTGCTGTGCTGTGCTGTGCCAGGCCAGTGCTGTGCTGTGCTGTGCTGTGCTGTGTCA
>JBBMWA010000034.1:0-29428 GCA_039566165.1 Maruca vitrata | reverse complement strand
AATCCTAATCCCAACTTGGACCTAACCTAACCTAACCTTAACCTAACCTAACCTAACCTAACCTAACCTAACCTAACCTAACCTAACCTAATCCTACCCCTAATCCTAACTAATCCTAACCTAACCTAACTCAACCTAACCTAACCTAACTAACCTAACCTAACCTAACCTAACCTAACCTAACCTAACCTAACCTAACCTAACCTAACCTAACCTAACCTAACCTAACCTAACCTAACCTAACCTAACCTAACCTAACCTAACCTAACCCAACCTAACCTAACCTAACCTAACCTTAATCCCAACCTAACCTAACCTAACCTAACCTAACCTAACCTAACCTAACCTAACCTAACCTAACCTAACCTAACCTAACCTAACCTAACCTCAACCTAACCTAACCTAATCCCAACCTAACCTAACCTAACCTAACCTAACCTAACCTAACCTAACCTAACCTAACCTAACTAACTAACCTAACCTAACCTAACCTAACCTAACCTAACCTAACCTAACCTAACCTTAACCTAACCTAACCTAACCTAACCTAACCTAACCTAACCTAACCTAACCTAACCTAACCTAACCTAACCTAACCTAACCTAACCTAACCTAACCTAACCTAACCTAACCTAACCTAACCTAACCTAACCTAACCTAACCTAACCTAACCTAACCTAACCTAACCTAACCTAACCTAACCTAACCCAACCTAACCTAACCTAACCTAACCTAACCTAACCTAACCTAACCTAACCCCAACCTAACCTAACCTAACCTAACCTAACCTAACCTAACCTAACCTAACCTAACCTAACCTAACCTAACCTAACCTAACCTAACCTAACCTAACCTAACCTAACCTAACCTAACCTAACCTAACCTAACCTAACCTAACCTAACCTAACCTAACCTAACCTAACCCAACCTAACCTAACCTAACCTAACCTAACCTAACCTAACCTAACCTAACCTAACCCAACCTAACCTAACCTAACCTAACCCAATCCCTAACCTAACCTAACCTAACCTAACCTAACCTAACCTAACCTAACCTAACCTAACCTAACCTAACCTAACCTAACCTAACCTAACCTAACCCAACCTAACCTAACCTAACCTAACCCAACCTAACCTAACCTAACCTAACCTAACCTAACCTAACCTAACCTAACCTAACCTAACCTAACCTAACCCCAATCCCAACCTAACCTAACCTAACCTAACCTAACCTAACCTAACCTAACCTAACCTAACCTAACCTAACCTAACCTAACCTAACCTAACCTAACCTAACCTAACCTAACCTAACCTAACCTAACCTAACCTAACTCCAACCTAACCTAACCTCAACCTAACCTACCTAACCTACCTAACCTAACCTAACCTAACCTAACCTAACCTAACCTAACCTAACCTAACCTAACCTAACCTAACCTAACCTAACCTAACCTAACCTAACCTAACCTAACCTAACCTAACCTAACCTAACCTAACCTAACCTAACCTAACCTAACCTAACCTAACCCAACCTAACCTAACCCAATCCTGTCCCCTAACCTAACCTAACCTAACCTAACCTAACCTAACCTAACCTAACCTAACCTAACCTAACCTAACCTAACCTAACCTAACCTAACCTAACCTAACCTAACCTAACCTACCCTAACCTAACCTAACCTAACCTAACCTAACCTAACCTAACCTAACCTAACCTAACCTAACCTAACCTAACCTAACCTAACCTAACCTAACTTAACCTAACCTAACCTAACCTAACCTAACCTAACCTAACCTAACCTAACCTAACCTAACCTAACCTAACCTAACCTAACCCAACCTAACCTAACCTAACACCTAACCTAACCTAACCCAACCTAACCTAACCTAACCTAACCTAACCTAACCTAACCTAACCTAACCTAACCTAACCTAACCTAACCTAACCTAACCTAACCTAACCTAACCTAACCTAACCTAACCTAACCTAACCTAACCTAACCTAACCTAACCTAACCTAACCTAACCTAACCTAACCTAACCTAATCCCAACCTAACCTAACCTAACCTAACCTAACCTAACCTAACCTAACCTAACCTAACCTACCCTACCCTCACCTAACCTAACCTAACCTAACCTAACCTAACCTAACCCAACCTAACCTAACCTAACCTAACCTAACCTAACCTAACCTAACCTAACCTAACCTAACCTAACCTAACCTAACCTAACCTAACCCAACCTAACCTAACCTAACCTAACCTAACCTAACCTAACCTAACCCAACCTAACCTAACCTCAACCTAACCTAACCTAACCTAACCTAACCTAACCTAACCTAACCTAACCTAACCTAACCTAACCTAACCTAACCTAACCTAACCTTACCTAACCTAACCTAACCTAACCTAACCTAACCTAACCTAACCTAACCTAACCTAACCTAACCTAACCTAACCTAACCTAACCTAACCTAACCCAACCTAACCTAACCTAACCTAACCTAACCTAACCTAACTCAACCTAACCTAACCTAACCTAACCTAACGTAACCTCACCTAACCTAACCTAACCTAACCTAACCTAACCTAACCTAACCTAACCTAACCTAACCTAACCTAACCTAACCTAACCTAACCTAACCTAACCTAACCTAACCTAACCTAACCTAACCTAACCTAACCTAACCTAACCTAACCTAACCTAACCTAACCTAACCTAACCTAACCTAACCTAACCTAACCTAACCTAACCTAACCTAACCTAACCTAACCTAACCTAACCTAACCTAACCTAACCTAACCTAACCTAACCTAACCTAACCTAACCTAACCTAACCTAACCTAACCTAACCTAACCTAACCTAACCTAACCTAACCCTAACCTAACTTCCAATTCATAATCCCAACCTAACCTAACCTAACCTAACCTAACTAACCGACCAACCTAACCTAACCTAACCTCAACCCAACTCTAACCTAACCTAACCAACCCAACCTAACCTAACCTAACCTAACCTAACCCTAACTTCTAACCTAACCTAACCTAACCTAACCTAACCTAAATCCTAACCTAACCTAACCTAACCTAACCTAACCTAACCTAACCTAACCTAACCTAACCTAACCTAACCTAACCTAACCTAACCTTAACCCAACCTAACCTAACCTAACCTAACCTAACCTACCTAACCTAACCTAACCTAACCCTACCTAACCTAACCTAACCTAACCTAACCTAACCTAACCTAACCTAACCTAACCTAACCTAACCTAACCTAACCTAACCTAACCTAACCTAACCTAACCTAACCTAACCTAACCTAACCAAACCTAACCTAACCTAACCTAACCTAACCTAACCTAACCTAACCTAACCTAACCTAACCTAACCTAACCTAACCTACCCTAACCTAACCTAACCTAACCTAACCTAACCTAACCTAACCTAACCTAACCTAACCCAATCCTAACCTAACCTAACCTAACCTAACCTAACCTAACCTAACCTAACCTAACCTAACCTAACCTAACCTAACCTAACCTAACCTAACCTAACCTAACCTAACCTAACCTAACCTAACCTAACCTCACCTAACCTAACCTAACCTAACCTACCCTTACCTAACCTAACCTAACTAAACCTACCCTCACCTAACCTAACCTAACCTAACCCTACCTAACCTAACCTAACCTAACCTAACCTAACCTAACCTAACCTACCCTAACCTAACCTAACCTAACCTAACCTAACCTAACCTAACCTAACCTAACCTAACCTAACCAAACCTAACCTAACCTAACCTAACCTAAGCTAACCCTACCTAACCTAACCTAACCTAACCTAACCTAACCTAACCTAACCTAACCTAACCTAACCTAACCTAACCTAACCTAACCTAACCTAACCTAACCTAACCTAACCTAACCTAACCTAACCTAACCTAACCTAACCTAACCTAACCTAACCTAACCTAACCTAACCTAACCTAACCTAACCTAACCTAACCTAACCTAACCCAACCTAACCTAACCTAACCTAACCAACCTAACCTAACCTAACCTAACCTAACCTAACCTAACCTAACCTAACCTAACCCAACCTAACCTAACCTAACCTCCCAACCTAACCTAACCTAACCTAACCCAATAAACCTAACCTAACCTAACCTAACCTAACCTAACCTAACCTAACCTAACCTAACCCAATCCTAACCTAACCTAACCTAACCCCAATAACCTAACCTAACCTAACCTAACCTAACCTAACCTAACCAACCTAACCTAACCTAACCTAACCTAACCTAACCTAACTAACCTAACCTAACCTAACCTAACCTAACCTAACCTAACCTAACCTAACCTAACCTAACCTAACCTAACCTAACAACCTAACCTAACCTAATCCAACCTAACCTAACCTAACCTAACCTAACCTCAACCTAACCTAACTTAACCTAACCTAACCTAACCTAACCTAACCTAACCTAACCTAACCTAACCTAACCTAACCTAACCTAACCTAACCTAACCTAACCTAACCTAACCTAACCTAACCTAACCTAACCTAACCTAACCTAACCTAACCTAACCTAACCTAACCTAACCTAACCTAACCTAACCTAACCTAACCTAACCTAACCTAACCTAACCTAACCTAACCTAACCTAACCTAACCTAACCTAACCTAAGCTAACCTAACCTAACCTAACCTAGCCTAATCTTACCTAACCTAACCTAACCTAACCTAACCTAACCTAACCTAACCTAACCTAACCTAACCTAACCTAACCTAACCTAACCTAACCTAACCTAACCTAACCTAACCTAACCTAAACTAACCTAACCTAACCTAACCTAACCTAACCTAACCTAACCTAACCTAACCTAACCTAACCTAACCTAACCTAACCTAACCTAACCTAACCTAACCTAACCTAACCTATCCTAGCCTATCCTAACCTAACCTAACCTAACCTAGCCTAACCTAAGCTACCCTAACCTAATCTAACCTACCGTAACCTAACCTAACTTAACCCCACCTAACTTAACTCTAACCTAACCTAATCCCAATTCTAATCCTAACCTAACCTAACCTAACTTCCAACTCTAACTTAACCTAACCTAATCCAACCTAACCTAATCCTAACCTAACCTAACCTAACCTAACCTAATCCAATCCCAACCTAACCTAACCTAACCTAACCTAACCTAACCTAACCTAACCTAACCTAACCCATCCTCCAATAACCTAACAATCCCAATCCCAATCTAACCTAACCTAACCTAACCTAACCTAACCTAACCAATCCCAATCCCACCTAACCTAACCTAACCTAACCTAACCTAACCTAACCTAACCTAACCTAACCTAACTCAACCCAACTCAATCCCAACCTAACCTAACCCAATCCCAACCTAACCTAACCCAACCTAACCTAACCCAACCTAATCCCAACCTAACCCAACCTAATCCTAACTCTAATCCTAACCTAACCTAACCTAACCTAACCTAACCTAACCTAATCCCACCTGTCCCTAACCTAAATCCTAACCTAATCCTAACCTAATCCTAACCTAACCTAACCTAACCTAACCTAACCCAACCTAACCTATCCCACCTAACCTAACCTAATCCTAACTCTAACCTAATCCCAACCTAACCTAACCTAACCTAATCCCAACCTAACCTAACCTAACCTGAACCTAACCTAACCTAACCTAACCTAACCTAACCTAACCTAACCTAATCCTAATCCTAATCCTGAACCTAACCTTTAATTCAACCTAAATCCTAACCTAACCTAACCTAACCTAACCTAACCTAACCTAACCTAACCTAACCTAACCTAACCTAACCTAACCTAACCTAACCTAACCTAACCTAACCTAACCTAACCTAACCTAACCTAACCTAACCTAACCTAACCTAACCTAACCCAACCTAACCTAACCTAACCTAACCTAACCTAACCTAACCTAATCCCAACCTAACCTAACCCAATCCCAACCTAACCTAACCTAACCACCTAACCTAACCTAACCTAACCTAATCCAACCTAACCTAACCTAACCCAATCCAATCTCTAACCTAACCTAACTTAACTCTAACCTAACTTAACCTAACCCAATTCTAACTTCAACCTAACCTAACCTAACCTAACCTAACCTAACCTAACCTAACCTAACCTAACCTAACCTAACCTAACCTAACCTAATCCCAACCTAACCTAACCTAACCTAATCCTAACCTAACCTAACCTAACCTAACCCAACCTAACCTAACCTAATCCTAACCTAACCTAACCTAACCTAACCTAACCTAACCTAACCTAACCTAACCTAACCTAACCTAACCTAACCTAATCCCAACCTAATCCTAACCCAATCCCAACCTAACCTAACCTAACCTAACCTAACCAATCCCAATCAACCTAACCTAACCTAACCCAACCTTAACCCAACCTAACCCAACCTAACCTAACCCAATCCCAACCTAACCTAACCCAACCTAATCCCAACCTAACCTAACCTAATCCTAACCTAACCTAACCTAACCTAACCTAACCTAATCCCAACCTAACCTAACCTAACCTAACCTAACCTAACCTAACCTAACCTAACCTAACCTAACCTAACCTAACCTAACCTAACCTAACCTAACCTAACCTAACCTAACCTAACTCTAACCTAACCTAACCTAACCTAATCCCAACCTAACCTAACCTAACCTAACCTAACCTAACCTAACCTAACCCAACCTAACCTAACCTAACCTAACCTAACCTAACCTAACCTAACCTAACCTAACCTAACCTAACCTAACCTAACCTAACCTAACCTAACCTAACCCAATCCCAATCCCAACCTAACCTAACCTAACCTAACCTAACCTAACCTAACCTAACCTAACCTAACCTAACCTAACCTAACCTAACCTAACCCAACCTAACCTAACCTAACCTAACCCAACCTAACCCAATCTAACCTAACCTAACCTAACTTAACCTAACCTAACCTAACCTAACCTAACCTAACCTAACCTAACCTAACCTAACCTAACCTAACCTAACCTAACCCAACCTAACCTAACCTAACCTAACCTAACCTAACCTAACCTAACCTAACCTAACCTAACCTAACCTAACCCAACCTAACCTAACCTAACCTAACCTAACCTAACCTAACCTAACCTAACCTAACCTAACCTAACCTAACCTAACCTAACCTAACCTAACCTAACCTAACCTAACCTAACCTAACCTAACCTAACCTAACCTAACCTAACCTAACCTATCCTAACCTAACCTAACCTAACCTAACCTAACCTAACCTAACCTAACCTAACCTAACCTAAGCTAACCTAACCTAACCTAAGCTAACCTAACCTAACCTAACCTAACCTAACCTAACCTAACCTAACCTAACCTAACCTAACCTAACCTAACCTAACCTAACCTAAGCTAACCTAACCTAACCTAACCTAACCTAACCTAACGTAACCTAACCTAACCTAACCTAACCTAACCTAACCTAACCTAACCTAACCCAATCCTAACCTAACCTAACCTAACCTAACCTAACCTAACCTAAGCTAACGTAACCTACCCTAACCCAAACTACCCTAAGCTAACCTAACGTAACCTAACCTAACCTAACCTAACCTAACCTACCCTAACCTAACCTAACCTAACCTAACCTAACCTAACCTAACCTAACCCAATAACCTAACCCAACCTAACCTAACCTAACCTAACCTAACCTAACCTAACCTAACCTAACCTAACCTAACCTAACCTAACCTAACCTAACCTAACCTAACCTAACCTAACCTAACCTAACCTAACCTAACCTAACCTAACCTAACCTAACCTAACCTAACCTAACCTAACCTAACCTAACCTAACCTAACCTAACCTAACCTAACCTAACCTAACCTAACCTAACCTAACCTAACCTAACCTAACCTAACCTAACCTAACCTAACCTAAATCAACCTAACCTAACCTAACCTAACCTAACCTAACCTAACCTAACCCAACCTAACCCAACCTAACCTAACCTAATCCTAACCTAACCTAACCTAACCTAACCTAACCTAACCTAACCTAACCTAACCTAACCTAACCTAACCTAACCTAACCTAACCTAACCTAACCTAACCCAACCTAACCTAACCTAACCTAACCTAACCCAATCCCAACCTAACCTAACCTAACCTAACCTAACCTAACCTAACCTAACCTAACCTAACCTAACCTAACCTAACCTAACCTAACCTAACCTAACCTAACCTAACCTAACCTAACCTAACCTAACCTAACCTAACCTAACCTAACCTAACCTAACCTAACCTAACCTAACCTAACCTAACCTAACCTAACCTAACCTAACCTAACCTAACCTAACCTAACCTAACCTAACCTAACCTAACCTAACCTAACCTAATCCTAACCTAACCTAACCTAACCTAACCTAACCTAACCTAACCTAACCTAATCCTAACTCTAACCTAACCTAATCCAACTCTAACCTAACCTAACCTAATTCCTAACCTAACCTAACCTAACCTAACCTAACCTAACCTAACCTAATCCTAACCTAACCTAACCTAACCTAACCTAACCTAACCTAACCTAACCTAACCTAACCTAACCTAACCTAACCTAACCTAACCTAACCTAACCCAACCTAATCCTAACCTAACCTAACCCAACTTCTAACCTAACCTAACCTAACCTAATCCCAACCTAACCCAACCTAATCCCAACCTAACCTAACCTAACCTAACCTAACCTAACCTAACCTAACCTAATCCTAACCTAACCTAACCTAACCTAACCTAACCTAACCTAACCTAACCTAACCTAACCTAACCTAACCTAACCTAACCTAACCTAACCTAACCTAATCCTAACCTAACCTAACCCAACCTAACCTAACCTAACCTAACCTAACCTAACCTAACCTAACCTAACCTAACCTAACCTAACCTAACCTAACCTAACCTAACCTAACCTAACCTAACCTAACCTAACCTAACCTAACCTAACCTAACCTAACCTAACCTAACCTAACCTAACCTAACCTAACCTAACCCAACCTAACCTAACCTAACCTAACCTAACCTAACCTAACCTAACCTAACCTAACCTAACCTAATCCTAACCTAACCTAACCTAACCTAACCTAACCTAACCTAACCTAACCTAACCTAACCTAACCTAACCTAACCTAACCTAACCTAACCTAACCTAACCTAACCTAACCTAACCTAACCTAACCTAACCTAACCTAACCTAACCTAATCCTAACCTAACCTAACCTCCAATTCCTAACCTAACCTAACCCAACTCTAACCTAACCTAACCTAATCTAACCTAATCCCAACCTAACCTAACCTAACCTAACCTAACCTAACCTAACCTAACCTAACCTAATCCTAACCTAATCCTAACCTAACCTAATCCTAACCTAACCTAACCTAACCTAACCCAACCCAACCTAACCTAACCTAACCTAACCTAACCTAACCTAACCTAACCTAACCTAACCTAACCTAACCTAACCTAACCTAACCTAACCTAACCTAACCTAACCTAACCTAACCTAACCTAACCTAACCTAACCTAACCTAACCTAACCTAACCTAACCTAACCTAACCTAACCTAACCTAATCCCAATCCTAACCTAACCTAACCTAACCTAACCTAACCTAACCTAACCTAACCTAATCCTAACCTAACCTAACCTAACCTAACCTAACCTAACCTAACCTAACCAACCTAACCTAACCTAACCTAACCTAACCTAACCTAACCTAACCTAACCTAACCTAACCTAACCTAACCTAATCCTAACCTAACCTAACCTAACCTAACCTAACCTAACCTAACCTAACCTAACCTAACCTAATCCTAACCTAACCTAACCTAACCCAACCTAATCCTAACCTAACCTAACCTAACCCAACCTAACCTAACCTAACCTAACCTAACCTAACCTAACCTAACCTAACCCAACCTAATTCCTAACCTAACCTAACCTAACCCAACCTAACCTAACCTAACCTAACCTAACCTAATCCTAACCTAACCTAATCCTAACCTAACCCCAACCTAACCTAACCTAACCTAACCCTAACCCAATCCTAACCTAACCTAACCTAACCTAACCTAACCTAACCTAATCCTAACCTAACCTAACCTAACCTAACCTAACCTAACCCAACCTAACCTAACCTAACCTAACCTAACCTAACCTAACCTAACCTAACCCAACCTAATCCTAATCCCAACCTAACCTAACCTAACCTAACCTAACCTAACCTAACCTAACCTAATCCTAACCTAACCTAACCCAATCCTAACCTAACCTAACCTAACCTAACCTAACCTAACCTAACCTAACCTAACCTAACCTAACCTAACCTAATCCTAATCCTAACCTAACCTAACCTAACCCAACCTAACCTAACCTAACCTAACCTAACCTAACCTAACCTAACCTAACCTAACCCAACCTAACCTAACCTAACCTAACCTAACCTAACCTAACCCAACCTAACCTAACCTAACCTAACCTAACCTAACCTAACCTAACCTAACCTAACCTAACCCAACCTAACCTAACCTAACCTAACCTAACCTAACCTAACCTAACCTAACCTAACCTAACCTAACCTAACCTAACCTAACCTAACCTAACCTAACCTAACCTAACCTAACCCAACCTAACCTAACCTAACCTAACCTAACCTAACCTAACCTAACCTAACCTAACCTAACCTAACCTAACCTAACCTAACCTAACCTAACCTAACCTAACCTAACCTAACTTAATCCTAATTCCTAACCTAATCCCAATCCCAACCTAACCTAACCTAACCTAACCTAACCTAACCTAACCTAATTCCTAACCTAACCTAACCTAACCTAATCCTAACCTAACTTAACCTAATTCCTAACCTAACCTAACCTAACCTAACCTAACCTAACCTAACCTAACCTAACCTAACCTAACCTCCAACCTAACCTAATCCCAACCTAACCTAACCTAACCTAACCTAACCTAACCTAACCTAACCTAACCTAACCTAACCTAACCTAACCCAATCCCAATCCCAACCTAACCTAACCTAACCTAACCTAACCTAACCTAACCTAACCTAACCTAACCTAACCTAACCTAACCTAACCTAACCTAACCTAACCCAACCCAATCCCAAGTAACCTAACCCAACCTAACCTAACCTAACCTAACCTAACCTAATCCCAACCTAACCTAACCTAACCTAACCTAACCTAACCTAACCTAACCTAACCCAACCTAACCTAACCTAACCTAACCTAATCCTAACCTAACCTAACCTAACCCAACCTAACCTAACCTAACCTAACCTAACCTAACCTAACCTAACCTAACCTAACCTAACCTAACCTAACCTAACCTAACCTAATTCCTAACCTAACCTAACCTAACCTAACCTAACCTAACCTAACCTAACCTAACCTAACCTAACCTAACCTAACCTAATCCCAACCTAACCTAATCCTAATCCTAACCTAACCTAACCTAACCTAACCTAACCTAACCTAACCTAACCTAACCTAACCTAACCTAACCTAACCTAACCTAACCTAACCTAACCTAACCTAACCTAACCTAACCTAACCTAACCTAACCTAACCTAACCTAACCTAACCTAACCTAACCTAACCTAATCCTAACCTAACCTAACCTAACCTAACCTAACCTAACCTAACCTAACCTAACCTAACCTAACCTAACCTAACCTAACCTAACCTAACCTAATCCCAACCTAACCTAACCTAATCCTAACCTAACCTAACCTAACCTAATCCTAACCTAACTTAACCTAACCCAACCCTAACCTAACCTAACCTAATCCTAACCCAACCTAACCTAACCTAACCTAACCTAACCTAACCTAACCTAATCCTAACCCAACTTAACCTAACCTAACCTAACCTAACCTAACCTAACCTAACCTAACCTAATCCTAACCTAACCTAACCTAACCTAACCTAACCTAATCCCAACCTAACCTAACCTAACCTAACCTAACCTAACCTAACCTAACCCAATCCCAACCTAACCTAACCTAACCTAACCTAACCTAACCTAACCTAACCTAACCTAATCCCAACCTAACCTAACCTAACCTAACCTAACCTAACCTAACCTAACCTAACCCAACCTAACCCAACCTAACCTAACCTAACCTAACCTAACCTAACCTAACCTAACCTAACCTAACCTAACCTAACCTAACCTAACCTAACCTAACCTAACCTAACCTAACCTAACCTAACCAACCTAACCTAACCTAACCTAACCTAACCTAACCTAACCTAACCTAACCTAACCTAATCCTAACCTAACCTAACCTAACCTAACCTAACCTAACCTAACCTAACCTAACCTAACCTAACCTAACCTAACCTAACCTAACCTAACCTAACCTAACCTAACCTAACCTAACCTAACCTAACCTAACCTAACCTAACCTAACCTAACCTAACCTAACCTAACCTAACCTAATCCCAACCTAACCTAACCTAACCCAATCCCAACCTAACCTAACCTAACCTAACCTAACCTAACCTAACCTAACCTAACCTAACCTAACCTAACCTAACCTAACCTAACCTAACCTAACCTAACCTAACCTAACCTAACCTAACCTAACCTAACCTAACCTAACCTAACCTAACCTAACCCAACCTAACCTAACCTAACCTAACCTAACCTAACCTAACCTAACCTAACCTAACCTAACCTAACCTAACCTAACCTAACCTAACCTAATTCCTAACCTAACCTAACCTAACCTAACCTAACCCAACCTAACCTAACCCAACCTAACCTAACCTAACCTAACCTAACCTAACCTAACCTAACCTAACCTAACCTAACCTAACCTAACCTAACCTAACCTAACCTAACCCAACCTAACCTAACCTAACCTAACCTAACCTAACCTAACCTAACCTAACCTAACCTAATCCTAACCTAACCTAACCTAACCTAACCTAACCTAACCTAACCTAACCTAACCTAACCTAACCTAACCTAACCTAACCTAACCTAACCTAACCTAACCTAACCTAACCTAACCTAACCTAACCTAACCTAACCTAACCTAACCCAACCCAACCCAACCTAACCTAACCTAACCCAACCTAACCTAACCTAACCTAACCTAACCAACCTAACCTAACCTAACCCAATCCTAATCCTAATCCTAACCTAACCTAACCTAACCTAATCTAACCTACCGTAACCTAACCTAACCTAACCTAACCTAACCTAACCTAACCTAACCTAACCTAACCTAACGTAACCTAACGTAACCTAACCTAACCTAACCTAACCTAACCTAACCTAACCTAACCTAACCTAACCTAACCTAACCTAACCTAACCTAACCTAACCTAACCTAACCTAACCTAACCTAACCTAACCTAACCTAACCTAACCTAACCTAACCTAATCCCAACCTAACCTAACCTAACCTAACCTAACCTAACCTAACCTAACCTAACCTAACCTAACCTAACCTAACCTAACTCTAACCTAACCTAACCTAACCTAACCTAACCTAACCTAATCCTAACCTAACCTAACCTAACCTAACCTAACCTAACCTAACCTAACCTAACCCAACCTAACCTAACCTAACCTAACCTAACCTAACCTAACCTAACCTAACCTAACCTAACCTAACCTAACCTAACCTAACCCAACCTAACCTAACCTAACCTAACCTAACCTAACCTAACCTAACCTAACCTAACCTAACCTAACCTAACCTAACCTAACCTAACCTAACCTAACCTAACCTAACCTAACCTAACCTAACCTAACCTAACCTAACCTAACCTAACCTAACCTAACCTAACCTAATCCCAACCTAACCTAACCTAACCTAACCTAACCTAACCTAACCTAACCTAACCTAACCTAACCTAACCTAACCTAACCTAACCTAACCTAACCTAACCTAACCTAACCTAACCTAACCTAACCTAACCTAACCTAACCTAACCTAACCTAACCTAACCTAACCTAACCTAACCCAACTCGATTTTCGGATCACTCAGAGGGCGCCTACGTTGTCCAAGCTTCTGTCGAAGTAGCTTCTAATTTGTCCCTAGCAGTGGCCGAAAACCCGGGGGTTCTGTCCCCAATACTTTTTCGGAAATTAATTTTTTCCCATTTTCGGACTTGGCGTTTTTCATCGTCGATTTCCCATACAAAATTTGGTCTCAGTATTTAATTGATGGTTGGTTGTTCTTCATCCCTACCATTTTGCACTCTTCATGTCGTTTTTAGTATTTGTCTTGCCCCATCTTTTGGTGCCTTTCCCGTTTTCCTAAGTTTGATAGTCGCTGGGATATCATCTCACAAAGTTGGACTTGCAAAAGTTCCATAGTAAAAATTCTGCGCTTAGGTAAACTTTTTCCCCGTCGATTCTTAAATATCATTGGAACCTAAAATCACTATCTCCGTCATAACTCAGTCATTTCTCATAGTACCGTAAATTATAGCATATCATTTTAGAGGTAATATCCCTCCCCATCTTTTGAAATATTCTCCCCCCCCCCCAAATCTCTTAACCTTTTGACTGCCCCCCATTTAGTATATTCTTACATCTTAATTATTTTATATCTCTTTAAATAGCTTCTTAATTAAGTTTATTCTTAATCCATATATTTGTTTCCGTATCTACATATCATTTAACTTTTTTACTGCAAATTTACTAACCTTTTTTACGCCGATTGCATCTTGAAATTTAGTTATAATTTGTTGCAAAGTTGATTTATAGCTGTTTATACGTTGTTATTTGTTACGGGTGACAATGTTGCGTTCTCCTATTAAGAACAAGAGTCTCACCCCGAGGAGGGCAAGTGCTGGGGAGATGGAGTCGGGTTCCGTCTCGACACAGTCTCTGGCAAAGACCATCATTGCCTCTCCGGCAGCTTCTGCTTCAGCTGCGGCTACAAAACCTGCCCCCAAAAGGCCTAAACCCGGGACAGACCTCCCCCATACACCAACTCAACCCCCCGAAAGGCTCCCTCATGTCCCACAAAACGCCAGTCGGGTATCAGAGGCAGAGTTATGCCTGATTAAGATCAGGGAGAGTCTAAAGGAGAGCAGGAACACCAAGACGGATATTAAGGTAACCGTCTCCCGCATGGTGGAGCGTCTGTTTTGGCTTGTAAAGGAAGCGGAGGAGAAGAGTGGGAAGACGGAGGATGTAGTCGTTGTCGCTGAAGGCAGGTGCAGCGAAGGAATCAGAGAGAGAGAGGAGGAGGAAAGGAAAATGATAGAAGCAATCAGAGAGCATAGCATTTTAATAAGGAAAAATCAGGAAGAGATGGAAAGCCTTAAGGGAATGCTGCAAGAACAAAAGGAGTTGTTAGCAGAAGGACCTAGGACGTACGCCGGCGTAGTCGTGGCGGCCACTCGCAAAGTCCAGCCCGCAGAGGCGATGCACTCGGTGGTTATCACCTCAGCCGATGACCAGGAAACCGGCGACCAGGTCCTGAAAAAGATAAGAGAGGCGGTTAATGCAAAAGAAGAAGGCATGAAAATAGAAAAGATAAGAAAGGCGAAAGACAGGAAAGTCATTATTGGCTGCAGATCCAAAGAGGAAATAGGAAAAGTGACAGAGAAAATAAGGTCGTCAGGGAAGAGCCTCAAAGTAGAGGAGATAAAGAACAAAGACCCCTGGTTATCTTGAAAGACGTCATGGGATATAACAGCAATGACGAAATTCTCTCTGGCATTCGATCGCAGAACAAGGAGCTGTTCCAGGCAGTGGGGAAGGATGATGACAGAATGGAAGTTCGGTACAGGAAACCTACTAGGAACCCCCTTACCACCCACATCGTTGTCAAACTCTCGCCGCTTCTCTGGAACCGCCTCACCGAAGCAGGAGTGCTGCACGTCGACCTGCAAAAGATAATTGTGGCTGATCAGTCGCCTCTTGTTCAGTGCTCTAAATGTCTGGGCTACGGGCACAGCAGACGCTTCTGTGAACAACCAGCAGAAATCTGCGGTTACTGTGGAGGCAAGCACACCAGAGCAGAGTGCACCAGCAGGCAGTCCGGCGAGGCACCGAAGTGCTGCAACTGCACTAATGCCAAACTGGAAAGCGTGGAGCACACTGCCTTCAACAGTGACTGCCCGATCAGACGGCGGTGGGACTCGTTAGCGAGGTCCGCCGTCGCCTACCGCTGCTAAGGGCGTCCCTGTAAATAATGGAAATGGCACACAAACGACAAGCATCTCCACTCAGTATAGGGTCATTCAGGCTAATTTACAACGTTGTCAGCTCGCAACATCTGAGCTCATGCTAGAGGCGACGAAAAGGAAAATCTCTTTGGCCATGGTCCAGGAACCCTATGTAGGAGCGATGACTGAAATGAAGACATACACTGGAACAAGAATTATCCAATGCAACCGTCCATCACATACCGACAATAAATCAGCCATCGTCCTATTTAATAATGGAATTGACATTACCCCTTGTCCCGATCTAACAACCGAAAACATGGCCGTAGCAAAACTTAAAACCACAAAGTGGGAAATAGGGATAGTGTCAGTGTACCTACATGGGGATCAGCCAATAGATCGAGACATCGAGCAAATGACGAAAATAATTAAGGAGATTGGAACAAAAGACCTGATACTGGGTGGAGATATCAATGCCTGGAATATCTGGTGGGGCAGTCGAGAGACTAACCACCGAGGAGAGGCGATCGCGGGTATGTTCGAGGAGCTGGGGTTACAAATACTTAATTGTGGCAGTCAACCCACATTTGACACCATCAGAGGAGACAGGAGACTGACCAGCTGTGTCGACGTAACCACCTGCTCCGAGAACATACTCAGCAAGATCGATGGATGGCGAGTGGCAAGTGGCGTCACAAGTTCCGACCACTGCGCAATTTTATTTAATATCAGTTTAGAAAAATCACAGGGCACTGAAATCAAACGTACAACAAGAATTTATAATACATTAAAAGCTAAATGGGAACTATTCACGGAAACATTCAATGAACAACTACTAGAACATAATATAAAGGAAGAAAACATTAATAACATAGATAATACAACTGAACTAAATAACACATTAGAAATATATACAAACGCCATAGTAAATTCATGTGACTCTGCAATACCTAGAAAAATAAACCAAAGAACGCTTACCTTACCGTGGTGGTCCGAGGAACTTGATGAAATGAAGAAGAAGGTGGCTACAATGAAGCGTCGCATCAGATGTGCCGCACCATGTCGCAGACCCGCAGTCGTCCTGGATTACCTGAAACAGAAGAAAATCTATGAGAATGCAGCGAAAACAGCACAGACAGATAGCTGGAAAAACTTCTGTGGAAGGCAAGACAGGGAGGGACTGTGGGAGGGGATCTATAGGGTGATAAGGCGAACATCAAAATGGCAAGAGGATGAATTACTCGTTACAGAAGGCACATCTCTGAACGCCGAACAATCAGTGAAATTGTTGGCAGAAACCTTCTACCCCATCGATGACAAGGAGGCGGATAACTCGGAGCATCAAAGGGTTAGACAACTGGCATTGGCAATAAACCAAGCTGAAAGCGATGCGGCCCCAGACCCTCAGTTTACCAAGGACGAACTATTGAGGGCAGCTCAAAGCTTTAACCCAAAGAAGGCTCCGGGCAGAGACGGTCTTACCGCGGACATTTGCGGAAGAGCCATTGCTCAGAGACCGGAAATCTTCCTAGCACTGACCAACAAATGCCTTGAACTCGGACATTTCCCGGACATGTGGAAGGAAGCCACCACCATCATACTTCGCAAGCCCGGGAAGGAGAATTACAGCACTCCCAAATCGTTAAGGCCTATAGGTCTCTTGCCAGTGCTAGGTAAGATTTTCGAAAAAATGCTGATGGCCAGACTTAAATTCCACATAGTTCCAAAACTAAGCAAACACCAATTCGGTTTCGTTCCGCAGAGAAGTACAGAAGACGCCCTCTATATCCTCACGAAGCATATCATGGAAAAGTTACAAGAGAAGAAAATTATCACAATGGTCTCTCTGGATATAGAGGGAGCCTTCGATAGTGCCTGGTGGCCAAAAATAAAATTAAGATTAGCTGAGGAACAATGCCCATTAAATCTGCGGAAGGTCATGGACAGCTATCTGCATAACAGAGCGGTGCGAGTAAGATATGCTGGACAGGGAGCACTTGAGAGCCGCAGAAAAGGCTGTGTACAGGGCTCTGTAGGCGGGCCAATACTATGGAACCTGCTGTTGGACCCACTCCTCAAAGACCTGGAGAAGAGAGGATACTACTGCCAGGCCTTTGCGGACGATATCGTCTTGGTGTTCGATGGCAAGGATGCCGAGGAAGTAGAGGTCCAGGCCAATAGAGCCCTGCAATACGTACATATGTGGGGTATTGAGAATAAACTCAAGTTTGCCCCACACAAGACTAACGCCATGGTCATGACAAGGAAGTTAAAATATGAGTTGCCAAAAATTTATATGGGAGGTACCAATATCAACATGGTGGAACAAATTAAAATACTTGGAGTCATCATAGACTCCAAACTCACATACACCTCCCATATAAGTGCTGTATGTGTAAAAGCGCTCAACTTATATAAACAACTTTCGAGGACTGCGAAAACCAACTGGGGACTGCATCCAGATGTTATTAGAACTATCTACACAGCGGTGATTGAGCCAATTATCTGTTACGCCTCTAACATCTGGGCACCCGCTGTGGAGAAGATAGGCGTCCGAAAACATCTCGATGCAGTCCAAAGAGGCTTTGCGCAAAAAATCTGTAAGGCATATAGAACGGTGTCTCTGCACTCGGCATTAGTGCTAGCTGGAATTCTTCCCTTGACCTCCGCATAAAGGAATCCGCGGCTCTATACAAAGCAAAAAAGGGAGAAATCCAGCTGGTACCGGACAGGGACATCGAGCAGAGAACACCGTTCGCCTCTAAACCCCACCCGGCACTACAAAAGTCGGAACAATTTGTATGTCTGGAAACCCGGGCCTCGGTCGAACAGCACAACACACAATCCGTCCGTATTTTTACGGACGGAAGCAAAATAGATGGCCAGGTGGGAGCTGCCCTTTCCATCTGGAAAGGAGACATAGAAACCAGAAGCATAAAGCTCAAACTGGATAATAACTGCAGCGTGTTTCAAGCAGAACTCCTGGCCATCAAAAGAGCGACAACAGAAGTGCTGCGCTCCCGGGAAGTCTCTCATGGGATCTATAGTGACTCCCGTTCGGCCCTCGAGACGGTGAGCAACCCGTGCACCCTCAACATCATCGCAGAAGAGGTGCGCCAAGAACTAAAAGCCGCACGTGAGCAAGGCAAAAACGTGCACCTCTTCTGGATAAAGGCGCATGCGGGTCTCGAGGGCAATGAAAGAGCCGATGAGCTGGCAAAGAGCGCAGCCACAAATATGAAGAAAAAGGCAGACTATGATGAGTACCCGGTATCATTCGTCAAGAGACTCATTCGCAAGGAGTCCCTTGACGAATGGAACCGGAGATACCAACAAGGAGCAACTGCAATGACGACGAAGCTCTTCCTGCCCGACGCAATAGAAGCGTACAAGACGCTGAGGTCGGTGGACATGGATGGCACTCTAGCGCAAGTCTTAACGGGTCACGGTGGGTTCTCGGAGTACCTGCACCGCTTTAAGTGCACCGGGAGCCCATCCTGCATATGTGACCCGGATAAGGAAGAAACAGTTGAACACCTGCTGCTGGAGTGCCCTATAAACGGACGTGCACGATTTGACCTAGAGCAAAAAATCCAGCGGAAGATAGAAAGAGAGGCATTGCAGGAGATGATGTCGGACGACAAGGTTCGACCTCATCTCCTGCAATATTGCAAAGAAATAACTTTGCAATCTATGAAAAGAAATAAAGATAAGTAGCGTAGTTATTTTATTATATATACACATATATATTTCTAATAATATGTAACAGCAATATAAAAGATCGCAAAACAATTGAACCAAAAGTAAAAATGTCTCGGATCATGTCTGAGGAGAAAAGATTCAAACAGAAAAAAAAAAAAAAAAAAAAAAAAAAAAAACCTAAGCTAACCTAAACTAACCTAACCTAACCTAACCTAACCTAACCTAACCTAACCTAACCTAACCTAACCTAACCTAACCTAACCTAACCTAACCTAACCTAACCTAACCTAACCTAACCTAACCTAACCTAACCTAACCTAACCTAACCTAACCTAACCTAACCTAACCTAACCTAACCTAACCTAACCTAACCTAACCTAACCTAACCTAACCTAACCTAACCTAACCTAACCCAACCTAACCTAACCTAACCTAACCTAACCTAACCTAACCTAACCTAACCTAACCTAACCTAACCTAACCTAACCTAACCTAACCTAACCTAACCTAACCTAACCTAACCTAACCTAACCTAACCTAACCTAACCTAACCTAACCTAACCTAACCTAACCTAACCTAACCTAACCTAACCTAACCTAACCTAACCTAACCTAACCTAACCTAACCTAACCTAACCTAACCTAACCTAACCTAACCTAACCTAACCTAACCTAACCTAACCTAACCTAACCTAACCTAACCTAACCTAACCTAACCTAACCTAACCTCACCTAACCTAACCCAACCTAACCTAACCTAACCTAACCTAACCTAACCTAACCCAACCTAACCTAACCTAACCTAACCTAACCTAACCTAACCTAACCTAACCTAACCTAACCTAACCTAACCTAACCTAACCTAACCTAACCTAACCTAACCTAACCTAACCTAACCTAACCTAACCTAACCTAACCTAACCTTTTTTTTTTTTATTATTTTACGCGGAGAAATGCAAGAAGCACCGTCACACCCGGGCAGGGGTTTGCCCGGGGTGGTGTGGGACTCCCAGCTTGCCGGAGACTGGTACTTCCGACAAGCGGCTCCTGAGAAGGTGACTCAGGGGACTACCCACTAAAACTCCGCGGTGTGACGCCTCTGCCATTGGTGGTGCCGTGGGGGCGGAAGGAATCCATGACATCCATAGCACCACCAGGCTCGCCCTTTGGGGCTCTCCTCAGCCCCCTAGGGAGGGGGGCCGGCGGGAACACCTCACACCAGTGGTTCCCGCCCTTCAGACGGAGACCGAGTGCAATGTGAGCAAGGACGTCCCCACGCCCTCGCCCACCGGTCTCCGCTGGACATCTCCTCGTTTTAGGAGGCCTCCATTGGAACGGGGGCCTCCGAGGGAGGGACAAGGTCGCGCGGGACAACGCCGCGACCTGCCTCTGGGGGGGGAGGGGGAATTATCCCCTTCACAGGGGGTGGCCGACAGGCACGACCCCCCATGCTGTGCACCGCCGGCAAGCCCGCTGCCGCGCAAATTGCGCAGTGGGGCTCGGCGGTGCAGGTGGCGGCCAGATGGTCACTGCCGCCACACCGAAAACATCGTCCGCGGCGATCTTCCGCGGACGGACAGGAGGGGGAGGTGTGGCCGGTCCCCAGGCACTTGAAGCACCTGAGGGGGCCACGATCTAGTATGTGGAGCTCCACAGAGCTCCACCCAATAAGGGTCCGTCCCTGGGCCATGGCTTTGGCCACCTTAGCGGGGCAGCTCACTATAGCGGAGCTGCCTCCGCCGCGGCCGGGACGGATTCTCCCCACCCGAACCTCTTCGGGGAGGCAACCAGCCTTCTTGGCCAGGGCGGCGGCGACGTCGTGGGCCGAGACAGAATCGTCCAGCCCATTCAGCCGCAGTTGGGCCCGCATTACCGGGCGCACCACCCTAGCCACACCGTCGGGGAGAGCGGCCAAGATCCCCTTAGCCAACTCTTCTGCCTTTCGGGCGCCATCGGCTCCCGGCACCTCCAACAAACGGGCGCCAGTCGCCGACCGCCTCATCCGCAGGTCCTCTATCCCGAGGTCCGAGAGATTAAGCTTCTCCCGGACCTGAGAGAGGACCTTGGCGTAAGTGTGGCCACTCTCGACAGCTTCTGCCGTCAAGGTGACCACGACCGCTTCGGATTCCGGCGGTGCGCGTCTTCCCATCTTTCCCCGCTTACGCCGTCTCGACGCCTTGGTGGCGGAGGTCGGCTGGGGGCAGCAGTGGGGCGGGCACGGGCAGAGGCAGGGGCGGTGGCGGGAGCAGCAAGCTTTGCCTTCCGCCTCCGCTTGGTCACAGTGACCCAGCTCTCACCAGGAGGCTGGGCACTCTTCGGAGGGGCGGGCTTAGGGATGGGCTGTTTCTTCTGGGGAGGCCGGGGCTGCGCAGGCGACGGTTTCGGCTTAGAAGCCGCGTCGCCGCGTGCTCTGTCCGCCGCTAGAGGCGGGCGGAGGGGCTTCTCCTGGGGAAGGCGCCTCTCCAGGCCACTCAGGCGGGCATCCAGCATATTCCCCACCATGATGGCGGTGGAACGCTGGTGCTCCGCCAGGAGCTCCTCATCGACTCCAGGGCATCAACCCCTTGCGGGGAGCCACGCTGGAGGGGGGCGGGGAGGTCGCTACTGTTCTCGCTGCCTTCGGGGGGAAACTGGCGCGTCGGCGCTTCAGTAGTCTCTGGCCGTCGTTCCGCATGTGGTCCATGCGGATTCGGCACTCCACATAGTCCGACAGGTTGCCCACAGCGCGCTCCGTGAGTGAATATACACAGCGCCAGATGTCGCGAAGAGCGAGCCTCTGATTGCGTGCCGAGACTGCGGACATTTTCTTGCCCGTGTTTTCGAACAATCTGGTTAGCTGCGACAGAACGCGCTCCGCCGTCTGGGTGTCGGTAAGTTCCGAGGGGCCCTTATGTAAGTGTTGAGGTACATAAGTCTCCATCTCATTCATCTGGGCTTCGGTTAATGCGTTAGCAAACTCTTCCGAACCAGGTAATTGGTCAGGCAGCTTGTCAAGCTGGTCCTGCTCCTTCTGGCACATCGTCAGTCCCGCATCCCATCTCTCAACAGGGGCTCGCCGTTTACCGCGTCCAAGGGACGGCCCTCACCAGAGGCGTCACCAGCAATAGGGGAAAAACGAGGACATCTGGGCATGGAATCCCACTCCAAATATAAATCGGAGTCCGTGTCGTCATCTGCAAACAAACCTAACCTAACCTAACCTAACCTAACCTAACCTAACCAACTCGATTTTCGGATCACTCAGAGAGCACCTACGTTGTCCAAACTTCTGTCGAAATAGCTTCTAATTTATCCCTAGCAATAGCCGAAAACCCGAGGGTTCTATCCCCAGTACTTTTTCAGAAATTAATTTTTTCCATTTTTCGGACTTAGCGTTTTTCATCGTCGATTTCCCATACAAAATTTTGTCTCAGTATTTAATTGATAATTAATTAGTCTTCATCCCTACCATTTTGCACTCTTAATATCGTTTTTAGTATCTGTCTTGCCCCATCTTTTGGTACCTTTCCTGTTTTCCTAAGGTTGATAGTCGCTAAGATATCATCTCACAAACTTGGACTTGCAAAAGTTCCATAGTAAAAATTCTGCGCTTAGGTAAACTTTTTCCCCGTCGATTCTTGAATAACATTGGAACCTAAAATTACTGTTTCCGTCATAACTCGGTCATTTCTCATGGTACCGTAAATTATAGCATATCAATTTAGAGGTAATATCCCTCCCCATCTTTTAAAATATTTCCCCCCCCCCCAAATCTCTTAACCTATTGACTGCCCCCCATTTAGTAAATTCTCACATCTAAATTCTTTATATTCTTTTAATAGTTTCTTTATTAAGTTTTCTGAATCCATATATTAGTTCTCGTATCTACATATATCATTTAACCTTTTCACTGCAATTTTATTAACCTTTTTCACGCCGATTGCATCTTGAAATTTGGTTTTACTGAATTTCAAGACTTTAATTTCCTATATTAAAATTAATTGTTGTAAAGTTGATTATAGCTGTTTATACGCTGTTTTTTGATACGGGTGACAATGTTGCGTTCTCCTATTAAGAACAAGAGTCTCACCCCGAGAAGGGCAAGTGCTGGGGAGATGGAGTCGAGTTCCGTCTCGACGCAGTCTCTGGCAAAGACCATCATTGCCTCCCCGGTAGCTTCTGCTTCAGCTGCGGCTACAAAACCTGCCCCCAAAAGGCCTAAACCCGGGACAGACCTCCCCCATACACCAACTCAACCCCCCGAAAGGCTCCCTCATGTCCCACAAAATGCCAGTCGGGTATCAGAGGCAGAGTTATGCCTCATTAAGATCAGGGAGAGTCTAAAGGAGAGCAGGAACACCAAGACGGATATTAAGGTAACCGTCTCCCGCATGGTGGAGCGTCTGTTTTGGCTAGTAAAGGAAGCGGAAGAGAAGAGTGGGAAGACGGAGGATGTAGTCGTTGTCGCTGAAGGCAGATGCAGCGAAGGAATTAGAGAGAGAGAGGAAGAGGAAAGGAAAATGTTAGAGGCAATCAGAGAGCATAGCATTTTAATAAGGAAAAATCAGGAAGAGATGGAAAGTCTTAAGGGAATGCTGCAAGAACAAAAGGAGTTGTTAGCAGAAGGACCTAGGACGTACGCCGGCGTAGTCGTGGCAGCCACTCGAAAAGTCCAGCCCGCAGAGGCGATGCACTCGGTGGTTATCACCTCAGCCGATGACCAGGAAACCGGCGACCAGGTCCTGAAAAAGATAAGAGAGGCGGTTAATGCAAAAGAAGAAGGCATGAAAATAGAAAAAGATAAGAAAGGCGAAAGACAGGAAAGTCATTATTGGCTGCAGATCCAAAGAGGAAATAGGAAAAGTGACAGAGAAAATAAGGTCGTCAGGGGAAGAGCCTCAAAGTTGAGGAGATAAAGAACAAAGACCCCTGGTAATCTTGAAAGACGTCATGAGCTATAACAGCAATGACGAAATTCTCTCTGGTATTCGATCGCAGAACAAGGAGCTGTTCCAGGGAGTGGGGAAGGATGATGACAGAATGGAAGTTCGGTACAGGAAACCTACTAGGAACCCCTTACCACACACATCGTTGTCAAACTCTCGCCGCTTCTCTGGAACCGCCTCACCGAAGCAGGAGTGCTGCACGTCGACCTGCAAAAGATAATTGTGGCTGATCAGTCGCCTCTTGTTCAGTGCTCTAAATGCCTGGGCTACGGGCACAGCAGACGCTTCTGCGAACAACCAGCAGAAATCTGCGGCTACTGTGGAGGCAAGCACACCAGAGCAGAGTGCACCAGCAGGCAGTCCGGCGAGGCACCGAAGTGCTGCAACTGCACAAATGCCAAACTGGAAAGCGTGGAGCACACTGCCTTCAACAGTGACTGCCCGATCAGACGGCGGTGGGACTCGTTAGCGAGGTCCGCCGTCGCCTACCGCTGCTAAGGGCGTCCCTGTAAATAATGGAAATGGCACACAAACGACAAGCATCTCCACTCAGTATAGGGTCATTCAGGCTAATTTACAACGTTGTCAGCTCGCAACATCTGAGCTCATGCTAGAGGCGACGAAAAGGAAAATCTCTTTGGCCATGGTCCAGGAACCCTATGTAGGAGCGATGACTGAAATGAAGACATACACTGGAACAAGAATTATCCAATGCAACCGTCCATCACATACCGACAATAAATCAGCCATCGTCCTATTTAATAATGGAATTGACATTACCCCTTGTCCCGATCTAACAACCGAAAACATGGCCGTAGCAAAACTTAAAACCACAAAGTGGGAAATAGGGATAGTGTCAGTGTACCTACATGGGGATCAGCCAATAGATCGAGACATCGAGCATATGACGAAAATAATTAAGGAGATTGGAACAAAAGACCTGATACTGGGTGGAGATATCAATGCCTGGAATATCTGGTGGGGCAGTCGAGAGACTAACCATCGAGGAGAGGCGATCGCGGGTATGTTCGAGGAGCTGGGGTTACAAATACTTAATTGTGGCAGTCAACCCACATTTGACACCATCAGAGGAGACAGGAGACTGACCAGCTGTGTCGACGTAACCACCTGCTCCGAGAACATACTCAGCAAGATCGATGGATGGCGAGTGGCAAGTGGCGTCACGAGTTCCGACCACTGCGCAATTTTATTTAATATCAGTTTAGAAAAATCACAGGGCACTGAAATCAAACGTACAACAAGAATTTATAATACATTAAAGGCTAAATGGGAACTATTCACGGAAACATTCAATGAACAACTACTAGAACATAATATAAAGGAAGAAAACATTAATTACATAGATAATACAACTGAACTAAATAACACATTAGAAATATATACAAACGCCATAGTAAATTCATGTGACTCTGCAATACCTAGAAAAATAAACCAAAGAACGCTTACCTTACCGTGGTGGTCCGAGGAACTTGATGAAATGAAGAAGAAGGTGGCTACAATGAAGCGTCGCATCAGATGTGCCGCACCATGTCGCAGACCCGCAGTCGTCCTGGATTACCTGAAACAGAAGAAAATCTATGAGAATGCAGCGAAAACAGCACAGACAGATAGCTGGAAAAACTTCTGTGGAAGGCAAGACAGGGAGGGACTGTGGGAGGGGATTTATAGGGTGATAAGGCGAACATCAAAGTGGCAAGAGGATGAATTACTCGTTACAGAAGGCACTACTCTGAACGCCGAACAATCGGTGAAATTGTTGGCAGAAACCTTCTACCCCATCGATGACAAGGAGGCGGATAACTCGGAGCATCAAAGGGTTAGACAACTGGCACTGGCAATAAACCAAGCTGAAAGCGATGAGGCCCCAGACCCTCAGTTTACCAAGGACGAACTATTGAGGGCAGCTCAAAGCTTTAACCCAAAGAAGGCTCCGGGCAGAGACGGTCTTACCGCGGACATTTGCGGAAGAGCCATTGCTCAGAGACCGGAAATCTTCCTAGCACTGACCAACAAATGCCTTGAACTCGGACATTTCCCGGACTTGTGGAAGGAAGCCACCACCATCATACTTCGCAAGCCCGGGAAGGAGAATTACAGCACTCCCAAATCGTTAAGGCCTATAGGTCTCTTGCCAGTGCTAGGTAAGATTTTCGAAAAAATGCTGATGGCCAGACTTAAATTCCACATCGTTCAAAAACTAAGCAAAACCAATTCGGTTTCGTTCCGCAGAGAAGTACAGAAGACGCCCTCTATATCCTAACGAAGCATATCACGGAAAAGCTACAAGAGAAGAAAATTATCACAATGGTCTCTCTGGATATAGAGGGAGCCTTCGATAGTGCCTGGTGGCCAAAAATAAAATTAAGATTAGCTGAGGAACAATGCCCATTAAATCTGCGGAAGGTCATGGACAGCTATCTGCATAACAGAGCGGTGCGAGTAAGGTATGCTGGACAGGAGCACTTGAGAGCCGCAGAAAAAGGCTGTGTACAGGGCTCTGTAGGCGGGCCAATACTATGGAACCTGCTGTTGGACCCACTCCTCAAAGACCTGGAGAAGAGAGGGTACTACTGCCAGGCCTTTGCGGACGATATCGTCTTGGTGTTCGATGGCAAGGATGCCGAGGAAGTAGAGGTCCAGGCCAATAGAGCCCTGGAATACGTACATATGTGGGGTATTGAGAATAAACTCAAGTTTGCCCCACACAAGACTAACGCCATGGTTATGACGAAGAAGCTTAAATATGAGACGCCAAAAATTTATATGGGAGGTACCAATATCATCATGGTGGAACAAATTAAAATACTTGGAGTCATCATAGACTCCAAACTCACGTTCACCTCCCATATAAGCGCTGTATGTGTAAAAGCGCTCAACATATATAAGCAACTCTCGAGGACTGCGAAAACCAACTGGGGACTGCATCCAGATGTTATTAGAACTATCTACACAGCGGTGATTGAGCCAATTATCTGTTACGCCTCTAACATCTGGGCACCCGCTGTGGAGAAGATAGGCGTCCGAAAACATCTCGATGCAGTCCAAAGAGGCTTTGCGCAAAAAATCTGTAAGGCATATAGAACGGTGTCCCTGCACTCGGCATTAGTGCTAGCTGGAATTCTTCCCCTTGACCTCCGCATAAAGGAATCCGCGGCTCTATATAAAGCAAAAAAGGGAGAAATCCAGCTGGTACCGGACAGGGACATCGAGCAGAGAACACCGTTCGCCTCTAAACCCCACCCGGCACTACAAAAGACGGAACAATTTGTATGTCTCGAAACTTGGGCCTCGGTCGAACAGCACAACACACAATCCGTCCGTATTTTTACGGACGGAAGCAAAATAGATGGCCAGGTGGGAGCTGCCCTTTCCATCTGGAAAGGAGACATAGAATCCAGAAGCATAAAGCTCAAACTGGATAATAACTGCAGCGTGTTTCAAGCAGAACTCCTGGCCATCAAAAGAGCGACAACAGAAGTGCTGCGCTCCCGGGAAGTCTCTCATGGGATCTATAGTGACTCCCGTTCGGCCCTCGAGACGGTGAGCAACCCGTGTACCCTCAACATCATCGCAGAAGAGGTGCGCCAAGAACTAAAAGCCGCACGAGAGCAAGGCAAAAACGTGCACCTCTTCTGGATCAAGGCGCATGCGGGTCTCGAGGGCAACGAAAGAGCCGATGAGCTGGCGAAGAGCGCAGCCACAAACGTAAAGAAAAAGGCGGACTTTGATGAGTACCCGGTATCATTCGTCAAGAGACTCATTCGCAAGGAGTCCCTTGACGAATGGAACCGGAGATACCAACAAGGAACGACTGCAAAGACGACGAAGCTCTTCCTGCCCGACGCTATAGAAGCCTACAAGACGCTGAGGTCTGTAGATATGGATGGCACTCTAGCGCAAGTCTTGACGGGTCACGGTGGGTTCTCGGAGTACCTGCACCGCTTTAAGTGCACCGGGAGCCCATCCTGCATATGTGACCCGGACAAGGAAGAGACAGTGGAACACCTGCTACTGGAGTGCCCTATAAACGGGCGCTCACGTTTTGACTTAGAGCAAAAAATCCAGCGGAAGATAGAAAGAGAGGCATTGCAGGAGATGATGTCGGACGACAAGGTTCGACCTCATCTCCTGCAATATTGCAAAGAAATTACTTTGCAATCCATTAAAAGAAATAAAGATAAGTAGCGTAGTTATTTTATTATATATACACATATATATTTATGTAACAGTAATATAAAAGATCGCAAAACAATAGAACAAAAGTAAAAAATGTCTCGGATCATGTCCGAGGAGAAAAGATTAAACAAAAAAAAAAAAAAAAAAAAAAAAAAAAAAAACCTAACCTAACCTAACCTAACCTAACCTAACCTAACCTAAACTAACCTAACCTAACCTAACCTAACCTAACCTAACCTAACCTAACCTAACCTAACCTAACCTAACCTAACCTAACCTAACCTAACCTAACCTAACCTAACCTAACCTAATCCGGGGTTAGGTTACTCGCGGTTAGGTT
>JBBMWA010000033.1:4047500-4564117 GCA_039566165.1 Maruca vitrata | reverse complement strand
GCATTTGCCGTAGCAACCGCAAGGACGCGACGGCGCTGATTTTCTGGCAGAACCTTTGAGTGACGCAACTGATGAAATAATCATCAGCTCACATACGTGCCCACTGCTGCACGGGCCTACCCTAAACTAGGGCGATAAGGTCTTAGTCAATTATGCTGGCCAAGTGCGGGTTGGTTGCCTTGACCTAAGAATTTCTTCGTAGATGTGTAGCCAGCACTTCGAATCTCAGTACTCTGAAAAACACAGTGGTACAGCGGGGTTTACCATTGTGTTTATAAGAATTTTAAATTTGTATTACTATTATTCGACGCTTTAACGGTGAAGGAAAACATCGTGAGAAAAATCGTTGGTTGACTACACACCTACGAATCAATTCTTAGGTTGTGTAGTCAACCAACCCGCACTTGGCCAACGTGATTTACTTCGAGGCGCGTCAGCTTACCCAGGCCGCAGATGTGGGGTGATGATGATGAACACCGCCGTCGGAGCCTTTAAGCTAAGTTAGCACCGTACCTGCTCCACCACAGTAGCGTCAGATACGCGTCGCAGGCCTCCTGGGGCAGAGTCCGCACAAGCACGCTGAGGGTCTTGGCTATCTCGCGGCGCCAGCGCGCTGCCGGCGCGCCCCGGACCAGCCGGTAGCATGGCGGCGTGGCGCTGCAGTCTAGGCTGTACCTGGAAGAGGAAGGTGGCTTTGGAAGCTTATTCACCACAGATAATAAAAAAACAATTGTTCAAAAAGAACCCGCGGATTTGAACACCCGTCCTTCCGGGGAATCGGGCCTATGTAGCATCACCTTATACTGCGTACAGCTATTGAAGCCGTTGAATTCTTCCCGCAAATTATCAGTTAGCCACATGTGGCGCCATCATCCTTTAGTGATACACACTATAGACATTTCATTGCAGAATATTTAAACAGCTAGTGCAAACTTTTAGCCTTCAAACAACTTCTCAGAGGGCAGGGGAGTAGCTGAAAACCAGCGTTGCTCGGGAATACTCTCCCCGAGGCAACATCAGCTGAGCTCCATCCCTTTGTCTCGTGCATGCATCCTGTATTTTTTGTTATGCTATTTATGTTAAAACTTGTAATATGAGACAATAAATGTATTCTTATTCTTATTCTTTAGCACTTAAAATTTTTAAATTTACGAGTACTTCGATATAAAGATCATTAGTCTGCATTTGCTCATCAAAGCCATGCGTAGATCTTAGTTAGTACTCTTCAATGCCAGACCGACTTGATAGTCCTACAAAGCAGACCAGCTTACCATTATTGTAGTATTGTTTATTATTTACGCGAAAACTACTCATTTTACTACACAGAGCTTGAAACGTCGGGTCTCTAACATAATATGTTTAGAATAAAAATAAGGCGTCCGTCCGATTTCAGCTATGGCGGCCGATGTCAATTGAGATCAGCCAAGTGCACAGGACATATTATAGTGCACAAGTGCACTCGCTATTCCTTACTCTCAAAGTTCGGTGAGACGGCAATCCGACATGACCGGACGACATGACATGATCGGGCGCAGGACCATAGGCTTAACGTTCTTTCTGAAGCACGGGCGTGCAACCGCCAACTTCCTGACTCCGGGCTGAGTAATTTCTTTACAGAAAAACTCACACTAATTTTGCCCGACCCCGAACTCGAACCGGGGACCTCTCTCTCTGTCCTAACGCAGCACTTGCTATCAATAGACCAACGAGGCAGACCTAATACATACACGCGAGGCTTAATCTGCAAAAATCCGATACTTTTACGGATAAACTCGCATCAAAAGCTAACCATTTGTTTAGCAGTGCCTTATCGCCTTCATCCTCAGCTGCTTCCAGGGCGGCCTTGAAGTCTGCACACTCCAGGGTATGCGGCAGGAGCGGCGTGCCCAGCCCCGAGTTGAGGAACAGCACCGGCACCACCGCGCCCAGGTCCGACTGCCCTGCAAACGGTAAAGGTGTAGGTGTAGAATGTGTTTCCTTCTTAAAAATACAAAAGTTCCGTACCTAAGACTACTCAGATTTTGACATATATTGCGTTCGGTAAACTTCAGGGTTTGAAGTTTTAACCTAAACTGAATACCGCATCTCACAGTATGCAGGTTTTTACCTCTTTAAGCATTTACCTCATACCTATAGTGTTCACCAAGCACTCATTCAGTAGACTTGGCAACATGCTGGCTCCTCTTCGCCTCTTTTTAATGCAGACTATGGAACCTCTCTTACTTTGAATCCATCGTTGACGATGCTGGCGTAGCTCTTTGTATGGGAAATCTCTACCAAAACAATTAAAATGCTGGTTGTGACGCCTGCAGATACCTGCAGTAAAATTACGATAGACAATAGGAAAGATTTTACTGTAGAATCCGACCCATTGCGGATGCTAGTGTGGCCCGGGAGATTGCGCAAGAAGATTGGCTATGCAAGTCATCTTCGAGCGCTTCAGCGCAGACTCAATTAGGAGTCGAACAATCTATCAATCAACAAAATTTCGGAAGACACTAGGCAGGTTCCTCCTGTAGACTCGGTACTCACTGGCCAGTTCAGCGATGCACAGGACAGGGAAGCGGCGGATCGCACTGCTGTTCCACGGCGAGCGCCAGTGCAGGTCCGCCACGTGGACTGCAGGGCGCCTTTCTCTTGTACTCTTGTAAACCTCTATCCCGTTGAGGATGCTGGTGTAACTGGATTCTAATACTCCTTTAGAATCCGGCCCATTTAGGAGCTGGTTTGACGCTAGAAGGCAGTCTGGAAGCCAAACTGTGGGAAGACCTAGGACGAATCCGTGTAGTGCCCTGGAGAATCCGTTGTAGAAGAATCCGTAAAATCCTGTAGAATCCATGTTATTGAGGATGCTGGGGTGGCTGGATGCTTTTTCAAAATTTCGGATGATACTCGGCAGGATCCTCCTCTAGACTTGTCTACTCACTGGCCAGTTCAGTGATGCACAGGACAGGGAAGCGGTGATCGCGCTGCTGCTCTTATGGCGAGCGCCAGTGCAGGTCCGCCACGTGGACTGCAGGGCGCCTTTCTCTTGTACTCTTGTAAACTCTATCCTGTTGAGGATGCTGGTGTAACTTTATTCTCATACTCCTTTAGAATCCGTCCCATTTAGGAGCTGGTTTGACGCTAGAAGGCAGTCTGAAGTTAAACTGTGGGAAGACCTAGGACGAATCCGTGTAGTGCCCTGGAGAATCCGTTGTAGAAGAATCCGGGTAAAATCCTGTAGAATCCAGCGTTATTGAGGATGCTGGGGTAGCTGGATGCTTTTCAAAATTTCAGATGATTTCTAGGCAGGATCCTCCTGTAGACGGTACTCACTGGCTGCCAGCTCAGCGATGCACAGGACAGGGAAGCGATGATCGCGCTGTTGTTCCAGTGGCGAGCGCCAGTGCAGGTCCGCCACGTGGACACGCCATCCGCGGCCTCGGGCCCGCGCGCGGAAACGCGCCGCCGCCCCGCATTGTAAGGCGCCTTTCTCTGCACAGCAGTCTGGAGAGAGATGGAGTTAGACTACGTTAGAAGGGATGGATTATCTTTTAAAGCGGACTAGGCAAATGATAAACGCAGATAGGAGAAACGAAAGAAGAAGAAGACACTATGCACACATATCTTGTTTATTTTGTATATTCTCCCACTTTTTTTACCGTCTGGTAAGTTGAGTTTGTGTTAACATACAATCATTGTTATACCTAACAAGCAATATCACTTCAATTATTCTGTCAATTCACATGTCGTAATTCAGTACAATTTAAAACACTTTCCACTCATCATCATCATCATCATCATCTGGGCGTTTTCCCGGTTGCATCCTTCAGGAGCCCGGGGTCCGCTTTCCTACTCCCTAACTCTCCACTTCGCACGGTCTTCGGCATCCTTTACGGAGAGTTTGTTGGCTTTACGCATGTCATCCACTACAACGTCAAGCCACGGCCTTCTTAGGCCTTCCCCTTCTGCCGGGACCCGGCGGTAGCGACATGGCTAGACACTTGTTCCCTACGTAGTTTGCCGGTTTCCGTGAAAACATGACCGTACCTAACGTGAGGCGGCACTCTTGCAGTTTATCAGCGATGTCTCGGACATGAAGGCTGCCGCGAATTCGGGAGTTCTTTACGCGATCTGCTCGCGTAACTCCCGACATCCAGCGCAGCATCTTCATCTCCGTGACCCGCAGTTCCTGCTTGTGCCGCTCAAGTAATGGCCATGCTTCACTACCATATAAAGAGGACAGGCCCTAATGATGGATTTATAGACCTGTCCCTTCAGCTTAACCGGCATTTTAGGGTCGCAAGTGACGCCGCTCACCTCACCTACATTTATCCCAAGCAGCAGCAATGCGTTGCCTTGACGTCGGAGTCGATGTCGCCGTTCGCGTGGGAGTACAGATCCCAGATACTTTCGAACCGGTCCGTGCGCTCGACCGTGTCTTCGCCTCATGCGGACGGACATGGGATCTGTAGTGTTGCAGGCCAAGTACTCTGTCTTCGCCACGTTGAGTTTCAGACCCCCGTTCTCAAGCCGATTCCTTCCATGTGTTAACACGTTTCACCAGCCGTCCCCTGTCCGGAGTCCACCAGCGCGATATCATCCAGCATACATAAGTAGCCATGGTGGCTGCTCATGAGTGGTCTCTGATGCTTGTCTGACAATACGTCTTAATATCAGGCTGAAGAGAAACGGACTCAGGGACGGAGCCTTGGTGTACTCCGACGGTTATTCGGAAGGGCATAGTGTCTCCAGCAGCGGTCCTGACTACAGAATCGGAATCACAGTACATGTCTCTAATGATATCAACATACGTTTCTGGCACTCCCTTGGACCTCAGGGCCCACCAAATCATCTCACGCGGAACACAGTCGAAGGCCTTCTCCATGTCCAGAAATAGGAAGTGGAGAGGCGTGTTCTTCGTCCCTGGTATTTCTCCATGATGATTAAAAACTCTTTCCACTACAATATGAAAATCGTAAACGTGTCTTTATGTTATTTTTTTTACAAAAAGGCTAATAAAATGACCTCACACCACCACTTAACTGTGCCTCACACACTCTTCATCTAGAAACTAACTTTAACTTCATTTATACCCCCTCACTTTTTTCACATCACTTCCTTCACACTTTGGGAGCAACGCTCCATCAGAGGGCCTACCATGAGTTGGCTATCGTAAACTTACGTAAGTTAAAAAACCTATCGAGTTGCTTTTTTCATATGGCCGATTGTAGTTCTTTCGCGTAACCACCAGCCGGCGCTGTACATGTTTTTCATAGACATATTTACGTAGTCGACATCGAGCGCGTAAGTTTTAAACTCATGGTAGCCCCACTGTTCTCATTCTCACCCTGGCTGTCAGCGGCGCACACGTATACGATCATGGCGCGGACCGCCTGCGCGGGCGCAGCCCCGGCAGCCGACCCAGCAGGCCTGCGCGCGGGCTCCTCCGGCAGCGAGGCCACGTGGGTCGGCATGGGGGGCCCCTCGGCCTCCCGGGGCGACGCGCATGCCACCGGTGAAGATAGCGAGATGGAGTCTGGAAGGGGGAAAGAACATTATTAGTTGTTACTTATATATTTTTTCTAACTGACTTAAGATGATGGCTTGGAGTAGCCTCGTCATCATCACCGGAATGAGGGTGTTCGCGTATAAGAACTTCACTAGATGGCAAGACGTAGACACGTACATATTAGGTCTAACTGCTTCGTAGATTGGTGAATACTGACATGTCAGTCAATGTCTCGTCAAAAATAACCAATACCGCTGCGGTTGGCCGTCGCGCCTACGTATTGCCATCTAGTGCGGTTCTTATACGGGAAAACCCTCATTGCGGGGGAGCGTATGGCTCTCACCCCTAAAGTTATATATGTAGTATACAGTGGACCGGCAAGATCATAACTCACATGTCAGCCGATCTTATGGCTGGCTCAGTGGAACAGTGGTTAGTGACCCAGGCTTAAAAGGGTTCGATTTCCACCCGGGACAAATATTTGTGTGACGTACATCGGTGTTTGTTCCGTGTCTGGCTGTGTTATTGAATATATTTGTGTATCCACTGTTAAACACAAGTGCTTAAACTTACCACGGAATCAGATATACACATGTATGTGATGTTGTGCAATATTTATATATTTATACGAGTGCGCTAGCAAAGCTGGCCTGCGGGAGGAGGGTCACTCAAAAACCTGCGTAATGTCCACACACAACCACTCTGACAAGAGTATACAGAATAAAAAAAGAAATAGGTTCCAAGAGTCGTGGTTTCGACCCGGGTGAATCATTAATGTAATGTAATGAACAATGTGACTGGGTGTGATTGTGTATTTAAGTTTGTATTTATATATAATTATGTACATAATATGTAGGTTCATTAAGTATGCATATCTGATTCCGACACCCATAGTACAAGCCCTGCTGAGTTTGGAATCAGTAGCCGTACCATGAGTTGGCTATCGAAAACTTACGTACGTTAAAAACCTATTGAGTTGTTTTTTTTCATACGACCGATTTTAGTTCTCAGCGTAACCACCAGAGGCGCTGCACAAGTTTTCCATAGACATACTTACGTAGGCGATATCGAGTCCGTAACTTTTAAACTCATGGTAGCGCTACTGATGACGGGTGGCAATGCAAAATCATTTACCGCGTAAAACATTACTTCCTAATAGTGTTCCTTACAGGTTAGGTAAAAAAGTGGCCTCTCTGGTCTCAGGTACTAGACTATCTGTGTACCTAGTTTTACTTAATTCGGTTCAGTAGTTTTGGTGTGAAAGCGCACAGAATTGTCGCATAAATAATTGTTAAAATATTTTGTTTCAAACATAAAACAATGAAATAAACTGACGTCCGCTATTCAGGCAATTAGTGTCAGTTTTAGGAAGTGTATAAATAGTTTTCCCAGGAAATGTATTTAATGTTAGATTTCCCACAATTCCGATAACATTGAAACAGGATTACGTCTAGCTAATTCAAATCAATCGGCTTAATATGGCTAAAGCGCGGTGACCCGGCTCATTCAATTCGTATTCACCGTATGTTAGAGAGATAGTTGGATGCATATGGATTATTTATATGACTAGCTGTGCCCGCGACTTCGTTCGCGTAGGCTACAGGATTTTACATTAAAAAGTACTTTCTCAATAACTCCCGTTCCAGTGGGAATTTTGAAATATCGCGTTGCAAGTAAACTTTTCATTCATTAGGACAGAAGCCATTTTCAATCATCTATCTTACGCGGTTTAGACTTTTTCATACAAATGTTTTTTTTCGCTAACTTCCGTTACCGTGAGAATTTTGCAACTAAGCTTTAAGTTTACTAATGCGTTAATATGTCAGTCAGTCAGTTTTCCCCTTTTATATACTTATTTTGAAGATAAGCTCGATAGTGCACTGAATAGTGCCCGAGTGTCTTGCGCCAACAGTCGCGGGTTCGATGTCAGTTCCATGTCTGGGTGTGTTATTAAATATATTTGTGTATCCACTGTTGATTCTGACTGTTTAAGCTACTTTTACCACGGGATCAGATCAATGTATGTCATGTTATGTAATAATATTTATTTATTTATATTTACTTGCGGGGAAGCGGATAGCTCTCACCTCAAAACACATCACTACAAATTCACATTTTTATAAAAAAATCCCTTTTGCTTTAGTTCAGTTCATGTAAGGAAAACACAAAAAGGAAATATTTAAGAAGGTCGTAAATCATTTCGAATAGAAGGAAAGAATATCGAGAACACATGAGTTATGGACACAGATAATGTATCGATGACAGGTCACAGTAAAGGGAATGCTACTTAAAATGAAAAATAGTTGTCAGCAAGTTGTAGAGTTGTTTTACGAAAAGAAAGAAGTACTTGCTACAGCAGTAGTTAGGTACATACCTACTTAATTTATAGCTTTGACAAGGATTTTCTCGTAGGTCCAACTAACGTGACTCAATAAATATACATAAATATCGCACTTACATACATTGTGCATCGGACGGTTATTTAAACATCTAGGACATTTCCACACACGGTCATCTGACCTCAAACTAAGCAGAGCTTGTACTAAGGGTGTTAGAAACTGATATACATACATACAGGGTGTCCCAAAAAGTAGTGTCAAGCGGAAGTCCTGAGATAGAACATCTCGCGGGGCATCCGAAACACCCCATGTATGTTCCGCGATTTTTTATAGTTTTCCAGTTATGATTATTTTTCTAAAATTTTGAGAACAACTGACCTAACCGACTAAAAATATTGTAGAGAAAAAGTATTTGACTTTTTGAGTAATTCTTTTGCAAATCAATTTTCATGAATTTTTCTTTAATGCCTAAAATATTTGTCTCCATAACTTATATGGAAAATATCAAAATTATGGTACAAACTGAAAAGTTACGTTCTGTAAATAATGTCTTACAATTTCAACGTTAAATTTAAAATATTAGGAGGTAGCTGCATGGCTTCTAAGTAACTTTAAAAACTGCGCTAGACTCTCAGCTTTCATAATCATTAATAAAAACTGGTACTTAATGGGCTACTTTCGCTGAAATCGGACTTAAAAGACAGAGAGGCGGAAAATCATAAAATTTGCCATTTGAATACGAAGTATTATTTGGACATTTTATTATTTCTAAAGTTAATAAGATTGTTAAGAATCAAAATTATACCAGAAATGCTAAGAAATAACCACTTGAAAGTTTAATTTGTGATACTCAAAAAGTTAATAAATTTTCAAAATGGGAACTTTATTGAAAACAAAAGTTATCGTTTTTGATTATTTATAGTAAAAAAGTTTATAAGTAAAAGTTTATTAAAGTCCGTAAAGAAAGCAAAGTTCGTCAAGTTCGTCGTGACAAAGGTATTGCATGTGAAAACAGGGTTAGCGCAATAAACCTTAAATTAAACAAAAATCATCCAAATGTTTGCATCTGAGTGCTCCTGTATTAAATTTAGGTTTGTTAACAAACTGACTAACTTTCGGAATAATAAAATGTCCAAATAATACTTCGTATTCAAATGGCTAATTTTATGATTTTTCCACCTCTCTGTCTTTGTAGTCCGATTTCAGCAAAAGTAGCCCATTAAGTACCAGTTTTTATTAATGATTATGAAAGCTGAAAGTCTAGCGCAGTTTTTAAAGTTATTTAGGAGCCATGCAGCTACCTCCTAATATTTTAAATTTAACGTTGAAATTGTAAGACATTATTTACAGAACGTAACTTTTCAGTTTGTACCATAATTTTGATATTTTCCATATAAGTTATGGAGAGAAAAATTTTAGGCATTAAAGAAAAAACTCATGAAAATTGATTTGCAAAAAGAATTACTCAAAAAGTTAAATACCTACTTTTTTCTCTAGAATATTTTTAGTCGGTTAGGTCAGTTGTTCTCAAAATTTTAGAAAAATAATCATAACTCGAAAACTATAAAAAATCGCGGAACATACATAGGGGTGTTTCGGATGCCCCACGGGATGTTCTATCTCAGGACTTCCGCTTGACACTACTTTTTGGGACACCCTGTATATAATTGTAAATACATATTCACACCCAGACACGAAACAAACACCGATGTTCATCACACAAATATTGGGTGGAAATCGATCCCACGACTCTTGGAACCGCCAGCCCTCACTAACCACTGTTCCACGAGCCAGTCAATTTGTCAGATAATCTGTGTCGCGAGCTGTGTGATTGGTCGGACGCCTTACTGACCAGAGACACTGGACCCGACGGGGCGCGGCCCCTTGAGGGGGGGCCGGGCGTCGCGCTCCGCCCTCTCGGGCTCCAACAGCCGCTGCGCGGGCGCAGCCTCCGCCGCCTCCGCTCGCGTCGCGCGGTACACGCCAGACCTGGACAAAAGAAAAAAATATATGTAAATACAAAGCAACATTAAAGTCTTTGATCTGAGACCGTGGTTAGTAGCGAAACATACAAACTAAAGGGTGCGAGTAATCCGCTCCCCCGCAAGTCCGGTGATGATGACGAGGCTACTCCAAGCCGTGTACCATAATAAAATAAAAGACGTGTGGCACTCGGGGACTGCCGCGGTATAGCTATTGCATAGCATCGTCCGATTTCGGAGCAGCTCGTCTCGATTCGTGCGAGTTTCGTTCAAGGTGAGTACGACAGGCCCAATAAGGTCTATTGTGCCTGTCCACCTCATATGTGGATCTCACTACCGCTTACCATCAGGTGGAGTGAGGTCCTCTTGTTAGCCTATTATAAAAAGACGTGTGCCATTCGGGGACTGCCGTGGTATAGCTTTAGCAAAGCATCGTCCGATTTCGGAGCAGCTCGTCTCGATTCGTGCGAGTTTCGTAGAGTCGTAGAATACGTCTAACCGCACGCACACAAACACCGTGCCGAAGTCTACCGAACTGAAACGACGTTAGACGATTGTGAGGTTTTTTTCGTTACGGAATATCTTGGTTCGGTCGCCGCGCTCAAAGCCCGCGATAAAAGCTATGCAATAGCTTAATAAATAAATAAATATGTCGGTTCGGAAAAAAAATATTCCCATAGACACACTTACAACAGACAAACATGACAAACAAATGCTAATCTCACAATGATTAACGAGAGCCTTTCGCTCCCCTGCAAGTCCCTCAACCAAGCATAGTGATAATGAAAAGCCAACTTCGTATACAAATATTTGCCCCGGGAACCTGACTGCAAACTGAGTAATCATCTGATAAATCGTTAAACTACAGAGATTTTCAATCGTGCCCGGGATTTGAACCTGAGACTGATCGGACTGTAAACCGCACTTTCTCCAAACGAATCATGGAGGCAAACGACTGGTAAACTAAAACTCGTTATGTAGAAGACACCCACTTTGCAAGATTTAGCATAAATTCTGCTTACAAAGTACCTAACATTAAACATTATGTCGGCAACAGACTGCAGTAATGCATTCAACTACGACCTACGAAATACTACGTAATCCGCTACGGTTGCTACGAATCTACTACGCCGTAGTATCAGGCTTCGATTCATTGTAATGAGTAATTTGTTAGGGGTGAGGGCATATCCGCTCCCCCGCAAGTCCGGTGATGATGACAAGGCTACTCCAAGTCATCAGTTAGGAAAAAAAAGAGTAATTTGTGAACTTTAAACCGATAATTCAGTCATTTGAATACATTAGATAAAATACATACATTTGAAATAAAAGAGGAACAATAATTAAGCCTCAGAACCTACGTGCTGTTACAAACATAACGATCAACATGTTTCATCTCTGCCTATTTCTAATGATCAGTCAAAGTTTGTGTTAAAGAAACTAATTTACAGCAACTGTAGGTTATCCATAAAGCTAGAGGAAAACGCATAAAATAAACAGCGCAACAAGACTTTAGCTCATTACTAAGTATCAATCATTTCTAAAACAAACCCTATAGTTTGAACTTCTTGTATTTACAAACGGCCAGATGTATGTTTCCGACAAGGCAGGTTCCAAATTCAATTCTCGCATACCCATAAACTGACAAATATTTAAATTCTCTTTTCAAAATTCAACCGATACCAAGAATTATTATACTCAACGTAGTATGTAAGTACTTGGATCGGTAATTTCTCGGCTAATTCGCTTTATCCGCGTTTTAAATCAATAAATAAACAGTTCAAGGAATACACACATACAGCCAAGCAAAGGCATACGCCATACAGCCACCGGGGACCGAGGCGTGGCCGGGGGAGGGGCGCTGACGTCACGGTGACGTCATCGCGTGACGCGCGCCCCCGACCTAGTTACGCCACGCGCGAGCCGGGCTTTCGAATTTCGAACGCCCGATGCTCGCTTTGTTTATTTTTTAATCGATTGTTTCTTTTTAAAATGGGCGGTTGATGTAGCTCTTAGCGTTTTCAGCGAGGTATTGCTTTTTTTTTGTGGAATTTTTTTGCCAAAGGTTTCTGCTAAAGCTGAGGAAAAATGTATACTGCCAGCCAAGAGCTTTCGTTTCGATGAATTTATTATTTTGGGGAAACGGGGTAGTATTTACATTGTTTTAATTTTAATCTCGTTATTTGCACATTTTTCCAGCCGTAACGCCAATATCTATCCCGCAATTATTTAGATTGTTAGGTACATTAGTATAAAACTCAATGAAGAACTGAAAAGCACTCAATCAAAAACCAACTGTAAGCATCTTTATTAGGTAAGCAATATCGTAGCTGTGCAGTAATTTAATAAGCCACATTTTAGTTAGTGTAGGCAATATTGAGACAACTTTCCTAATTGCTATTATATCAAGCTATAACTGTGTTAGTGTTAGCTAAATACAGAAATATGAAACCTTTTTGTGTCATCTGATGGAGTGTACCTGTAAGAAACGAATACCGATTTAGCATTAGACCTTTGAAAGTATAAAAGGGTCCTACCGATTTCGGCCATGGCATCGGAACGATGGATATCCTGCCTAGGAAAGTAGTGCACAAGTGTGTGCGCAAACACAAGTGCACTTTCTGTCCCCTTTCTCAAAACAACACCTGGGATACTTTGGACAACAAACATCCAACGAATGTGCTCAAGTGTCACTCTCAAGATTATTGAAATTCGTCACATCAGCTCTTTGCCTTTTATTAACTTTGCAACGAGTTTATTAACCAATACCCTGATTCCTGAGTCAGTAAACATTTTTAAACAGCAGTGTAGCAGAAAAAACATTATGAGACTATCCACTATTCGCCAAAAATCCACAATATCTAACAGTACTACTACTTCGAACGAACTCTACTTTTTTTATCCAATCTTTATGATGACAAGCCGTGGTGAGATCCTCATAAAAAGAGTCGAGGGTTCAATTCCCTACAAATATTTGTGTGACTAACATCGGTGTTTGTTCCGTGTCCATGTGTAATTAAATAATGTTAAAGTATATTTGTGTATCCACGGTTGATTCTGATATCTGTACACTAGTGTTTAAGCTGCTTACCATGGGATCAGATCAATGTTCCATTTACTGATGTCACCAGCGGTCGCAAAGATGATCTCTGGTTCAGTCGTGAGTGCGCCGCAGCCGTTGAACTGAAACGGACGGCGTACCGCAACTGGGCCAGGGCTCATGCACTCCGGGATCCTAATATTACTTCAATCAAAGCAGCCTATAACAAAGCCACCAAGGCCACCAAAAGGGCCTACATTAGAGCAGATGCCCAGCGAGTTGCACGTGTTGGCCAGGACCTTATTAGGCATCCCACGGGTAGCCGCTCCTTTTGGCGCCTGGCTAAACATGTGCAATCCAACTTCTGTCTGCCTTCGTTGCCCCCGCTGAAATATCCTAACGGTTCACTAGCTCATCAGCCGCAGGAGAAGGCAGATCTGCTTGCCAATCTTTGCTGCCAATTCCTGCATCGATGACGGTGGAGCACAGCCGCCTAAAATTCCAGATTGCGGTGCTCATATGCCTGAGATCCGAATCAGGCAATGTGATGTACGTGCTGAGTTGCAGTCACTTGATGTAAGGAAAGCTAGTGGCCCAGACGGTATTCCAGCGTTAGTACTTCAAATTTGCGCAGCGGAGTTGTCTCCAGTACTCACACGCCTGTACCGCCTCTCATATACCTCGGGCATCGTGCCCCGGGCTTGGAAGGAGGCGAATGTTCAGCCTGTCCCCAAAAAAGGGGACAGGTCTGATCCTGCCAACTACCGGCCCATAGCTATAACCTCAGTACTGGGTAAGGTGTTTGAGCGGATTATTAACGCCCAGCTCATCCGGTACCTAGAGGATCACTCGCTGCTGCATGACCGTCAATACGGTGTTAGACCAAAACGGTGCACGGGTGATCTTCTAGCGTACGTTTCGCACCTCTGGGGGGAGGCTATGGAGAAGCGCGGCGAATCTATGGCAGTTAGCCTTGATATCGCTAAAGCGTTTGACCGTGTATGGCATCGTTCGCTTCTCTCCAAGCTCCCGGCATACGGTCTGCCACCTCGCTTATGCGAATGGATTGCGGGATTTTTGGAGGGGCGCAGGATTCGTGTCCTCTGTGACGGACGCACTTCCTGTTTCCACCCAATAAATTCCGGTGTACCCTCAAGGTTCCGTTCTGTCGCCGACATTAGTTTCTGCTGCATATCAATGACATGTTGTCACTAGGCAACATTCATTGCTATGCAGATGACAGCACTGTCCACGCACGTTATTTTGGAAGACCTGGGGTAAAGCAGACCGAAACCGAGGAAAAGAGGAACCTTCTTGTCGCCGAGCTTGACGGGGTCTTGGACCGCATTTCCGAATGGGGCTCATGCAATCTTGTCGAGTTCAATGCCAAGAAGACACAGGTGTGTGTTTTTTCTAGTAAAGTGTCTCCTTTCCTTTCCCATCCTACTCTTCAGAGCACCCCTTACCAATACAGGATAGCCTTAGCATCCTTGGCATAGATGTTCGCCGCGACCTGAACCAGCGGGATTACATCGAGAGCGTCATTAGAACAGCCTCCCGCAAACTGGGGATCCTGAACAGAGTGCGGCGATTTTTCACACCGGTGCAGCTCTGCCTTCTTTATAAGGCACAAGTTCGCCCATGTGTGGAATATTGCTGTCACCTCTGGGATGGCTCCGCAAAATACTTGCTCGACGCTCTCGATAGGTTGCAGCGACGTGCTATCCGTATTGTCGGTGATGTAGAGGTGTCCGAAACTCTGGAGCCTCTACAACTACGTAGAGACATTGCCGGTCTTAGTGTTCTCTACCGTCTCTTTAATGGGGAATGCTCTGAAAAGCTATTTCAGCTAATCCCTCCCTCCCCTTTCCACTCCCGAACGACACGTGCAGGACAGCGCTGCCATCCACATACAATGCAGTCGCTGGTGGCTCGGACTAAGAGGTTCAGCTCTTCATTTCTGCCCCGTGCCATTAAGGCATGGAATGCCCTTCCAGCTCATGTTTTCCCTCCTATGATCCCGGGCTCTTCAGGCGGGGCGTGAAACGGCATTTAAGCAGGCCTTCAGGGTGAGTGCGACAGGCGCAATATGATCTATTGTGCCTGTCGACCTCATATTTGGATCTCACTACCGCTTACCATCAGGCGGAGTGTGGTCATCTTGTTTGCCTATTATAAAAAAAAAAAAAAAAAATGTATGTGATGTTGTGTAATATTTATTTATTAACTCTTATTTATTATTTCTAGGGCTATCCAGGGCGAGCAGGCCTTAGTCGACCACCGCTGGCCAAGTGCAGGTTGGTCGACTACGCAACCTTAGAATTTCTTCATAGGTGTGCAGATTTTCTCACGATGTTTTCATTCACCGTTAAAGCGTCGAATAATTGTACATGTGAATTTCAAATTTGAAAAACACAATGGTACGTGGCGGTGTTTGAACTAGCGACTCTAGCATGGCAAGCGACGACCTTTACCACTCGGCCATCGACGCTTAATTTAGTTTCTTTTTAGTACAAGTCAAAGTTAGTTTTAGTTTAGTTTAATACATTATATGCCACTTCTATTGCTGACAGTAGCACATTAACTAGACCAATACAAACGGCTTTTTCAAGAGGTTTGCGCTGAAATCCAGCTTATCGCGAATCTGACGAGTGGAGTGGGGCGATAAAGCGCTGCTTGCATCGTGACGTCACGCCCGACGCCGATATTAATTGGCTGGTATTCATCATGCGAGTAGGGTTGGCGAGTTACCGATATTTACGGATTTACCACAATTATATGTATAATCGATGTCACCCCGTTTTGTATTTAAAGAGATTTCAAGTTAAACTCGTGAAAAATAATTGAGAATGTTCATGATTTTAGATTATTAGGTATCTTTGAAGTGTTTGAAAATCTGAATCGACATGTGTAATTGGTTTCGACATACCTACAACCAAAATTGAAAAACTTATACGTGTTTAAAGTTCTGATCGTTAGCACTTTTCATACAAAATGAACGGTGTGATATGACGTCACACCACAACATCCAGTACATTGCAAAAAAATGTGTTCCTAATTTTCCTAATTCAACGTGCCAATTTATAATGTCCCATTGTGGAATTGAGACACAGTAACATTCTCCATTTGCAATCGAGTAAAAAATTCAAGTTGTTTTATGTGTGTGTCAACTATCTAAACGAATTTCATTTAAAGAAGTTCAGAGTTCAATTAAAGTTTTGGTATGTAAAAGTATTAAATTTTCACGTGTGAATAAGGCATGGAAAGCCCTTCCAGCTAAGGTTTTCCTTCCTCCTAGGACCGGGATCATCTCTTCGGGCGGGGAATGAAACGGCATTTACAGGCCTTCACCATCAGGTGGGGTGAGGTCATCTTGTTAGCCTATTATAAAGACGTGTGGCACTCGGGGACTGCCGCGGTATAGCTATTAAAAATATTGATTTCGGAGCAGCTCTGTCTCGATTCGTGCGAGTTTCGTAGAGTCGTACAATACGTCTAACCGCACGCACACAAACACTGTGCCGCAGTCTACCGAACTGAAACGACGATAGACGATTGTGAGGTTTTTTCGTTACGGAATTTCTTGGTTCGGTCGCCGCACTCAAAGCCCGCGATAAAAGCTATGCAATAGCTTAAAAAATATATATGTATGTATGATACAAACAAAAAATTAAATAAAAGTTTGTAAAAAGTTACTGAATGTGTAGAACATTATTATGTGACAACCCTGCTATGATTAGTGGCAGTGAATGCAAATAAGTGTTTAGTGTTCGCGGGATTAACTGTTATAACTGACTGACCACCACTTTAAACTGATTATGTGCGGTTTTAAATGAAAGCACTACATAACACTGACATCTACATCATCAATAGTAAATGTAAAAATGAAAAATGAAAACCTTTTTGTTGAAAGGTATACTTAGATGATTTGGTCATGTTGAGAGGATGAGTGAAAGACGATTAACGAAGAGTATAAAGAGAGGGTGTAATTGGAGATGTCGACAGGCGAAGACTAAGAAAGACCTTTGACCATGACCAAATAGGTCAAATCTTAACGAAAGATCATCGACGAGCGTAATCGACGGGCGTGCATGAAGAGGTTGATGAATGTGGATGAAGCGAAAGTGGTGTGCCAGGACCGTAGCACATGGCAGGAAGTGATCTCTGCCTACCCCTTTGGGAAAAAGGCGTGATTTTATGTTTTGTTGAAATATTTACAAACTTATCACATTATTGATTGGAGCCGCCTTTTAAGCTATTGAGCTTGTGTTAGGCGACTCCGCTCTTATGTATGTACCTATATAAGTACCTAAATAAAATTGAAGTGTCTGTTTGTAATATTAAAAGAACGATATTTTTACCCGACTACGGCAAAGCAAAAGGAGGGTTATGATTTTGACAGGCTATGTATGTATGTATGTATGTATGTTTGTATGTATGTATGTATGTTCATCTGTTTCACATAACTTCTAAATTGCTTGTCAGAATTCGACAAATGACATATCATTGGAAGCGTCTTAATTGTCCGCTGGTTATAGGCTATATAGGGTTTCACAAAATCTAATGTGGCGCCCACTAGCGGACAAAACATACAGAGTAAAAAATAAAGTTAAGATAAATACGCCGTGTTTGGTATCATTGGAAAGCGCTTTACTTGTACATCCTTACTAATATTATAAATTACTAATATTATAAATGCGAAAGTAACTCTGTCTGTCTGTCTGTCTGTCTGTCTGTCTGTCTGTTACGCTTTCACGCATAAAGTACTGGAACCGATTTAAACGAAATTTGGTACAGACATAGTCCAGAGCCTAGAAACGGTTATAGGCTACTTTTTAACCGACTGCGCTATAAAGAAGTAATGTTTTAGCCGTTAAACATCTCTACGCGGGACGAAGTCGTCACAGCCAATGGACGGATCGAGAAGAAATTTAGCATGCAGGTAGATGTTATGACGTAGGCATCCGTTAGGACAGGATTTCCCGAAATTCCCACGGGAGCGGGAAATAACGGGAAAATCCTTTTGTATGAAAAATACTAACCGCATAAGTTAGACCCTTGAAATTTGACATGCAGGTACCTTTAATAAATTAAAAGCTTAGTTGCAACAGGATATTGTGAAATTCCCACGGGAACGGGAGTAATAAAAAAAATCTTTGGTATGAAAAAATCTAAACCGCGATATAGATAGACGATTGAGATTTGGCATGCAGGTACCCTAATGAACGTTGTTTATTTCCAACGCGATATTACAAAATTCCCATGGGGAACGGGAGTTATTAGGAAATAACTTCTGCATGTAAAATCCCTTATGGGGTTGAAATATATTATATAGAGATAGAGATATACCCGAAGCGAAGCGAGGGCGGGTCGCTAGTATATATATATTACTAGCATTTGCATGTGACTTTACGTATATTCATGGACTGATAAAATATAAAACATGTTGGTTCATCAATTTAACTTTTGATAATATTATGCGCCACAAATACACTTTAACACCAAAATAGTACAAATAATAAAAAGTTAAAAACTAAAACCCAACTACGACAAAAAACGACGCTGAAAAAGTATAAAACAAGAACACTGAACTGAACAAAGTTGCTTATGTAGTTCCAAGTAAATGGACACAGTAGACTCTACCAAAATGCTTATGTTGAAAATTGACAATAATGTCATACAATACTATTTTGAAGTATGCAATATTTACTATGTAGAGATAGGTTTTCATGTTTGGAAAACCGCAGTCACACGTTGTCAAAGTGCTACGGTAGGTAGGTACTTGTGTATGGAACGTGTGACTACGCCTTTCCAAACATGAAAACTTATCTCTACATAGTAAATATTGCATACTTCAAAAATAGTATTGTATGACATTATTGTCAATTTTCAACATAAGCATTTTGGTAGAGTCTACTGTGTCCATTTACTTGGAACTACATAAGCAACTTTGTTCAGTTCAGTGTTCTAAAAGTCTTGTTTTATACTTTTTCAGCGTCGTTTTTTGTCGTAGTTGGGTTTTAGTTTTACTCAATATGTATGAATCTATATCGGGTACCAATAACAAAAAACACAATTAAAATATTTTTGCCAGTCTGTCTGTCTGTCTGTGGATTCCCGCAAATCTCCGAAATGGCTGGACAAATTTTTAAGATACTTTCACTAATAAACAGCTAATTTTGCATGGTATTATTGTAGGCTATATAAATAAATAATTGCTGCCGAAACCATTTCCACTCAGACGAAGTCGTAGGCAGTCGCTAGTTTATAAAAACGTCGCTTACCGCGTCTGTCCCTATGCTTCAATCTTTAAAAAACATAACGGATTTTGATGTTATATGTAGTATCGATGGAAAAGAAAGGATTTTTTATGTAATCCCGAAACGAAGCAAGGGCGGGTTCTACGTAGTTACTCGTATTAACTAGCTGTGCCAGCGATTTCGTCCGCGTTTTCCCCTGTTTTTAACATATTCTATTGTTTCTTTGTTTCTATTGGTCGCAACGTGATGTTTGCGTTAACCCTTCCTCGATAAATGTGTAAATAACGTAGCTAGTATCAAAATATCGTCATCAGCTCCATATATGTCCCCACTGCTGGGGCACGGGCCTACCCTAAACTAGGGCGATAAGGCCTTAGTCGACCATTCTGGTCAAGAGCGGGTTGTTCGACTACACATCCTTCGAATTTCTTCGTAGGTGTGCAGGTTTCCTCACGATGTTTTCCTTTTTCCTTAAAGCGTCAAATAATAGTAAATATGAATTTTAAATTAAAAAAAACATAGTGGTACGTGGCGGGGTTTGAACTGGCCACGTTTCGCATGACAACCAAGGACCTTAACCACTCGGCCGTCGACGCTTTTTTAACTAAATATAGTGGTACTTAAAATGTTATTGATACCATTTTAACTTTTTTATAGAACTGGGAATTGAACCAACGAACTCTCTCTCAGAGTCAAGGTTCCGAGCCGACAACCACCGCTCATTTATCCCAAAATAACATCACAAGACTAAATATTATTTGTGTCATATTTTTATAAGTTGGCATGGATGCGGTATGCGGGATCAAAATATCGAAATAACGCGCCATTCGCAAATCCGTAGACAATAAATTACGGATCATCTGGAGCTGGAAATGTGGGGTTTTGCCAATTACGTGGTTGATTTAATTATTAAAAAATAAGGCGTCCGACCGATTTCGGCCATGGCGGTCGATCTCAAATAATCTCAATTAAGATCAGCCGTAGTGCGCAGGACATATTATAGTGAACAAGTATGCGCGTAAACACAAGTGCACTCTGTGTTCCCTCACTCTCATAGCTTGGTGAGGCAGCAATCCGACATGATTGATGAGATATCGGGCGTACGACCATCGGCTTAACGTGCTTTCCGTGGCACGGGCGTGCAACCGCCAACTTTCTGACTCCTTCTGAGTAATTTATTTAGAAGAAATTCTAAGGTTGTGTAGTCGATTCGAAGGTTGAGTGATCGCCCTAGTTTAGGGTTGGCACGTGCCGCACCGGAGAGGTAAATGGGCAGATGATGATGATAATGATTCTCATGAGACGTACCATGAAACACCTTCACGCAGTGGTGGTAAGCTATAGCTATAGATAAATAAGAGCAGGACCATCCCGCACTACTGAGCGCACATGCAATACGCGCATCATCTATCTAGATTAAGCAGTGTCGTAAAAATCATTGTTTTAGATTTTAAAAAATATGCTAGTATTGACAATTTGGAGATCAATGCTGCTCGCATTGATTCCACCTAGCCAGAATAGCATTTAATTTATGATGTAGATTAGATATAGATTTTTATACGTAAATAGTTAATAAGAGAAGAAGTTAATCAGGGCGGTCGACTATGACCTGATCGCCCTAGTTTACGGCAGTCGGAACTAGCCTTTTACGCGCCCAGTGCGATCTTTAAAAAGTTCCGCCCTTGACACATAAGACTACTACTAGACTCGTTAGTGGTGTAGTGGGGACGTATATGGGCTGATGATGATGATTCTCATGAGTCGACTTCACGCAATGGTGGAAAGCTATAGCTAAGCAAGAGCAGTAGCGTCCCGCACTGATGTGCGCACGCGCAACACGCATAGTGAGTATTTCTGTTGTTCTATTCGCGTCGCCACAGCGGGCCGTGTCGCGTCCTCGTTACTGCCACAACACTTATAAACTGCTCCATTGAGAACGTCAACACATAGTGATGACTGATAGATACATAGATAGATACCACAGATAACATAAGATAGATAAACACTGACTTTGACTTTGACCGGCTCGGTGGAACAGTCGTGGGTTCGATTCCAATCCGGTACAAATATTTGTCTGGGTAGCCAATTTTAAACCCACGTATTTCAAATTTTTACATTTCTTCAGCGCTCTCTTAGGGTGAAGGAAAAAATCGTATGGAAACCTGCACGCCTGAGAAAGAAATTCTGAGGTTGTGTGAAGTCTACCAACCCGAACTTGGCCAAGGTGGTCCGTGGTCATAAAGCCCGTGCCCCAGCAGTGATTAAAGGGGCTGATTGCAACGAAGCAACCCACAAGTCCCAAAACGTCTGTCGAATATATCAATACAAAATTTATTAATTATTAATTAACTGCCTCGTTGGTCTATTGGTAGCAAGTGCTGCGTTAGGACCGAGAGGTCCCCGGTTCGAGTCCGGGGTCGGGCAAAATTTGTGTGAGTTTTTCTGTAATGAAATTACTCAGCCCGGAGTTAGGAAGTTGGCGGTTGATCGCCCGTGCCTCGGAAAGCACGTTAAGCCGGTGGTCCTGCGCCCGATCTCTCATCGGTCATGTCGGATTGCCGTCTCACCGAACTACGAGAGTAAGGGAACAGAGAGTGCACTTGTGTTTGCGCGTACACTTGTGCACTATAATATGTCCTGCGCACTTGGCTGATCTCAATTGAGATCGGCCGCCATGACTGAAATCGGTCGGACGCCTTACAATACAAAATCATCTGAAGAATACCCTGACCTGGCCTGACTACCGGTCCTACAAAAAGTCGGACGTAGGCGGGCAGCCTAAGGTCCTTAGGCTACGGATCGATATGTTGGAGGAGGCAGGGGCGCCACAGAAAATTCACCCAGACCTCTAAATAATAGAGGAGCTGAGGCAAAAGAGGAGGCCTCGTTGCAAGCCTTTTGCAAAACCCTCATTATATGCCTCACAATAGAGGTACTCTCGAGGCGGCAAGGAACAACTTAAGAATTTATATGGCAACCAAGGTATTGCTTCGTTATAAGAATAAGGAAATCTCGGTAGTATTACCTGCGTGGTAATGAAAATTATTAATTCATATTGAATTTATTATCGTAACAAAAAAAAAGTAATCGCCGGGGAAATTTGTTTATTGGGAGAAACGTTACTCTCTCTTAGTGCCCATGTTCTTTCTAAAGCTCTAAACTATCTATGTACTAAATTGTATTTGAATGGGATAGCAGAGACTTTGTGTACAAAAATGAAAGCCATCCGCTCCTCCGAAGACAAGGCTTCTTGGATGACCTACCTAGCGATCATCGAAGTCAGTTAGGAAAAAAAATTTTTTTTGTTAGTCGTCAGTGACCTATATGGCGGTAAGGTATGATTGACATATAAAAAAAGATGGTCAAAAAAGTAATCTTATAAGGGTTCCGTTTTTTTCCTTTCGAGGTATGGAACTGCTGTAACACCCAGCGCAATAACTAACTCAATGAGTTAACACTACCGTTACATCACTAACTCAGTAAGCGTCCAATAGACTGGTCATTGCTGAGAACAAAAGAGCAAAGATGAACAAAGAGTGACGCGAACGTGTGAGGAACTGGGTCACGGGACGCATTGACCACTCTCAATGTCACATTGGTGTTGTTATACCTACTTATTAGTTTTCTTTCCCTGAACGACCTGTAGAATCGGCGTTCCGGAACGGTGTACTGTGACTGTGCGGTGATAGAATCTTATCACTACTAAAACATAACCCATCAAAAACAATACTCAAAAAAAACAAGTCTCTCAACTCAGTTGTTCTACGGTAAAAAGTTGTGAGATCCATGTAATACCAAGTCGGTTACTAATTGACGCGCGCGGCCATCGCATGAAAACACGTGTAAATTAAATTAATTAGTGCAATGGCCAAGTCAATTAATAACCGACTTGGTATTACATGGATCTCACAACTTTTTACCGTAGAACAACTGAGTTGCGAGACTTGGTTTTTTTGACAAGTATTGTTTTTGATGGGATCTCATTCCTTTTTGTATTTTGTAGTCAGTGTACTTTTTTCCAAACATATATACACATACATAAAATCACGCCTTTTTCCCAGAAAGGTAGGCACTTAGGCAGTGATCACTTCCTGCCATGTGCTACGAACCTCGCATAGTACTTTCGCTTCATCCACTTCCGTTAACCTCCTTCATGCATGCTCGTCAACAAGCCAAGGATCGCCTTGGCTTTTGATTTGATTTGTATTGCAATTAATAGGGTATTTGACTGTGGTTGTTATGCTTGCTTTTTTTGTGATAAGCAGTAAGATTTAGGTAAATCAATATTATTAATGAAATCGAAACTTAATATTTTTGTGATATGAGACAGCAAACGACATTCAAAGTTGGGTGGGAAAGTCCATTTCAAAAGTGCGAAAATCATTTAAAATTTCGTTGTCATCTTATAAATAACAAAATTAGTAACATCTTTTATTATGAAAACATATCTATAAACGCAACTTTTGATGATCCTGTCGAACAAACTTTCTAGGCGCTGCATACAAGGACCAAACGTGTGACGTCACACGCGTGTGGATTTTTGTATGGAGCGTGTTTGAGCTCGCCCAAATAATGTGCAATTAAAATTTTAATATCTCGTCGAGTTATCGAGATGTCAAAATGATACTATGAACAGTGTCTTTGTGTTAGAGAGCTCCATCCAACTATATCAAAATAAAAAAAATGTCAAATACCTTATTATTTTATTTGATGGCACGACAATGACCATTGACCACATTAACTTTTTTTTCATAAAATATGGCACGTAGATGCATACAGGTTCATCTGCCCTGTTGTAGAGCAACAATTAATGACGTCGACGTGAGTCATACCTGAACTAGGTCATGCTATAAGCGATGGAGTTAAAAACTACTCATAATAATATGTCACTATGCAGTGTAAAACAAAGTTGCTTCCTCTGTCTATCCCTTTGTATGCTTAAAGCTTGAAAATTACGCAACGGACTTTTATTTTTTTTTAATACACAGAACCCACTGTAATAATATTTTTAGTTAACCTTTTACCGACCAATAGTTTGCATGGGTCAAAGAAACCATGTTATAGGTCCCAATTACTACATAGTATAAAGCAAAGTCACTTCCCGCATCTGTCTGTCCCTTATTTTTGAGCTATTGCATAGCTTTTATCGCGGGCTTTAAGCGCGGCGACCGAACCAAGAAATTCCGTAACGAAAAAACCTCACAATCGTCTAACGTCGTTTCAGTTCGGTAGACTTCGGCACGGTGTTTGTGTGCGTGCGGTTAGACGTATTGTACGACTCTACGAAACTCGCACGAATCGAGACGAGCTGCTCCGAAATCGGACGATACTATGCAATAGCTATACCGCGGCAGTCCCCGAGTGTTTTTTTTTATAATAGGCATTCAAAATGACCTCACTCCACCTGATGGTAAGCGGTAGTGCGATCCAAATATGAGGTCATATTGCGCCTGTCGCACTCACCCTGAAGGTCCCTATGTATGCTTTATACCTACATAACGGATTTTGATGCAGTTTTTTAATAGATAGAGGGTTTTAAGAAGAAGGTTCTTATGTATTTTATACCCAAAACGAAGCGAGGTCGGGTCACTAGTTTAAATATAAACAGAGAAAGAAAAAAAAGCTCCCCATAATATTTCATCTATCGACGTGGTCTATAAATAAGCGACTATTTACACACAGTCATGAGAGAATCGGTACATACTTATCAGATGTAAACACGAAAGAAAATACTTTCCATACATATCTGGCCGGTCGCCAACCGAGAATTTGGGCTTTGCCACAATCCGGAAACACGCAGTGTGTCCGATACAGAGAGTTTTCTCTCTATTCGCTATGTGCGCGATGATAGCGCCCCTAGTGGCGACAACTATTCTGGAGTTGAGATCTGTCATTATGATAGCAACTAGATGCTTTGATATGTCATATCACAGCAAATAGATATTTTCGTAAAGATTTTCGACTAGTTTTTCAACACAAAATAAATAAAAATTGTATAAAGTGAGTACCAAGTGATTTTCTTACTTCACAAAAATATGAATATTATTATAAGTATTGAATTTGCATCGTTTACTTTACGCACGTAACGTTTTTACTTACAAATACAAGGGAATTTATGAAATTAAAGCAATTTGACACATGAAAGCTCAGAATTATATCACATTTCTGTCACACATCGTGCGCTTCGATCGATTTGCCGTCCCCCACCACCCACTCCGCACATAGCGAATACCTTTTCGGCTCTCTTCAGTAGCGCTACCATGAGTTTAAAAGTTACGGACTCGATATCGCCTACGTAAATGTGTCTATGAAAAACTTGTACAGCGCCGCCTCTGGTGGTCACGCTAAGAACTAAAATCGATCGTATGAAAAAAACAACCCGATAGGTTTTTAACGTACGTAAGTTTTCGATAGCCAACTCATGGTACCGCTACAGACTCGGCTAGAACTATGCCTGGTACTCACGTTTTTAAATATATGTAATACAAAGGTGACTGACTGACATAGTGATCTATCAACGCACAGTCCAAACCACTGGACGGATCGCGAAAGCGAAGCAAGGGCGGGTCACTAGTAAACCATAAAGTAATGAACAAATTGATTATTGAGTATGGTTAAACATACTAAGCAATTAAACATATTAAAAAGGAGTCTTAATTATATTACCATTTCAGAGTTCGTTTGTATGTGTATGAAAGCTATATATACTTTTTTTTTCAGTCAAATGAAATCAAGTATTGATGGTATCATATTATATAGTATGATGAAGGTGACGGACATACAAATTTGTGTGTTTCTAAACAAATAACATAAAAATACACAAATTAATTACCTCCTTAAATAAAGGTTTTATATTAAGCATACTACGACCTACGAGTTAGCTTTTTATATAATAAGCTAACAAGATGACCTCACTCCATGAGTGATGGTAAGCGGTAGTGAGATCCAAATATGAGGACTTCCTATTTCTTCACATCATAGTTAGTAAGCATTAGTGCTTACTACACCGTATGCTTACTACGACGTTAAGAAGTAGTAAGTTCCTTTAAAATCATCATCATCATCATCATTAGCAGCAGCCCACCAATTGTCCACTGCTGGACATAGATCTCTCCAAATGCTCGCGACTTTTTCTATCCTCGGCCACTCGCATCCAGCTCCTACCAGCCGCTTTAAAATAGTAGTAGTAAATTAATAGTCTTACATTTTGGAAAGCGATCAATAAACTCCCAACTTTTAACTAGTCCTATCCTTATTTTCATGTACAGTTTGTACACTCAGTAAATAATAGTCTTTATGGGTCTACACGTGTCATTAGGAGTAGCAAATTACATAGCTACTTACTGCCCGACGTTTCGACTGGGTTTGGTCGATGATCGCGAGCGAACTCCATCATCATTGGTGTAACCCAGTCGAAACGTCGGGCAGTAAGTAGCTATGTAATTTGCTACTCCTAATAACGCGTATAGACCCATAAAGACTAATTTTTAGTGTAATGGAACGCGAAAGTCTAAAATCTTAGTCTTGTACAGATCTGAAGTTATTTACCCACTAGCTAAACTAACAAGACTAAACGCTACATTGCCTTACTCTTTATTTTCCTAGAGTGTGGCACAATGACTCAACACGTGCGTGTATTATCCAATCTTCACCGCGGTGTAGCGCCCTCATCAACATGTTACTTGCCATAATATTCCCTTAACATTATGTGGTAATGAATGCTAATACGTGTACTGATATGAAAGTCTGCTACGAATGTCTTGCCCGTCACCACAAGCGCTGTAAAGAGCTCAAACGTCGGGTCTCTCAATAATATGTTTAGAATAACAATACACGCGAGTTTAATCCGTAAAATTAGATTTATTTTAAATGTGTAGTGCTTTATTTTAAAAAAGTAGTAATTTATTTTAAAAATGCGTCGAGTGGTTAAGGTCGAGTGCTTGCCATGCGAGAGGTCGCCAGTTCAGACCCCGCCAATTATCAATGTGTCTATCAAATCTGAAATTCATATGTACCATCATTCGACGCTTTAACGGTGAAGGAAAAACATTGTGAGGAAACCAGCACACCTGAGAGGATTTTCAACGGTGTATGCCGCCATGTCAGAGGCCTATGCGCGACTAAAGACTCTGACACCAGGGTGGTCATCAACCATACGATAAGAAGAAGAAGAATGTGTAGTGTTCGGGCAAATAATAGACAATACTATAAGAAACTGTAACAGTCCGGGATATTTACCATGTTGTTTTGTTTTAATGAGCTCCCGATATTTCGGCACTGTTGCAAGCGCCATGATCACGGGTGAACTCACCCGTTTCAGTTTTCTTACGTGTGTAACCATGACAGTTTAAAATTATATATTGACAATACTATAAGTCACATTTTAGATATTTAAGCATATTTGATAACGCTTTCGCTTCATAAAATGGAGCATTAATCGCAGGTCACAACACAATTCTTGGATCTACAGCCGAATACTGAAACGAAAATAAAAATAACTGAAATTCTACATACAAAAATGATTCTCAATTAGAAAATCGCACACATATATTCAATTCAGAACCTTAATTGTAGAAAGTAAAGTTCAATACGTATCTGACGTTTCGAACACTTTACAATTTGTAAAAATTTACTACCTACGGTTCCAAGAGTCGTGGGTTCGATTCCCACTCGGGACAAATATTTGTGTGACGAACATCAGTGTTTGTTCCGTGTCTGGGTGTGTATTAAGTATATTTAAGTATATTTGTGTATCCACTGTTGATTCTGATATCTGTAACACAAGTGCTTAAGCTACTTTACCACGGGATCAGATCAATGTATGCGATGTTGTCCCCGTCATATATCCTTGCTACTCGTGGGAACGCAATGACCTTGTTAAAACAATGCACAAGGCAGAATGGCGGCGACGTGGTCCACAACACGTCACGTCACGTTTCCCACAGAGGTGAAAAATGGATCGCTGGAAGTGATCTCTCACTACCCCTCTGGGAAAGAGGCGTGATTTTATGTATGTATGTATGATGTTGTTTAATATTAAAAAAAAACAATGACGTGACCACGAGCGCTGTAAAGAGCTCGAAACGTCGGGTCCTTTAATAATACGTTTTGAATATTATTTAGAGACCCGACGCGAAAACAATACACGCGATATTTATCCGTAAAATAAGTTTGATTTCAAATGTGTACCTAGTGTTCGCGCAATGAATAGACAACACAAATACGTATCGTTTCAGTAGCGCTACCATGAGTTTAAAAGTTACGGACTCGATATCGCCTACGTAAATATGTCTATGAAAAACTTGTACAGCGCCCCTGGCGGTTACGCTAGAACTAAAATCGGTCGTATGAAAAAAACAAATCGATAGGTTTTTAACGTACGTAAGTTTTCGAAAGCCAACTCATGGTACCGCTACAGTATTCGTCCGTATTCGTTGCAAACAACATGACGTCATAGGACGTAGGAACGGACGTCCATCTTTGTAAAACGCAACATATTCTCAAATTATATTTTTATATCGGACAACACTCGCTCTCGGCCGCTCGTAAAAGCATCGTCGCGACTTGCGGCCGATAATAAACGTCAGTTTATTATTACTTACGGATTATCTAAATAGAGCTTCGTAAGTGGGGGGGGGGGGATGCGCAGATTATATATTTACTTACTTATGAAAATGATAGAAATATATTTATGGGGTTCCATTTACGTCAGGGGAGATACAGGCAATAGGCGACACAACTAAAAAAATATAATCAGTCCGTTATTTAGATTATTTAAAAATATTGTACTCGTATTTTTGATTTTCTTTCACAAACAAGAAATTATGAAGATATAGTGCTTAGAAGTTTCGTATGACGTCACAATTACGTACAATTTTTACGTAACCGTGACGTCAAAAGCCCCCACTCCAGAAGTTTGATAAGCTATAATTTTGTCATTTTTCAATCAATTGAAAAACAAAAAATATGAGTTCCATAATTTTGTACAAACTAACTTACGGACTAAATAGAATAATCAGCTTTTGACCCAGTCGTCACGCCTATTATCGCTTAAATATATAATTTTAGGTAAACATTCTGCTATCTAAGCTCTGTCTTCAAGATGTTTTTCAACGAAAGAGCGTAATCATCATCAGCCAATAGTCGTCCCCCTGCTGGAACACGGGCCTACCCTCATATGAAAACTAGGGCGATTAGGCTTTAGTCAACCCTGGCCAAGTGCGGGTTAATCGACTACACAACCTAAGAATTTCTTCGTAGGTGTGCACGTTTTCTTACGATGTTTTCCTTCACCGGCAAAGCGACGTATAATAGTACATATGAATATCAAATTTGAAACCACAGTGGTGCGTGGTGTGGTTTGAACTGGCGACCTCTCGCATGGAAATCAACGACCTTAACCACTGGCCATCGGCGCTTTTGTAAGAGCGTAAAGAACATCTTATACTGTCAAAATTATGCTTGCAAAACTAAAGTATTTTAAATATCCACTCCTGCCAGGTTTATGCATATTTCTGTGACAAAATAACTTGGAGTCAGGGCGGTGCATACCGGGGCAGCCGCGGAATGCTAAGCGTCAAAGCCTATTTTCAAATATTCTACCCCGGAAGTTGGAAGTCTTTTTTTAATAAAATTTTTGGAGCGAAATTAAACAAAGCAGTTTTTTTTGTTTAATCTAAATAGATCACAGCGGAGGTTTGCTGTTACAACTGAGTAACTGAAAAATCTAGTACCAATAATGATATTAGATATACACCATTGATAGCTGATTTGTAGTGATGATTATATCATTCTTCTACGTTAGATATTATTGAAAGTCGATAAAAATATTTTGTTAATTTAATTTACACGCAAATTGTTTAGGGGTGAGAGCCATCCGCTCCCCAGCAAGTCCAATGATGATGACAAGGCTACCAAGACATCATCATATGTAAAACCAAATAGATTGACTTTATAATATACTGAATAACGAAAACAAAATTATGTTAAATAAATATATCAGACAAAATCACATATGTATGTACATTGATTTGATTCCGTGGTAAGTAGCTTAACATAAATGAGGAATTCAAATTCAACAGTGATAAGAATATACCGAATTATATGTATGTATAAAATAAATAATACACCACTACAATCATACAAGTATTAGTTCCAAATTTCCATCGAACCCACGACTCCCAGCGTATAAGACAGGGCCACTACTAAATAAGCCATTAAGCCACTAAACTGGCAACACTGTCCGCGGCACGTGCAAGCTGTTAACGCATTCGGGTCGCGTGCGCAGCGCCGCACTTGGTCAGGGCTGTGTCCGACAGCTTAAAGGAAAAGGTTTGTAGACCATTCCTTAAAGGTGCTTTAGGAATTATAGTTTTTATAAAATAACTATCATTACCTATTCGATTTGTTTTTTTTTATTCTCCTTTTAGACCACAAAAATAATGCGCAGGACTAATAGGCGTGACGACTGGGTCAAATTCTGATTATTCTATTTAGTCCGTAAGTTAGTTTATACAAAAATATGGAACACATATTTTTTTGTTTTTCAATTGATTGAAAAATGACAAAATTATAGTTTATCAAACTTCTGGAGTGGGGGCTTGTGACGTCACGGCTAGGTAAAAATTGTACGTAATTGTGACGTCATACGAAACTTCTAAGCACTATATCTTCATAATTTCTTGTTTATGAAACAAAATAAAAAATACGAGTACAATATTTTTTAAATAATCTAAATAACGGACTAATTATTATAGTGTACTAGTATACGCGCAAACACAAGTTGACTCTCTGTTCCATAACTCTAATAGTTCGGTGAGATGGCAATCCGACATGACCGATGAGTGACAAGAAATGATGTCGAGCGTCTCCATTAAAATCTTCCGCCATGTGACCGTATTCTGTCGGAAAACGAATTATTCTCCAATCCACATTTCAGTGGGCAACCCTACTGTGTCGTATGGCAGCATGGCCGCCTCCTGACACGCTAGTTATATGAATGGGCCTTTGGAGACGTCGCTGCGTTTCCGAAATTACATCACTGGTTACCTAGTACACTGACTGAGTCCAAGCATTCGTGTTAGTTACTTTTTTTTTAAATTGCACGTAGGTAAAAAATTAGGTTTGTAATTTTTTTTTATTGGATCGCTCGCGACCATAATTGATGTAATCCAGTCGAAACGTCAGGCAGTAAGTAGCTATGTAATTGCTACTCCTAATATCAGAATCTCAGAAACTACTGGTTCAAATTGAAAAACGTTCTACTTCTAAAACGGTTGATTTCACAAATAATGCAAGAGACATTTTTTGTAGATTATTTCAAGATATTTTTTTTTATATACTCCGAAATAAAAGTCACGACATTTTTGCGAAAAACTTATTTTCGTGACGTTTTGACCTTAAAAACTTTTTTAGCCGGCACGATATCAATGTCGATTTTGACATTTAAATTTTTGACTAAGAGGCTGCTTAGTTTGGGGTCAGGTAGCCGTGTGTGGAGATGTCCTAAAATATTTACTACTAGCGACCCGCCCTCGCTTCGCTTCGGGTATATCTCTATCTCTATATAATATATTTCAACCCCGTAAGGGATTTTACATACAGAAGTTATTTCCCAATAACTCCCGTTCCCATGGGAATTTTGTAATATCGCGTTGGAAGTAAGCTTTACGTTCATTAGGGTACCTGCATGCCAAATCTCAATCGTCTATCTATATCGCGGTTTAGATTTTTTCATACAAAAGTTTTTTCCCTATTACTCTGTTCCCGTGGGAATTTTACAATATCCTGTTGCAACTAAGCTTTTAATTTAATAAGGTTAACCTGCATGTCAAATTTCAAGCGTCTAACTTATGCGGTTAGTATTTTTCATACAAAAGGATTTTCTCGTTAGTTCCCGTTCCCGTGGGAATTTCGGGAAATCCTGTCCTGACGGATGCCTACGTCATAACATCTACCTCCATGCTAAATTTCATCTCGAGCCGTCCAGTGGCTGTGACGACTTCTGTCCGCGTAGAGATGTTTAACGGCTAAAACATTACTTTATAGCGCAGTCGGTTAAAAAGTAGCCTATGACCGTTTTCTAGACTCTGGACTATATCTGTACCAAATTTCGTTTAAATCGGGTCAGTACTCTATGTGTGAAAGCGTAACAGACAGACAGACAGACAGCAGACAGACAGAGTTACTTTCGGATTTATAATATTAGTAAGGACTAGCTTTCCGCCCGCGACTTCGTCCGCGTAGAGACGTTTAACGGGTAAAACATTACTTCCTTATAGCGCAGTCGGTTCCTAGGCTCTGGAATATATCTGTACCAAATTTCATATAAATCGGTCCAGTACCTACTTTATGAGTGAAAGCGTAACAGACAGACAGACAGACAGACATAGTAACTTTCGGATTTATAATATTAGTAAGGAAGTAAGGATTGTACTGAAAACACGACATACACACATACAAGAGTTACTTTATCAGATATAACATTAGTAAGTACTATAATTTGTTTGTACCCATAGTTTACTGCGGGTAGTACCAACTCAAGCCTAATGTAATCTTGGCTCATCTACGTGTAACCTAATCCTGATTGGGCCCGGAGTCAACGATGATGATGGCAGCCCCGAGACGGCAGTAATTGGTGCAATTACTCTCCACAGATCGGCTTTCGAGCATTTAGCTCCGTATGTATCACATTCTATAGAATATGAGGTTTAGGTATAGCGAAATGTAATCATATGATTACATTTCACTCATATAAAAATAAAATTCGGAAAATGTGAACTTTCCATGGTTCGAAAGTTAGGGATACGGCCTGAACTGTTTGATTTCATATAAAAAAAATATATAAAGCATAAATTCAAGTAAAATTGTAATTTACATCAATCAAAACCCTCTTAAACTGACTCTACACAAATTATCCTTAAGATTTACAGGATTTTGTGAAATGATTTTTCACAAATGATCTAATTCTGTTGCTGTTATAACAACAAATAACTCGAATATTTTATGGGGCGCTTCCATACCAAAAATCTGTGTTATATAATTTTTTTACGGAAACCGAAGTCCGATTCGCACTTGGCCGATATCTTTACTTTATTTAAAAAACACACCATCTACGAGAGAGGTTGTCCTACACATGGGATGTCATCACCTTAGCTATATAAAACTCATACAAAATGTATCTCTTGGTTTATAAAAAAAAACATTTCTGCGAAGCAGTCACGACAGTATCTTCAAATGCCCTCAGGTCCCAGTGACGCCCTCTGGGAGATAATTGGGTTACCATATCAAGGATTCACATCTACCGCGATGCGAGGGTGAGGAAATTACAAGTTATCCCAGCTAGATAGTGTGTACATACTTGTGAATATGTTAGCAAAGAGTATAACTTTTAAGATGGTAGATAAATTGTGAGTGCTTTTATGGATATTAGTTTTCCACCCATGACTCCATCTTTGTGTAGACTTAAGAAAACTGAAACTGTCCGGGATATTTACCATGTTGTTTTGTTTTAATGAGCTCCCGATATTTCGGCACTGTTGCAAGCGCCATGATCACGGGTGAACTCTCATTAAAACAAAACAACATGGTAAATATCTCCGACAATTTCAGTTTTTTTTTGTGTAGACTGTCACGTAAAACATTACTTTATAGCGTAGGTAGTCAAAAAGGATTCTATGGCATTTTAAGGCTTTATTTCATTCGAATTGTTTCAGACAAATAGTTACTTTCATATCCTTACTAATATCCTTATCCTTACTAATATTATAAATCCGAATGTAACTCTGTCTGTCTGTCTGTCTGTTACGCTTTCACGCATAGAGTACTGGACCGATTTAAATGAAATATAGGCTACTTTAAAGGCTAAAGGTTATAGGCTACTTTTTAAGGGACTTACTTAAGGGACTTTACCCGTTAAACTTCTCTACGCGGACGAAGTCGCGGGCGGAAAGCTAGTTAGGAAGAATACTTATGGTGGCAGATAGATCTAGTGAGGTTTTATCAATGTTTGATTTTCTAAAATCTAGGCGACAAGTGAGTTTTGGAGCTTTTTTTACTGACTGAGAATAAATACGGGGCACTGGTAAGCTCATTGTGCCGTATGTATTCTGTGTCTGAGTGTTCATGTACACCTTTGAGAAATTCCTTCAACGAAAATCGAATCGAATTTCCTCCCTTTCGCAAATGGGAAAGTATCTATTCATATATAGTGATTTTAAGTTCTCAGATAGTTTCGAGTCTAGCTTTTTAACCGACTTCGCTATAAGAGTACTGTTTTAAGCCGATTAACAACTTTATCTGTCCAATGGACAAAAATGTAAAATTCAGTATCATTACTGCCTAAACAAGCACTCGTGTGAACGATATAGATAGCTGTAAATTTATTTGTTCCACTTTGCGTTGAGTGAGACAGATCATTATCAGAAAATATTTAAGACTTTTAAGAGCATTAGATATTGAGATAGAAGTCTTCTTCTTCTTATCGTATGGTTGATGAACAACCTGGTGTCAGAGTTTAAGCCGCCCGTAGGCCTCTGACATGGCTTCACGCACCGTTGAAAAATCTCTCAGGTGTGCTGGTTTCCTCACGATGTTTTCCTTCACCGTTAAAGCGTCGAATAATGATGAACATGATTATCAAATTGGAAAAAACCAGTGGTACGTGGCGGGGTTTGAACTGGCGACCTCTTGCATAGCAAGCAACGACCTTAACCACTCGGCCATCGACGCTCTTTTCAGCATTAGATATTGAGATAAAAGTAATATTAACTATAAATTTTATTAGTTTCTGGAACTGTTTTACTAAAAGCACTAAAAATAACGTTCTTTTTTTTATTTTAAAGACCGTTCACGGTGACTTCCCTTCAACTGATGATATTGGCTCTTGAGGTCCACATATGAAGTCGACAGGCACAATAGACCATATTGAGCTTGTCGCACTCACCCTGAAGGCCTGCTTAGCGGGCAGTTCGTCGAAATGTCGAAACGTCGGGCAGTAAGTAGCTATGAATTTGCTACCAATTGTATCGCGCGTAAACCCATAAAGACTTATATTTAGTGTAATGGAGGAACGTGGAAGTCCATAATCTTATGTAAAGAAAATTTAATGAAGATATTATGAGAATTATGTCATTGTTGTTCAAACAACAAACGTAAAGTCGCCCCCCGGTTAATCACTAATCCAGTATTGGAAAACGATTACCGAAATCCAATCAATCATAATAACACAACTCATTAATTAATACGTTGAAAGCACTCTGAACGTCAGAAAAATACGGTCAAGGGCGAGTCGGACCAGCGCACGCCGGGTTCCGGATGTTTATATTTTTATTTCCAACCGCGACTCCGTTCTTGTATTTCGTAAAAGATTGCGTGAAAGCTTTATTACAGTGACCTTGGTTAAGCCGCAGCCATGTCTTTCCACAGTCTATGTACCTGTACCTATCAAATGTCACTTTTAAAATGGGTCAGTAGTGATGGAGTTCAAGACACAAAGACAGAAGTCACTATTTAGGTTTATGTGCATACCGTGTAATAACACAATGTGAATAAGAACTTACGTATACATATTAAGAAATCATGTCAGTTCTGCGGGAATATTTTTGTTGACATAGTTAGGGGCGAGAGCCATCCGCTCCCCCGCAAGTCCGATGATTATGACAAGGCTACTCCAAGCCATCATCGAATGTTAGGACAAAACAATGTTGACATATCGGCAAGAGAACAACATGATCTGTACTTGATACTGACACGTTCCGGGTCGTTTCTGTCCCCAAACTTAAGCATTAGGGACTGCCCAACGACGCCCTGAGCCGAGGTCCGAGTCCCGTTAAGGGGCACCCTCAGGCAAACTTTGCTTAAAATAAGGGGTGAGAGCCATCAGCTCCCCCCGGTGACGATGACGAGGCTGCTCCAAGCCATCATCGTATGTCAATTAGGAAAAAAGTCTAGCAATCAGCCTTAACTGTCCAGTTTTTACCCATGTCTACAGAACCCTAAAAATGGCTTAGGTTCCAAGTGACCGTGAGCAGTCAAGTCGGTACGGCATCAACAAATTGTAACAAAGCCGGGCAGACCGTGAAAATATGAAGATTTGTAACCGCGTGTAAACAAAAGCGGCTACAGTAGAACGACCGAACTACGCGTTACTGTTTTTAGTTAGCTATTATATTATCTATCACTACAAGTATAAAGCAATGTCGGTTCCTGCGTCTGACTGTCCGTATGTATGCTGAAATCTTTAAAACTACACAACGGATTTTAAAGCGGTTTTTTTAATAGATAGAGGGATTTAAGATGATGATGAGAAGGTCAATAGATGAATATTTAACTCTGCGTAGAAATGGTAGTTTGATTTATCCCGTTAACTTGAAATAGAGAAAAGAAGAAAATTAATAATCCCCAGCAACATACTTGCAACTTTGTAGCAATTTCCAAACTTTTTCTTTTCTTAGTACAGATTAAATTCGTAATTATGTTCAATCATTTTCGTAGCCAACCAACCCGCACTTGTCCAGTATGGTTGACTAAGGCCTTATCACAATAGTTTAGGCCCGTGCCCCAGCTGTGGGGACGTAAATGGGCTGATGATGATGATGAATTACAGAAGACCATCGTCGTGGAACTCGTGGAGTCAGCTCAGACAACACGACATAATATACGTATTAATTTTTCTTTATTACTTGTATGTGTCACTAAATATACTATTTTTATTATTCTTCCATTCAATCTAGTGCACTGTTCGCGAAAATAATAAGTAAGCTGACTCTTTTCCAAAATTGTTATTTTATCGAAAGTTTGGTAACACACCATAATATTCTCCGAATCCGAACGTCGGAAAGACGTTGTGTATTCAAATTACGATAAGGACCATTTTGGCAAAATATCGTGTCTTAATCGGATAGAAAATCCATTTTGGATTTTTGTTACAAATTGTAGGTATGTTCTCTAATAAGACAAATGAACAGTCCCACCTAACCCATGCCATGAACACACTCACGTACAAAAATTAAAATATCTAACTTCTACATTTTGCCACATTCCAGTCATCATAAAAAGACCATTAATTTACATTACTCATCTACTCAAGTGATTAAAAACTTACTCATATAAGGTACACGCGTGAAATAGTAGCACATACATAGCTAGTAGACCCATAAATATAGTTTTAATGTATTAAAACGCGAAAGTTTTATTATCAAAAATTATTTAGTTAATTTAGGTCAATCAAACTTAGTTATTTGTATATTATCCTTTTTAATTTAGATTTAAAAGGATGGACTACAAAACTATTCATATTTTATTAAGAACGCGAGAGTCTTCTCATATTATAATGGGACTTTAAATGTAGTATGAATGGTACATTCCCCGTTTTGACGTGTCAAACGGTGTTTAGATATTTACTGTTAGTCTGTATTGATCTTTCGATCCGACGTCCTTTTGGGGTGGGTGGACGTAGTTTTTGTAGATTTGATAATAAAACATTTCAAATGCACGTCTTAGATTTCTGTATAGATACTAGCTTTTTTTAAGATAGTGATAGTTTTAGAAGTTTTAAGCTTATACTAAAATTAGTCTTTATGGGTCTACACGCGATATTATTAGTAGCAAATATATAGCTACTTACTGCCCAACGACACGATGTATTTGCTATATAAGACCTATATTCAGTGTAATGGAACGCGAAAGTCTAAAATTATTTTAAACGTAGAGTTGTGGGTTTTTTTTAGTCGTTCAGGATAACCTCACTCCACATGATGGACGGTCGTGAGGTCGACAAATGAGGTCGACAGGCACTATACAGCCATGGGTTTATGCTGAAGTTGATGCAAAAGTACCAGGCACACAGGAGTGTCGAGAGTCAACGTATTGATTTATCTAGACGATATCCTGCGCTTATCTACCTACGTGCCGACCAAAACACGGGCGGTTTGTTTTCAAATCCATTTGGCCAACAATTGTCACTTGACCTTCACGCACATCCATATTCATACGCGAGTGTTGCCAGACACGGTTTCCCTAATTTACGAGTGCTGGAATGTGTGGAAACAATGGTTTGGCTTAATTCGAAGGTGATTTTAGATGTAATAGAAAAAGTATGATTGTCAGCTTATTTTGATCATAACAATTGATGTCTTCAACCGATGTAGCGTAGTTTTGGAAGGTAATAGTTACAAATTTAAGGGTTTGTATGGTAAACAGACTCGTTGGAAGACTAAGGGTGGTCTCTCGCTAGGGTCCCGCCAAAAGTGGTCAGTACTCACTCTTCCGAGTGCTGTGAGGCGTTGTCCTTGTCCTTGTGGGCCTGTCCGGAGCTGCAGGAGTTGCCCATGATGCGGGCCCGCGCCGGGTCACGTCATTCACGGCACAACACTCGCGCGCGGGGCATGGCGACCGGCGGCGTGCGACCGCCGCGGGCAACCGTCAAATAATCGATGGAGGAGCGCCCCCCGCTCTTGATGCCGCGCCCGCGATGGGGTTGCTAGCAGGATGAAGTTGTACGATTTGTGTACGAAAAGCGTTTGTAATTGCTTTGTTGCTTTGATACCTTATATCAAAACACCCAAACAATTGCAAGCTCAGTAAACATCATTACATAGTATAAAGCAAAGTTGTCTGTCCTGTCCCTATGTACACTTAAATCTTTAAAACTACACAACGGACTTGGATGCGGTTTTTTTTTTGATAGAGAGATTTAAGAGGAATGTTTTATGTTTAATAGTAACATAATAAGCGTATTAGGTGTGAGAGTCGTCCGCTCTCCATGGAGATGATGGCAAGGCTACTCCAAGCCATCATTCTAGTCAATAAGGAATAAAAAATAACCGTCGTTATTCAAATACAAGTTGATTTATATCATAACACTAGCTGTGCCCGCGACTTCGTCCGCGTGGACTACAGGATTTTACATTAAGATAAAGATTTTTTCCCAATTACTCCTGTTCCCGTGAGAATTTTTAAATATCGCGTTGTAAGCTTTACGTTCATTAAGGTTCTTGTATGACGAACTTCAATCATCTATCTTACGCGGCTTAGATTTTTTCATACAAAAGTTTTTTCCTGCTAACTCCTGTTCCCGTTAGAATATTTTATTTCGATATCCTATTCCAACTAAGCTTTAATTTTACTATGGTACCTGCATGCTTAATTTTAAGCGTCTAACTTAAGCGATTTAGAGTTTTCATACAAAAATATTTTCCCGCTTTTTCCCGTTCCCGTAAGAATTTAGGTAATTCCTTTCTTAGTGCACCTCTACGGTAATTAGTTTTCCACCACATAATTTTATGTACTATATTAAAATACTAGATCAGGTCACCTCCTAATTTACACTGAGTTAGGACAAAAAGTCTCAAATTGTGTTTTTCTTCCAGCATGTCGTCAAATATAACCTTGACAGTCGCAAACTGTTATTACGAACTGAAATGGTATACATATTTTGTCTTTATTAGCCCCACCTTGTACACTTACTTACTTATTAAGAATTCGTAAAATTAAAATCACATATAAACAATTAAAGTGAATAAACAAAAACGTTTTAGAGAAGTAGAAATCAACCAAAAAAAAGGATTAAAAGGGATGCTGTTACAGTTTTACAAACAAGCCTGAATGAAATACACGCTCATTGTACACATTTCCCAATAGCGCATAACCAGCCTTTGATTACATGAAAAGTAACAAACTACAACAATTCGTACACAAAAATGCGTACATTTCGCATCAGACACCTGGCAACACCGTGCTTCGCGCATCGCTACGCGCTACGCGCCCGACGAGCTTTTCCGAGCGCAGCTACTACGAGTGACGTAAGGCGGGAAACTGGATTTTTTTCAGCCACAGATAAAGCGGTAGACACATTATGCAGCGCGAAATTGTAAAAAATAGGATGTAATATTTTATAATGCTATAATTGCATCATATTGATGGTAATTTATTTAAATTGAAATGTAAAAGTATCTTTACTTTGCAGATTTTTCTACAATTGTAAGACAACTAAATAAGCGACTTACGAAATTATCTAAGTAGTCGAAAATCATTATAATATTTGTTTAAATTTATACATGATTCCATAGTGCTCTTATATAATACTATTATCTACAAATCGCTACTATTAAAATATAAATCGCAAAGCAGGGTAAATTAGAAACGCATAACTGTTCTTAAAAATGCAAATTATCTGTTTGAATTTCATAACTCGATCGAATCCCTTGTAACTAAAGATGATGATGATGAATGATGCTATACGTAAATATTAAAAATTGATGAAATTTTAATAGATAGATTTATATTATGTTTACAAAACATCACGGTTTTATTATATGAATTCACCTGGTGTACTGAAAAGAAAACACATCTAATTCAGAACGACATCTGCTATTTACCAAAGAAAAAAATAAAATTATCAAATTCCTGCAACTGCGGACGAAAATAACCCGAAGTGAAATCGTACACAAATCCAATAACTCACGCACGTCACCGAACCTCCTTACCTACAGCTGTCCCTCTTCAAAAGACACCATAAACAAAATTAAAAAAACATACGACGCGCCCCGAGGGACACTGGCCGACGGATTCAAATTTGGAATCCTTAAAATAAATCCTCGTTTGTTTTTGGAGCTGTCTTCACAGCAAGTGGCATACAGTGGCATGTCGATCAAAAAATACTTTCGCATTTTTACTGCAATTATTTTCTGAATTTAGATTATTTTTTAGAGTTAACATAATGCCTAGGTGTTTCTTGAATTCTGTGCGACCGTCCAGTTGTTTTTTTAAAGATGATACGAGTGTTTTAGCCATCGAAAGTAAGTACTTTGTCGAACTATTGATTAATATACTTTTTTGTCGAATAATAATTGGATGATCAAAGATTATATTATAAATCCAATTAAGAAAAGGTCGTTGTTGGGCTTAACAATTGTTACATTAAATAAATCGCTTTCCTTAAAAACTTTAAAGATCACCGAAAATGTCATAACTATGTTGAGATTTTTGACATTCATTGCGCAGTGTCGTCATTCAATATTAAATAAAGAAAACTTAAATGATTAGATTAAATTGTCTAGATTCAATGTAAGGTACCTACCGTTTATTGTATGACCAAAGGATCCATAGGATATCTTTAGTTAGTCATAAAATTTAAACTCTATAGTGCTTTCGTATTTCTTATCCTACATTACAATACACAAGTGACACATACGTATAGTTATGTTTATTTTCTCATAATATTTCTTTAAGCTTCTTGTTCTATCGTGAGAGCCATCCCCGCAAGTCCAGGCTTCTTGAAGCCATCATCGTCAACAGGAAAAAAATCTAGTTTTTACCTAGTCTTAGGCAGATTCTTTTAGGAAGTCAATTATATGGTTTAAGACTATAACTAGCACAATTTAAAGTAATTCGTTTGAAATAGACAAATAAGTAGGTATGCTTTTTATCATAGCAATTAGCTGGTATGGTATGATAATTTAATTCAATTCCATTAAAATATACGATCAGGTGGTCACTATTGGTAAGGGACGATCCATTAATTACGTCACACAAATTTAATGATTTTTTGACCCCTCCCTCCCCCCTTGTCTCACTTCGTCACAATTAACTACACCCTCCCCCCTGACGTCACATTCAGGTTTTTAGTTCAGGAGACACTGAAATTACAACATCACTCTGAAACTAACTTTTAATGCTTAAAATGATTTGTAAAATTAACAAGAAAATGAACAATAATAATAATAAAAAAAAAAAATCTTCCTCTGTCCACGGATTTTGTACCTAATCTTAAATTTTCTGGATGACTGGCATATCAGAGACACTCTCGACAGATTCTGGTACGAGTACATCATTCCAGTCCACGTCTCTTTCATCATACCACATTGCGTCATCGTTAATTATGCATAGCATTTCCTTGGCACGTCTAGCTGCAATTCTTTCCGGCTTGATCCTCAGAGTAGGGATTGCTACTTGCATTTTATGTACATTCTTAGAATGTTGGTTTGCTGCTTTGTAAGATGCCAAATATATTCCACAAACGCCACAAGACCGTCCGTTGGCCGTCCATGTGCTTTGAATGAAGCGTATTGTCATCTTGAATTTTAGAATTTACTTTGTCTTCGACACTCCCGGCGGTTTTAAAACTTTTCCATAATTTATTAACTTCTTCTTGTAAAGTTCGTTTAGTTTTGAATCAGCATACGCTGCACAATACGCATCATATAAATTACGGTAAAGATTACCCAAATCCACCTTACTTTTGCTCATTTTGCTTTTAAGTAAATAATAATTCGTAAACTAGCTAGCATGTTACTCAGCGAAAGTCAATTGGTAAATGAAGTCTAAAATCGCAACAAAATCGCGGCATCGACACTTGTCGGCTTAGTCAAAGGCTAAGGCTACGTCCGCACAGACAGGTGGCTTGCTTAGCGCCTAGAGCCTTGTATTCTGGCTACTTGCTAGGATACCATGGTAACCGCACTGTAGGTGGTTTGCGTGGTGGATCGCTAGGTGCCTTGATCATTTGCTTGTCGGCACTTTGACGAGATGTCGCTTTCAAAAATAGCTCTAAAACTGCTACTTACAGAAAATACATCTTTAAAATATACCATTTCACGTCCTTATCCATCATGTTGGGTTCATGACATAAATAAGTCACGGTCAAGTGATGGAGAGTTTCATGTTTTGTATAAACAATTGCGTAATTTTGATAATAAATTTTACGAATATTTGCGTATGACCAGAGAAACATTTGATCTACTTCTCAGTAAAGTTAAAGGAAAATTAACTCATTTGGATACTCATTTTCGAAAAAGCATATCAGCTGAAGAACGACTAGTTGTTACTTTGAGGTAAGTGAAACTCTAAATTCATATTGTTTTTATTTATTAAGAAAACTTAAAAAACACAATTATTTAAGACATAAGGAAATAAATATTCATTTATTAACTTATTTGTAATTTTTTAAGAAAGTAATCAAAGCAGATTCGTTCTCCATTTGCATAGGATGAATTAAATTTTGTTCAGACGAATTCTGGACGTGCAATTCATATTCCACTGATTGTTGAGTATTTATATTCGGATCAGGAATATGCATCAGTGGTACCGACTGTTGAATATTGTCTTCTATAGCTTCAATTTCTGTTAAAATTAATTCTTGAATCTTCGATCTTAATCTTAGTTTACGCCTTAATGGAATATTTTCCATATAAGGCAAAAGACTCTCAAAAAACAGTAAATCATCGCTTTTTTCTGTGATACTTTCCCTCTGAAGAATCTCAAGCTTCTTCTTTTCTATTTCTAAAAGTTGATCATTGTTTTCGGTTCTGTTCATACGAATTTTCTTTCTTTGTGATGTTTGACTATACCTCTGAGCTTCTTGAGTATCACTTGTAATTGTTTCTGAAGTAGAAGTCTGCACAGAACCTGGATTCTGCAGCTCATCTAATGTTGTGTCGGTCTCTATAGAATAATTTTCGTCATTATCTGTACTTAAGTTTGAATCTCTCGCAGAGCTCTCGCTCTGAGTCTTCTTGCTCTTTAAAAACAATAATTGATCATAATATTGCCACGTACTTTTACATATTTTATCAGCGCTATCTCCACTATTTGGCTTATCAATTTTACCACACTCTTTAAAAAAATAAGCTCTCAGATTTTTCCATCTTGCTTTGATAGTTTTGACTGAAACAAAAACCAGTAATTATTATATTGTTCAATTATTAAGTACTCTTTTTTTTTCAGATATTTGGCTACTGAAGAATCCTATAGGTCTCTTGCTTTTCATTTCCGCTTAGGTCGCACTACAGTTTCTGAGATTGTAAGTGAGACATGCAACATTTTGTGGAGTACCCTGAAAGACGAATACATGCCAATTCCAACGACGGAGAAATGGTACGAAATTGCTGATAAGTACTATAACAAGTGGAATTTCCCCAATTGCATTGGTGCAATTGATGGGAAACATATAAGGGTACAGTGTCCACGTAATAGTGGATCTTTGTATTACAATTACAAGCAATATTTTTCTATTTTACTACAAGCTGTAGTTGATGCGGACTGTAAAATTATTTTAGTAGACATTGGAGCAGAGGGGCGTCAGTGCGATGCTGGAAATTTTAGAAGTTCATCTTTGTTTTACATGTTAGAAACTAATGGCCTCAATATTCCATCGGAGAAAGAAATTCCTAATACGAATATTAAAATACCATTTGTCTTAGTCGGAGATGGTGGTTATCCACTAATAAATTATTTAATGAGGCCTTTTCCATTAAGAAATATTGAGAACACAAAAACTATTTACAACTACCGACTCTCTAGAGCTCGCAGAAGTGTAGAGTGCTGTTTTGGTATAATGGCAGCAAAATGGAGGATTTTGCTGAAAGCTATTGAAACTAAGGTCAATACTGCTATTTCAATTACGAAGGCTGTATGCATTCTCCACAATTTTGTTATGAGGGAAGATCGATCAACGGTTCAACAGGACATAGATTCTACAATTACTAGTGCACCAATATCCACCAGGACTCAATATAGATTTTCAAACAGTGCATTACAAACAAGAGACATATTGGTAAACTATTTCAACGGAATTGGATCTCTTACCTGGCAGAACAACTCATTGCCGGAAAACATAATTCAGCGTCATAATATACAGTCATAGCATTACCTTCTCATTGTAAAAAAAAAATATTATTACATCACAAATAAATAATTCAGTTTTTAGTACTTACTATCATTTTCTACTTCAACTGCTACCTCTTCCCAAAGTTTCTTTAAGTGCATTCTTATGGAGTTCATTAGCTGGATTCCATAGAGGTTCCCTTTTAAAAACTGATGCAACTGAAATATTTTTTTAAACTTAAGTAGATTGTGTAAAAACATTGTAGCGAGGGTTGTGAGGTCACAAACATGGAACTTCTCCCTCCCCGTCACGATATGTCACATTTTGTGGACCCCCCTTGAGGTGTGATGTAATTAATGGATCGTCCCTAAGTAGGTATGTGGTATAGTGACAAAAATGTTAATTAAAAATAATGGTATTGTTTATTCCAGCAGACGTAAAGCCTCGTCCGTCAAAAATGAACTTAAAACGTCAAAAGAACCTGCTGAAAACCAATGAAACTCTATACCACGATAAAGTACCAATATCCACACGTTTCTATCTTCAACTGCTTAAACGCAGCCAATTTCTGGACCATTTCAATAGTACAGAAACGTACGAATACGCCTCGGAAACGGAGAGAGCCGTCACTTCCCCGCTGGTGAAAAAGAACTCGCAAATAAAAAAGGAGAAAGACAAATCCACTTACAATTTACGATCGACAGAGAGTAAAACGGAACGCAGAGTTTTCACTGAAAACACGCGCGGGAGAAAATCAAATATGGCCGACAAAAAGAAGATGGCCGCTCTAAAATTTACGAACAGAAAAACTAGAGAGCCTTTGGCACCTATTTTAGAGGAGATAAGAAATAGAGAGAGTTGTAAGAATAAAGTTGGTTCTGAAATTGATAAGATTGCGGAGAAACTTAAGAGTCTGTTTAAGAGTAACGTGACTGATATACTTGATAAGGAGCTTTTGAGTTGCAAGGAGTCTTTTGAGAGAGAAGACTTTGAGGCGGGCGGTGAGAGTGAAAAAGAGAATGAGGTGCCAGCACAAGGTGAGATTTAGTTTTTACAGTGTCTTTTTGCCATTTAGTTGAGCTGCCTGCAATAAATAGACAATAGATTGGTTCGGTGGAACAGTGGTTAGTGACCCTGGCTGGCGGTTCCAAGAGTCGTGGGTTCGATTCCCACTCGGGACAAATATTTGTGTGATGAACATCGGTGTTTGTTCCGTGTCTGGGTGTGATTATGTATTTAAAAATATATATGTATGTATATCAGTCTCTGACGCCCATAGTACAAGCTCTGCTTAGTTTGGGGTCAGATGACCTTGTGTGGAAATGTCCCAGATATACAGGGTGTCCCAAAAAGTAGTGTCAAGCGGAAGTCCTGAGATAGAACACCCTGTGGGGCATCCGAAACACCCCCATGTATGTTCCGCGATTTTTTATAGTTTTCGAGTTATGATTATTTTTCTTAAATTTTGAGAACAACTGACCCAACCGACTAAAAATATTGTAGAGAAAAAAGTATTTGACTTTTGAGTAATTCTTTTTGCAAATCAATTTTCATGAGTTTTTCTTTAATGCCTAAAATATTTTTCTCCCTAACTTATATGGAAAATATCAAAATTATGGTACAAGCTGAAAACTACGTTCTGTAAATAATGTCTTACAATTTAAACGTTAAATTTAAAATATAAGGAGGTAGCTGCATGGCTCTTAAATAACTTTAAAAACTGCGCTAGACTCTCAGCTTTTTTAATCATCAATAATAACTGGTACTTAATGGGCTTCTTTTGCTGAAATCGGACTACAAAGACAGAGAGGTGGAAAAATCATAAAATTAGCCATTTGAATACGAAGTATTATGTGGACATTGACATACATCTGACCCCGTGGTAAGTAGCTTAAGCACTTGTGTTACGGAAATGAGGATCAACAGTGGATACACAAATGAACATAAATATATTTAATAATACACCCAGACACGGAACAAATACCGATGTTCGTCACACAAATATTTGTCCCGAGTGGGAATCGAACCCACGACTCTTGGAACAGTAGGTTTTGAACCTGAGTCACTAACCACTGTTCCACCAAGCCAGTCAAAACCTCTACACCTAACCAACCTCGAAGCCTTAAAGTAGTCATCCTAACGACTCGTAAAATCTGTTTATACATTGTCTATGGTCAAAGTTAAGTAAGGCCTAGAAAAGTGTTCGGTTTCGAATTCGTTTCCGACTTGCCGTGAATAATCGCGCTGGTGCCTTGTGGCTTGACTAGACTACCTACCTACTTTCCTCGCGTCTTCTTTGTACCTAGTACCTTCCTACGCGATTCCCAAGAGGATTAGCAATTCTTTGTTGCCAAATAGGCGTAGCAGAGGAGTGCCAAGCGACTCAAAATTAATGGTTATTCAACTTTGCCCCATCATAGGGGTATCTTGCGGGGCAAATTTTAATAACGCATATTCTAGCGGCCTCTATGTGTTTATCTAGGCCCCAAGTAAAGATTATGTCTGTATCCCAGAACATCTATCTATCTAGACCACAAGTAGACGATTATGTCTCTATCTAAGAACGCCTGTCTATCTAGGCCCTAAGTAAAAGATGATGTCTCTATAGAACACCTGTCTATCTAGGCTTCAAGTAAAATATTATGTCTCTATCTAAGAACACCTGTTCATCTAGGCCCCAAGTAAAAGATTATGTCTATATCCTAGAACATCTATCTATCTAGGCCCCAAGTAGAAGATTATGTCTCTATCCTAGAACATCTATCTATCTATGCCCCAATTAAAAGATGATGTCTCTCTCTAAGAACGCCTGTCTATCTAGGCTTCAAGTAAAAGATTATGTCTCTATCTAAGAACAGTTGTTTATCTAGGCCCCAAGTAAAAGATTATGTCTCTATAGAACACCTGTCTATCTAGGCCCCAAGTAGAAGATTATGTCTTTATCATAGAACATGTATCTATCCAGGTTCCAAGTAAAAGATGATGTCTCTATCTTAGAATACCTCTACCTATCTAGAGCCCAAAGTGTTCCCGGAGGCGCGTCGCGGGCGCGCGGCGCACGCGTGTCCGCACTGCGGCAAGCGCTTCGACCGGCCCTGGGTGCTGAAGGGGCACCTGCGCCTGCACACCGGGGAGAGGCCCTTCCCTTGCCCGCATCTGAGCTGCGCATTGATAGGACTAGAAGATGTGTCTTCCTCCCCACGGTTCGGTCGATCTGGCAAAGCGATGTCAATTACGTGCTTCTAAAAATGGCGTCTGAAGCGCGGAGGTGTTATAAGCGATACCGCGAGAGGAAAGAGACAGTATGATAGACAAATCAATGTGCAATTTATATTAAAATCCGTTTTTAGTTCTTGCTGTCAGGATTTTCGAAATTATTGCGGTCCCGTGGCAGAGGAGTGCCAAGCGACTCAAAATTAATGGTCACCAAATTTTGCCCCATCAGAGGGGCTACTTGCTGGGGCAAATTTGAAAAACACATACTCTTGCGGCCTATATGTGTTTATCTAATGGTTATTCAACTTTGCCCCATCAAAAGGGTGATTTGCTGGGGCAAATTTGAATTGGACACATTCTTGCGACCTCTATGTGTTTATCTAGGCCCCAAGTAAAAGTTTATGTCCCTATCTAAGAACATCTCCCTATCTAGAGCCCAAAGTGTTCCCGGAGGCGCGGCGCGGGCGCGCGGCGCACGCGTGTCCGCACTGCGGCAAGCGCTTCGACCGGCCCTGGGTGCTGAAGGGGCACCTGCGCCTGCACACCGGGGAGAGGCCCTTCCCTTGCCCGCATCTGAGTTGTGGCCGGACTTTCGCTGACCGGTTAGTGGAGCCTCCGATAGCTTAGTAGTCAAAGACCACAACAATAACCTTTCGCATAAATTTTATACTTTCACTTTCGTAAAAATTTTCGTACAATTTTATACTCCCCTTTTCCTTCCCCCGTCATATATCCTTGCTACACGTGGGAACGCAATGACCTTGTTAAAACAATGCACAAGGCAGAATGGCGGCGACGTGGTCCACAACCCGTCACGTCACGTTTCCCACAGAGGTGAAAAGTGGATCGCTACCCCTCTGGGAAAAAGGCGTGATTTTATGTATGTATGTTATACTTTCGCGTTCTATTACACTGAATATTCAGTCTTTATAGGGTCTACACGCGGTATTAGGAGTAGCAAATACATATATAGCTAGTTACTGCCCGACGTTTCGATTCGGGACTAATATTTAGAATAACCTTTCGTATTATGAAATATGAAATAATATGAAAGTTTCATAATTTTACTACTTGTAGAATTAAGGAGGGATTATGTAGAATCAGAAAACGGACGCAATGCTACAACCCAATGCTACACCATGATATTGCAGCTATAGAACATAGCCCTATTCAACAGATTTTTCCTTTTTCTTTAGTCTTGCCTCGGCTTTTATAAAGACTAGTTAAATCTGAAATTAATATCCTAAAATGCTGTTACTGCTCGATCTACATAGATACACCATGGTTGCGCCGACCCCACTTAGCGTGGGACAAGGGCAGGAGAATGGTGGTAGGTCCACTAATGGTAGAGCTGGACTTAGAGAGTCAGAATTCCCAGATACTTATCACATAAGGCTTATCACTTATCTCTAGTAGAGCAGGGCTTCTTTAGATGCGGGCCTCATCAACATTGAGCATTGAAGAAAAAATCCTTAGGCCATTGAGGATGGCTTGTAGTAGCCTTCTCATTATCACCGGACTTGCGGAGGAGTGAATGGCGGTCGTCCCTAATATTTCTGTGACTTAATGGGAACTCACTTCTGGATTCCTCATCAGATCGAACCTGCGCGCTCACCAGCGCACGCGCGGGCACCACGCGTGGCAGTGGCGCTGCGCCGAGTGCGGCAAGGCCTTCAGCCAGCGGCGCTACCTCGAGCGGCACCGCAGCGACGCCTGCCGCAAGTACAAGTGAGTGGGGCGACCTCCAGGGACGCTCTGAGCTCCTGGTACCATTGGGCTGTTACATATTCCAGGAGTGAGACGAACACCTTCCAGTCTCGCTCTGATGTCCTTGTTCCACTGATGCTGGACTGCTTTTTCTAACTCCATGAACCAAGATCCTGGTCCCGATGAATTAATGCTATTTATCCCACGAAGTCGACCCGCCGAGTGCGGCAAGGCCTTCAGCCAGCGGCGCTACCTCGAGCGGCACCGCAGCGACGCCTGCCGCAAGTACAAGTGAGTGGGACGACTGCTAGCGACGCTCTGGGCTCCTGGTACCATTGGGCTGTTACATATTGCAGGAGTGAGACGAACACCTTCCAGTCACGCTCTGATGTCTTGGTACCACTGTTGCTCGACTGTTTTTTGCCTACCTTGTACTAACTCCTTGAACGAAGATCCTAGTCCCGATGAATTATTGCTATTTATCCCACGAAGTTGGCCTACTAGCCAGCGGCGCTACCTCGAGCGGCACCGCAGCGACGCCTGCCGCAAGTACAAGTGAGTGGGACGACTGCCAGCGACGCTCTGAGCTCCTGGTACCAATGGGTCATTATTACACATTGCTGGAGTGTGAGTAGCGACGCTTGCCGCAAGTACAAGTGAGTGGGGCGACCTCCAGCGACGCTCTAGGCTCCTGGTACCAATGGGTCATTATTACACATTGCTGGAGTATGAGTAGCGACGCCTGCCGCAAGTACAAGTGAGTGGGACGACTGCCAGCGACGCTCTGAGCTCCTGGTACCAATGGGTCATTATTACACATTGCTGGAGTGTGAGTAGCGACGCTTGCCGCAAGTACAAGTGAGTGGGACGACTGCTAGCGACGCTCTGGGCTCCTGGTACCATTGGGCTGTTACATATTGCAGGAGTGAGACGAACACCTTCCAGTCACGCTCTGATGTCTTGGTACCACTGATGCTGGACTGCTTTTTCTTACTCCTTGAACGAAGATCCTAGTCCCGATGAATTATTGCTATTTATCCCACGAAGTTGGCCTACTAGCCAGCGGCGCTACCTCGAGCGGCACCGCAGCGACGCCTGCCGCAAGTACAAGTGAGTGGGGCGACCTCCAGGGACGCTCTGGGCTCCTGGTACCAATAGGTCAATATTACACATTGCTGGAGTGTGAGTAGTGACGCTTGCCGTAAGTACAAGTGAGTGGGGCGACCTCCAGGGACGCCCTGGGCTCCTGGTACCATTGGGCTGTTACATATTGCAGGAGTGAGACGAACACCTTCCAGTCTCGCTCTGATGTCCTTGTTCCACTGATGCTGGACTGCTTTTTCTAACTCCATGAACCAAGATCCTGGTCCCGATGAATTAATGCTATTTATCCCACGAAGTCGACCCGCCGAGTGCGGCAAGGCCTTCAGCCAGCGGCGCTACCTCGAGCGGCACCGCAGCGACGCCTGCCGCAAGTACAAGTGAGTGGGGCGACCTCCAGAGATGCTCTGGGCTCCTGGTACCAAAGGGTCATTATTACACATTGCTGGAGTGTGAGTAGCGACGCTTGCCGCAAGTACAAGTGAGTGGGGCGACCTCCAGCGACGCTCTGGGCTCCTGGTACCATTGGGCTGTTACATATTGCAGGAGTGAGACGAACACCTTCCAGTCACGCTCTGATGTCCTTGTATCACTGATGCTGGACTACTTTTTCTAACTCCTTGAACGAAGATCCTAGTCCCGGTGCATTATTGCTATTTCCCCACAAAGTTGGCCCGCCGAGAGCGGCCTTCAGCCAGCGGCGCTACCTCGAGCGGCACCGCAGCGACGCCTGCCGCAAGTACAAGTGAGTGGGGCGACCTCCAGGGACGCTCTGGGCTCCTGGTACCATTGGGCTGTTACATATTGCAGGAGTGAGACGATCACCTTCCAGTCACGCTTTGATGTCCTTGTACCATTGATGCTGGACTGGCCTACCTTGTACTAACTCCTTGAACGAAGATCCTAGTCCCGATGAATTATTACTATTTATCCCACGAAGTTGGCCTGCCGAGTGCGGCAAGGCCTTCAGCCAGCGGCGCTACCTCGAGCGGCACCGCAGCGACGCCTGCCGCAAGTACAAGTGAGTGGGACGACTGCTAGCGACGCTCTGGGCTCCTGGTACCAATGGGTCATTATTACACATTGCTGGAGTGTGAGTAGCGACGCCTGCCGCAAGTAGAAATGACTGGAACGACTGCCAGCGACGCTCTGCGCTCCTGGTACCATTGGGCTGTTACATATTGCAGGAGTGAGACGAACACCTTCCAGTCACGCCCTGATGTCCTGGTACCACTGATGCTGGACTGCTTTTTCTAACTCCATGAACCAAGATCCTGGTCCCGATGAATGATTGCTATTTATCCCATGAAGTTGGCCTGCCGAGTGCGGCAAGGCCTTCAGCCAGCGGCGCTACCTCGAGCGGCACCGCAGCGACGCCTGCCGCAAGTACAAGTGAGTGGGGCGACCTCCAGAGATGCTCTGGGCTCCTGGTACGAATGGGCTGTAACATATTCCAGGAGTGAGACGATCACCTTCCAGTCACGCTTTGATGTCCTGGTACCACTAGGTTATACCATCTTAATCCACCTAGCCATTTAAAGGGATTGCTTTTTGCCTTCCAATACCACTAAATATGAAAAACTGGGATATTCAACTTCGCCCCACTAAGTCACAATGAAAGGGAACGACGGGGATATTCTACATGACCCCAACAAGTCACCCATTCTTGGTGGGGCAAAATGGACCTGCGCTAAATATTTGGTTATTCAACTTTTCCTCACCATGTTCCACTGAAGGCTTAAGGTTTAGTAATTTATCTATACATCTATACTAATCTATATCTATATCTATACTAATATTATAAAGAGGAAAGATTTGTATTTTTGTATGTTTGTAATGAATAAACACAAAAACTACTGGACCGATTGCAATAATTTTTTCACCATTAGAAAGCTGCATTATTCAGAACTAACATAGGCCATTTAATATTTAAAAAAAAATAGGGATCCTTACTAAAACTCCAATAATGTAACCCAAGGTGTAAAAAATAGACCTGAAAAATTCCTTACGTCGCCTGCGCTGCGAAAACTATTGAAGATAGAACAAAACCATTTACTAAGACTTTGCAGAACTCAACATCTACAAAAAGTGTCGCGACAGCATATGTTTAAATATTATAGTTATGTCACAGCAAGCGGTTTTTATTCTAAAAATTTAATTTATATGCCGCCGCTTGAAAGGGCTCTTTATTTGTACCTTGGTATTAATCCTTAAAAAAATAAGTTACTTTATATTCAAGACGGCTTCAATACCATTTTATAACTTTTTGAATTATTTAACTCGGACATTTAATTCGGAAGATATCACGAGTTTAAAATGCAAGTATTAGAAAAAAGTCGCGTGATTGCCGCCACCGCGCTCAGCTAGCCAGCATGCGATGTAGGCTCCATGTAAGCGTCACTGGGGTACGGGGAGTCATATGTAATATAATATATAATAATATTATAAAGAGGAAAGGTTTGATTTTTGTTTGTTTCGAATAGGCTCCGAAACTACTGCACCGATTTGAAAAAATCTTTCACTGTTGGAAAGCTACACTATTCCTGAGTGTCATAGGCTTTTTTTAGATAAAAAAAAATAGATTTCTCTTACGGGGTTAAAATATATTACATAGAGATAGAGATATCCCCAAAGGGAAGCGCAGGCGGGTCGCTAGTATTTTGTAAATAAAAAAATTAAGTGTTAAGACGTGAAAAGTTTGCACTAGCTTTTTCAATATTTTGGAAAACGGAAAAAAAACAATAATCTGGCTGGTACGGGTAAAACAGGTAATATGCGGGAAAAATTCTACGGCATCAATAAGCTGTGGGTTAGTGTAATGGTTTCGCACGTCTGGGCGCGATTCCTGGAAGTACGGGAGTTCAAATCCCCAGTCAGCAGTGGAGCAATAAATTATTTCCGTTTTTCAAAATAATTCGTCTATGCCCCAACAAGCCCCAATGAACGTGAAAAGATAGAGTTTTTCGACAGATGAAGTAAGGAAAACAGTTACACACATTAAAAATTTAAAAAAATAAAAAATATCATAAATACCAACTTATAGTTTTAAGCACAGTTTTAAGTTAGTTTTTATTAGTAAAAAGTGGCTAAGACATATGGACGGGCAAACAGACAGACATGAAGAATCTATAAGGGTTCAAGTTTCTTGCCATTTGGGTACGGAATCCTAAAAAGGAAAAAGGTTACTGACATCTAGAATTCCATGAAGAGGAAGGAGTAAAATAATCATATAAACACATCATACATTTGTATGTAGGTCACTATATCTAAAAGCTTTTATTGACTATAAAGATTACAACAATTCACTTAACATTAAAACACATATAGTCCAGTCAAATTAGCATCTAAATTATGGGTAAGGTTGCATTAATTCCCACCAAGCTGGATTTTTGTGCAGGCCTTGAATACGTCATTACAAATGATATGTCAAAAGTCCCCATCGATCCGACGTGTGCAAAAAAAATATTCATGGTCAAATGTCACAAATATCAGTTTTATGCACTTTTGAGCGAAACGGTAAGTTTTATCATAAAAGTATGTATGACAAAATTACTTATCACCTAATTATCTATAAAAATTGTCTTACACTTTATTCCTAAGATTCACCATTTCAGAGATAAAGCGATGCACAAAGTTGAAAAAGTTGTATTTTAAAATGCTGCCAGGCCCCGTGCGATTGTGCTAGACAGTTAAAATTTTCACGAATGATGTATTTCAGTTGGCTCTATAACATCTAATACTAAATACAACATTAAACTATCACTCAAGGTGGGCTCTTTTCTTTTCTCTACGAAAGCTTTTTTATTTGCTCGCACTTGGCCGGTTTTAACGTGGTAACCACGTTAAGCCATCCATGGTCACCACGTTAATGTGGAATAGGTTTACTAGGGTAACCACGATAAAAACCGTCCCAGTGCGAGCAAATAAAAAAAGAGTTAGTATGAGAGCCCACCTTAAGTGATGGTTTTATGTTGTATTTAGTATTAGCGATAATAGAGGCAACTGAAATCCATCATTCGTAAAAAATTTATCTGTCTAGCACAATAGCACGGGGGCCTGGAAGCATTTGAAAATACAACATTTCAACTTTGTGCATCGCTGTATCTCTGAAATGGTGAATCTTAGGAACAAAGTGTAAAGACAATTTTTATAGATAATTAGATGATAAGTAATTTTGTCATACATATTTTTATGATAAAACTTACCGTTTTGATAAAAATCGCGAAAACTCATTTTATTTACCTTTGGCCTTGAATAACATTTTTTCCTTACAAGGGAAAGATGGGGAACTTTCAAATTTTGTTTTTAATGATATTTTAAGCAATCTTACCGATTTTCAGCTTGGTGGGAATTTATGTAACTTCGAATGTCTAAATTGACCGGACTAATAGGTAGTATAATTTAACAGTTTGGCAAAAATATGTCAAATTATAAGTTTCAAGATAAGAATTAGAAGGCGCATTAGCCTCTTCTTTTCTTTGCTTAATAAATAGAGCTTGTTATCCTAAAGGACAATGGGCAAAAATGTATGCAGCTTGGTCTATTTTTGAAATTGAGTGGCAGTCTCCGGAATCAGTATATCTTGCAAGGCACTATTAAACAACACTATTTAAAAAAAAAATCGTGAGCATATACCGGTTAGTTTAGGAGATATCGAATATTGTTGTCTTTGTATATTTCGATGATTCAATGCAAAAATTGTTTTATTTTTATAGTATTCCTATTGTTAAGTGTATATTATAACTATAAAAAGTCTAATATTATTAAAGGTTTACAAGAAAATAAAAAACCGACCATATTTTTAAGATTTTATTATGATAAATACAATCACATACAAAAGGTACAATATAAAAACGTCCAAAGAAGTATTGTCGACCGGTTGCTGTTACCACCATACAGTTGCGTAAAACCCGCCAAGTGACTCTGGCCTCTCTCGGTCAGGTCGCGTTCCGGGATCAGCACTGTACGAACCGGAGCCAGGGGGGACCATTGTTGCGGCAAGCGCCGGACCAGTGGAGTCTTAGCGGCGGTATTGTGCGGGCGGAGCGGGTCAGGCCGCCGGCCAGGGAGGCCCGTAGAAACGGGGGCCCTTCCGTCCGGCGGACTGGCCAACCCAAACCAATGCGAGACTCCACGCCTTGTCTCGTTGTTGCCGCAGCAATAGTCTCCTCTTTAAGCGGGCTTTCAGGGTGAGTGCGACAGGCTATTGTGCCTGTCGACCTCATATTTGGATCTCACTACCGCTTATCATCAGGTGGAGTGAGGTTATCTTGTTAGTTTAATATTTTAAAAAAATGGTTTTTTTTTTATAAAAAACTTACTCGTCTATAATAATAGTGTCTAAAAACGCAGCAGGTAATCGAATTTCATCTTGGTATCGTGCCGTGGCTGGGTGATTCCGTCAGACGAGTTTATACTATAAAAAAAAATCACTTTTCGTAGGCGTAGGTTTATTGTAATTCTGAATTATCCTATTTAAATAAAAAAACCGCTGTTTGCTTTTACACAATTATCAAAATAAAATAGTTATGTAATAATACGTTAATGAAATATAACAATCTTCATCACTCTATATTTCTATATCTAACCATGACTCGAAGTAACTGCCATATAATAAGTTTTTATTTATGACACGAACTATGATATGCAATTGAAATTTGAGACTGCCACCCGATTTTTATTTTAGCCCAAAATGCCCATTGTCCTTTCACTTAGAAAATAGTATCTACACATATGAGACAAATAAATAAGTATCACTATATTTATTTTTGAGTATAAATAAAATAATACTAAAAGTACGACAACACCCCGAAACTATAAAATGTACGACGATAAGCAACTATAGCCTGAGAACTTGGCTTCAAGTCCCTGTCTATGCGCGAATGAATTTAAAAAGAAACATTTCTTAAGTTTACAAAACATATTATTACTAAGGTCCGTTTTCCTTTCATTTACAAAATAAAAACATAAAAAGTAAGTACGTTAACTCAGATCGCCAGAGACGCCACTATACTCGGATTTGTAATTCAAGATCAAAAAAACTACGACAGATACGTCACTGTCAAAAGTGGTAAAGTCACTTATGTCACTCTCAAGTGATGATTTCAGGTTTCGACAACCTTTTCGTAATATAATTCTTTATTTCATTTAATGCCAACATCACTTTTTGATAATTAAGGCGTATAAAATAATAATTTCTTAAAGTAAAAGGGTTCATACTATATCTAATAATTAAATGCATTATTTAGATATAAATTATACGTTCTCAAAATTGTATTGAGCCTGACTATTACTTACGTATTATAACTTCTAGTAAAAAACTTATAAATAACTCATGTCTAATTAATTTTAAGAAGACATAATTTTGAGCAATAGTGGAGGAGTCGGGAATATAAATAAAATATTTTCTTTGTTACGTGATGATTTAAACAACAAAAACTTAACACAAAACATAAACTTAAAACAAAACAAAATCACCACGGAGCAAAAACATTCGAACACTCCAACAGTTACGCATTAATATATTAATTGCGTCCGAAATGTTCATAACTTAGCTCAAAGAGAATATATCACTACGTTTTACTTAGCTTGTAGTTTATCGCACCAAATGTTATGAATCCCTGAAGTGTTACAAGTACAATACCATGTTTGTTACCAAAAATTACCGATGTTTAAGTTTTTATTAAGTCGTCTTGCATTTATGGAAATATAAATAACTGGAATTACTGATGAAAATCATAGGATTAATATTACCAATAAATTTGTTGTATATGGTTGTTATTTGCAAAAAACTGAATTTACTATTGTAAAAATATTTTATTGCAGTGGCAACCTTGTAGTAGTTTTTTTGATCTTGAATTACAAATCCGAGTATAGTTGCTACTATCTCTGGTGCCTTGCGTCCCGCCTTTAACTCCACATTTCCGAATGTATTAATAAATGGATATAATTCTGTCACAATTATTTATTTATCATTCACACGAACCTATTTAATTTTGAAGCTAATTTTTTTAATGCTAGGCTAGGCAAGTGCGTAATGATATTATTTATCAAACCTATTTTAATGTTGAAGGTTAAATGTCAGGCGAGTTAATTCTTCACAGCCGCCACTAGATGGCGGTTAACAGCTTTTGTTACATCGCGCAAGCGTTTCGTTTTCTCGGCAGTATAAGGTCGCTGCCCGCCGTGCTCAACGTTACTCTGGTTTCCCTTCAAAACGCATAAATCTTTCGCCTTTTACTAAAGATTTCCGTGGAGGGGAACACTCAAATGAGTCTTAACTCAATTTTTTTGATGCCCAGCTGCTTGCAGCCGGGTACGTTATTCTAAAGAAGTATTAAAATAACTATAAAGTTAATAATAAATCAACATAGTACATAAATTCAAGCAAAGTCGCCTTCTCTGTCCTTAAATCCCTATGAGCGCTTAATACTATAAAACTACGCAACGGATTTTAATGCGGTTTTTTTAATAGAGTGAGTCAAGAGGAAGGTTTTATGTAAAATTTACCCGAAGGGAAGCGAGGGCGGGTCACTAGTTAGCTATAAAAGACGAAAAACCTAAATCGAAATGATCCTGTGATTTAATCAACTGGATTCGGGGGCTGATTAATCGGTGTGACGATGTATGCCTGTCTGTCTGTCCCTATGTATGCTTTATGACTACACAACGGATTTTGATGCGGTTTTTTTTAATAGACGTTAGATAGTTAGAGATTTGAGAGGAAGGTTTTTATTTACAACATCCCAAGCGAAGCTAGGGCGGGGTCACTACTATGTAATAATTAACGTGCATTTTGGTGGAGTGTGAGAATGAAATGGATAAGAAAGTTAGGTTCTATCGTTTGGTACAGTACCTACTCGTTATTGATCGATTCTTTCATGACAATGAGGGTTTTCGCGAATGAGAAATTCACTATACTCTTTTTAGCTAAGATGATCCCTGTGACACTTCGTTGTGTTCTGAATCACGCATCTTACCATTTGACAAACGAAAATAATTTTATTGCACACTTTTTTCATTTTATTGCGGCGTCATTAGGAAAAATATTAAAATAAATATTTTTATACTTTTAAATGACAAACAGTATCGTTTAGTTTAATTTAATGTAATAGAACATTTAAAAAAATACCTATGCAGTTCGTATACGTAGAATGGAACGTAGTAACTCTGTCTAAAGTTTAAAATTATTAATTTAATATTTTTCCTAATGAAGCCGCAATAAAATTAAATAAGTGTGCAATAAAATTATTTTCGTTTGTCAATCGTAAGATGCGTGATTCAGAACACAATGAAGTGTCACAGGGATCATCTTAGGTGAAAAAGAGTATAGATGGCAATACGTAGGCGTGAGATCCAACTGCTTCGTGATTGGTGAATATTGACATGTCTGTCAATGTCACGTCAAAAATAACCAATCACGCTGCAGTTGGACCTCACGCCTACGTATTGCCATCTAGTGAAGTTCTTATACGCGAAAACCCTCATTAATGTCATTTTAGCATTCACTTATAGATTAATACGTATGTAAAATCTGTTGATATTAAATTTACAAATAAATATGAAGTTTATTTATTTATTTTGCAAGTCACACTACATTATGTGAAGTGAGCAAATGCCTGCTATTGGTACTGGATTAGTAAATTGTAGGAAATTGAAAATAAAGTAATCCCCTGTTCATTCTGACTGGTTCGGTGGATGGTGTAACAGTGATTAGTGACCCTGGCTAGCGGTTCCAAGAGTCGTGGGTTCGATTCCCGCCCGGGACAAATATTTGTGTGATGAACATCGGTGTTTGTTCCGAGTCTGGGTGTGAATATGTATTTAAGTATGATGAAAGTATACATTATAAATATCTATGTATGTATATCAGCCCATAGTACAAGCTCTGCTTAGTTTGGAGTCAGATGACCACGTGTCGAAATGTCCCAGATATTTATTTATTACTAGTGGTCCCGGCGAATTTCATACCGCCAAATACTGTAAACTTCCCTGGACTACGACGAACATTTTAAAAACAAAATTACCTAAATCGGTCCGGGCGTTCTCGAGTTTCAGTCAGACTAACGAACAGCAATTCATTTTATTTATAAGAAGAAGAAGATTTATAAACCTCGGTATCAAGTTGTAAAGTCTATCTATATCTCTCTCCCAGGATGCACACTCGCAACGCGAAATGCGTGGCGGCCCACAGCGGGGGGCAGGCGGCGGCGGAGCCCGAGCGTGCGCTATACGGGTTGGTGCGCCCCCACGACTGCCAGGAGCGCCCCATCGACCTGTCCGTTAGGAAGCCGGGGACTCAGGATCCGGGAGGAATGGTTTAGGAGGCAACTGCAAGCATGATATAGCCAATCCGAAGTGGTGGTGTTCCTTAGTGAAAAGACTCATAACCCTGGACTTATGGCCAGTCGCCTCCTGGCCATAAGTCCAGGGTTATGAGTATACCTAACTTACAAGTCGGAATGATGGTAGCATGAGCAAGTTAAATCAAGCTTATATTATGCAGTATATTTCCTTAAGTAAATAAAATAAAAAAAGCTCATTCAAAAGACCTGCTCAAGGAAGATGTGAAGTCAGCCTAATTTTGATAGAATGGAAACGAAAAGTCCACAACAAGTCTAGTGCTGTTGTTATGATCAATAACTTATATCTACAGTTATCGTGAAAAATAACTCTTAATGGTGGTCTGATTGTTTTTAAAACATATAAATAAAAGGTACTCTTGGTGATTTCTTGTTTTATTTCATTAATTATAACATTATTTCACAGCAAAAGTAATACTACACTATGATTGTCTATGCTCAGCACGACTGGAACAGTCCCTTCTTCTTCATCACCTCGAATTCCTTGTCAGCATCGTATGTCCTGTAACAACATAGGAAGGAATTTTTATAACATTTCAAATAGGGATATCGAATTTATGTACGAAAAATAATTTTAGTTGCAACTCATAGAGAATTCCTTTAATTTTTTAATAATACTCAAACTATTTATTGCTTTTCCATAACGTACAAAAGATGTTCTTACAAAGTAAGATTCAATTATGGACCCTGGCGGGCACAGCAAATTTAAAATTAAAATTAATATTAAAATTCTAGACAAAAAAATTGTCTCATATATTACTTAGATGATGATGCCTAGATTTAGATGATAGATGTAACTTCCATGTGTCCAACAAACTGAAATGGTTCATGACCAACTATGTGTCATGTAACATCAATGATATTATTTGAGGACATTAAATGTATTTAAAATAGAATAGAATAATCCACACAGAGCACAGATATCCTTCCTCACTTTGATATTTTTAATGTGCTTGTAATACAGTTCTAGGAACATTAAAATAAGCTACCATTTTGGATAGAATATCAATTTTTTGAAAAATACACAATACTTTACCTGTAGAACTCAGCATAGCGCTTCTTGCGGGATGAGCCGACCATCTCCATGAAGGCGACTCCGCTGATAGCGGCCAGCGTCAGGGAGATGATGAGGTTCTTCTTGATGGCCGAGTTGAGGAGCCCTCGCATCTGCGGCTTGCTGGCGGTGGACACTGCTTTCTCTCCGGCCATCTAGATGAAAATGTAAGTATTAATGTTTATGGGAACAACATTGCTGTAACATTTTAATTTAAATTAAAATGTTTGATTATAGCTTCTGTATTTAGCTTTCATCCTATGTATGTTTGATGTTCTACCTAGTACTGCTGCCTCCTGGGTGTCCACATGACATCTTTAAAGATTTATGTTCTTTTAAAGAGGTGTCTGCGGAAGAAACCTAATTTTTTCCAAATGTCACAAAATGTTGCAATGTTTATCCAACATCAACAATTTAGGTGACGGCGGCCCGAGCTGATTCAAACCCATATTCATGATTCAATTTAATAAAATAAGCAGCTTGTAAAACACAATTTAATTCCGAGATTTATTCAAATGATAAGCCTGATGTTATCATTACCAATAAGAAAGAACTACTACGTACTAGAAGTACTAGAACAGAGTTTAATTTTTTTTTATTCCTTATTCAAATTTATATGCTCTCATCTAAAGCTTTCTTGAAGAAATATTACATGTAGGTACATCCTACTTCTATACGAAGTAAATTTGAAAATAGAATACAAAACTACATAACCATAAAGAAATTATTTCCGTGATGATTATAAAAAAAGCCACTTCCTGAACTATAGAATTTTAAATTGAGGAGCTAAAATTAACTTGGATAAGTTAATATATTAGTAACTAAATAATTTCTCAAAAATCAAGTTATCTCGGGCATGTCCATAATCTTTTGACAGCCTTCTTACATAACTATTTATATTCAAAATCCGGCCTCCAAAGACTACCAGTCTATAACAATACATAAAATAAAGATAATTATAAACAAAATAACGAAAATCACTAATTAAATACTCACTTTATTTTGTGGTTTTAGTAGAAATTACTCCAAAAAGGACGATCACAAGTGCAACAAAACTGTCAGTTCGTTCTCAATGTAGAATATTGATTATCTACCAGGATACCAAGCGCTCATTGGCTGTTAACCACGTGTGTCAAAAATTAACCAATAGAGGAATGGCAGACACAAGTTAGAATATAATGGACCAATCAAGACACAAATAGGAGAAAAGTTATGTTTTCATTTACGCATAACGTTTCTTTTTACGCATTATCCACTGGATTTTTATATAACTATATAGTATTATCTTTCATGCACACCATGTAATGAATACCCGTTCCTTCTATTACGCTGAAGCGAACTGCGAATACTTCACGGATTATAATGCATTTTTTTAAATTAACAGCCGGTTTTGTAACGACGTTTCTCATATTTTAATACTAACAAGTCTAACAAATAACTTATTATAACATTTATGTTCCATGTGAGATTTGGACGGTCCTGGGCCGTGTCGAATAGTCTTGTCACTGAACTGCCCTATATAGAGTAGTGTGCACTTGTATTTACGCACACACTTGTGCACTACGTCCTTTACAGTGGGTCGCCATTTATATTTAGCCAGACACCCTATTTTTTGCCATTTACTTCCCAGATAAATGTGGAGTCAGCATAGTATGAGAAGGACAGATCCCCTTATTTATTACTTTAACTACATTATCATTTATTATGTAGTTTGATAAGTGGCATTCGTAATATTCGTAAAAAATACCTATAGTCCATCAAAACGATGCATGTTTAACCTGCAAGACATGAGGATTGGTCATAACAAAAACAACAACATATTTTTATTCATTTATTAATAAACTAACTTTACAAATTTAATAATAGCAGAACAATAATATTCCTTATTTCTTTTCATTCATAATAATATGATAATAATTCACCGTGACTCATCGCGTACTTTATGAATATAATTATATGATTTAAAAATAATCTAGAAAATGACAGTGAAAAGCAACTTACAGAAAAATAATGCACAATAAAAAGAGACAGAGGGCTAGCAGCGCGCCGCCGCGCCGCCGCCCGACAACGCATCTACAAAAATATTACAATAACATAAAGTTACATTTTATTGTATCAATTCTTTTATTTACCATTTCTGCGACCTATTTACACGTTATATAATGTTTATATACCAAAACTATAAGCTATTTTCATGTGTGGTGTGACCCCTAAAACTATATTTATAGTGTTTTAAACTATTTTGTATCTTTCTTCATACATATATAAATGTATAATATAGATATTTTTATCGGCATAAATTACTATCATTAGTTTGAAATATAAAAACAAAACAAGAAATTAAAGATAACTATACACCCAATATACACAGGTATTTGAGAGTTCCACCCACTATGTTATATGATACAAGCTTGCAAGTCATACTCTATGTTACAGTATAAGGCTTCTGCACACCTAAGGGCATCGCGGCAAACGCCGGCTATTTACAAAAACTCCCAATGTCCAAAAGAAAACACTTAACATATATTAATTTCCCCATCTATACATAGAAATTTACAAGAGATTGTATGGAGCTTTAAACTAATAATTTAAAAACGATGAAAAACGATTTACTTCAGTCATTCACCGCAAAAAGTGTACAGCGGCCGTGAATGCTGGCAAAACGAATACAAAATCCTTGTACGATCGCCCTAAAGACATTGCTATAAATTGTTTATCTACACATATTGGATTTTCACAGTTTTCCTGGTATCCATAGTCCCGGTACACGTTTTGCGGTGGATAATAGTAATAATTCTATAAAATAGACGCCTTGGGCTAGCCCGCACTCGCACTCACCCACACCATATTAGGGCACGATTGATCAGGCAAATCTTATTCAATAATTACTACGCAACTCGCTACGCACTAACTCATTTTGTATTGTAACTATCACTGCCCGTTACTTTACATTAGGTACGCAGTACAATGCAGGGAAGTATGCCGGTTTGAGGCAACTTTGCGATCATATGCACTATATTGAGTCGATCGCCGTTTGTAATAGCTTTTCCTTTATATTATTTTATCTACTTTATTCTTTTACTCAATTATTTACCAAACAATTATAAGCTGGTTGTTTTTGGAAACTGAATACTAAAGGCTCGTTGAGAACCTTAGTAATATTTAAAAAAAAAACACAAACATAAAACCAGCTATTAAACACTTTAAAAAACTCCATTACTATCTAAATTAGCCTGATAGCCATCTTAAATGAAAGGCAATTCAGCAAACCGTAAAAATAATTACAAACAAGTTCTACCTAATACACAAGAAATTACATTTCCGTTTTCAGTTGAACAAACAATTATGATTTAGTATACATATTATTTTATCTATCTACACAATTCCCTATTCGAAAAACCTTCAACGCTATAACACTGCTTTATCTAGTCGCCAAACCGGCCTACTTCCCTACGATTGTACTACAGAGACCAAAAGGTTAACCGAACATTCAACTAACGAGACCATTCGCTAAGTAAGAAAAAAAGCTGTCCAAAAGTGTATACTCCTAAGCTTCACAACTTCACATCCACATATTATTGCTCAGAGACTTAACAGCCTAAGACTTAGGAACCGCGATGGGGAGTTGCGGGGGAGTCCGACCCTGGCGAACTAGAGGGGACCCGAATATAATAACTAGGGGAGTCCGGCCCTGGCGGGGGAGGAAGGGGGCCCCAATACTACTATGGCTTAGCCGCGTAGAGCCTTTGACCACAGAACACGTGACGAAACGAAAAATCGTTGCAATCATCCTGACATTCATGATTTTGATAGAGAATTTGTAATATGATCATCGATTTTTATAATTAAGAACATTTTATTAACTGATTACATTAGCATGGGTAAAGGCAACCCTTCATAGATATATGATATTTTCGAAAGAAATTTACATATTTGAGATCCATAGCATGAATAATGGCAACATTAGTATTCCAATAGTACTTGAAATCGTGAACTGTGTCTAATTGTTTAGCACCCTTCTCGGCTCTAGCAGCTTACGCCAAGTATATAACCGAATCGAGTCGATAGAAGCTGACATTATAATCTTGGTCCCTCCATTCCTCGCCCTACGCCCAGACCAACGCGAAAATTCGTTGAATCCGCCATTTCGACTATTTTAAAACACTAAAATTTCATTCACAAAACACATTATTGCAAGGTTCAATTTCGCGGCGACCAATAACAATGGCGGATAGGACTCGAATCGTAAAACTACACGCACTATGTGACTTTTCTTTTTAATAAAAAATTGTGATCAATAAATACTAAAATCTAATAAGGAAGCTAATCCTTCGAAAATTCGATCACTTATATACAGAGCGACTCGTTGGCGTTACTAGGTACCCTTTTTTATACAACTCAATATTTTTCAAAACAAAATTACAAAACATTAGAAATACGTCAAAAAAAACATAATTAATTTATCTATACATGATATTTTCTATACAAATCTGATTTGCCACCTAAAACGCCAATAATAAACAAGTGAATCTGGCGCTATGTATTAAACGCACATAATGTGGACATCTGAAGGCCATGAAGATCACATACAATATCTAGTCACACCAACGCTGCAAAAGAAACAATATCTAGCCTTAAAATATAAATCTAAGAACGTTCACTGGTTGACAAAAGACTAATTTATTTTGGTACACATAAAATTGTGGATCGAAAGTAAAACGCGGGATGAGGGGGCATCAAAACAACAGCTTTAAGTATACTGGAAGCCCGAACAGACACTGTCGAAACGCTCAGTCACAATTATTATCTTCCCACTAAGAAAATTATCTGTCAAGTTCCACTAAATTACAATTATTGGTCGTGAATTCACTTACTTAATACGCTAACTTTAAAACAGCAGCCAGTGTCGTGGCGTCGAGCGCGCCATTTTGTTATTTTTTACCTTTTTTTTCTCTAGACACATTAAAATAGTCACATCTAATGTTCATTTAGAAAATGCAAAAGTGTAGAAAAATTTGAAACACAGTAGACAGGTGCTGGAAACTATTCGTGTACATACGCAACAATAAAAAAATTTGTTTGTTAAAACTTTTGAAAAATTTAACAATATGGCGCGCTCCCGCCAAAACTAAATTACTCTACGCGGCGTCCTACTCACGGACGTCGTTCCATTTCATGTGCAAAAAGGTATGAAAATATCTTTTTAAAACTTTATGCATTTATTTCATTTTTTTTTATATCTCTCGGGTATTTATTACTATTATAAAGATGTGTCTACAAGTCGAGTGCTCTTTTGTACAATAATGATACACCTCTATTCACTAATAAACTAAGGCTTCCCCGGAGGCGTCCCGCCTCATGAGGAGATCTCTTAACATTACTCAAGAAATGAACTTACGATTATTAGAAAGTCGATTTTATAGTGAATGGTAACATGATTTGTTCACTAAATTAAAGACATGCCGCAATGGCTGGGAACGCGTGGACAGAAACGCTGTAACTAAACTCTGAACACATCCATGCAACACATGTTCAATACATTTCATGCAAATTAAAAACTCTTTAGTTCACAATTGTAGATAAAAGGCATTTCCTTCCTTATCCATAGACATAATCTATGCTAATGTGTTGTACTAATGTGTTCAGGCGAGTTTAGTTATTCATAGTTAACAATAATCACATTAGGTTGTAAATACAGTCCGCATTCTAAATGTATTTCAAGTATAAATAATGTAAGTATAGGGCCAACATTATAAACCCAATATTATTTCTACAAGTATACTTTTTGGACGCGGATCTAAAAACCTGCGCGCGGCCGATGATGATATTCAAAGTTACAAAAAGTAATAAATGATAGAATTTTTTATAAATTACAACATAAATAAATTCCATGTCATAATATCATAATGATTTTGCAAAAACAAATATTTCATAGAAACACATACAATGAGTGTGAAATTGAAATAGATGTAAACAATACATTTCTAACAAATACCAACATTTTTATTTGTATTTTCAATGACAAATTATTCTGTCAATAATTTTATATTATCCACATGGCTTGATTCCATTTCGAAGTAAGTAAGTAAGTAACTTAACCATATTTATTGTTTACATCTATTTCTCTATAAGAAGCTAATTTATTGCACGAATTCCACATATTCAAATCCGAAATTTGAGATTCAAATAACTCTATAAATCGAAAAATAACTAACTTGTTTTAATTTTTATACATTTTAAGACATCCCCGACTGTCATTGATAGTTTAGTAAGTATATTCTAGTCAAAATAAAGATTCAAAAATAAAATAAAAATTATATAAAAATGTCAAATTGTCAACCAAAATCATCATGATTTTTATCGTTAAAATACTTTATAAAGCAAAGTTATTTCAAGTAAGAAAAAATATATATTAAAATATTGTATAATTTTCATGTTAATGTCACAAAGTAAGTCACTTAATTTCATAGGACTTTTAATTATTTTTTCGTCAATAAAAATCTCACTTATGTATGTATATTGATTAAAATTAATAACAGTTACATTTCGTCGCGTCTTTCTTACAAGAGGGATCTATAAACAAAGTATTTGTGACCAAAAATCCCCTTTGATTTGGAAGATTACTTTAATGTGTTCTTAAAAACAGTATTTTCTAACGAGTCGAGGACATCAAAATCATCGGTCGGCGCTATATCTTATTTTTATTCCCAACGCGATATATGCAGTTTGGACAGACCTATTTTGTGACCCAGAACAGTGAATAATAAAATAAATACCAGTCTTTATGGGCCTACACGCGATATTAGGTTCAGCGTTTCTCAACATTCGGTCTGTAGACCCCAAGGGGTCTTATGGGTTGTACTTTGATTCATTTTCACAAAATGCTTAACTTAAAAAAAAAACATATTATTAGATATAGTGTTTTCTTTTTTATTCGATTTTGAAAATAAAAACTTTGCTATGATGATTCACGATTTTTTAACGTCAAAAATGTTGCCGTGTTCATAACTATTTCTTGACGAACGAAGATGATAACATTTATCATCGGTTTTGAACCTAATAACAAATCATTAATCAGATTATTATGTGTAATCATTCATGGGAACATAAAAAAAATACATATTTAAACCCGGTAAAAGTATAGTGACATAAAACAGTTATTTCCTTTTACTGTTACTAGCAGTACAAATAGGCTGTCCACCTGAATACATCGAGCTAAGGTTAAGTTACCAGTTGTTGCAGGTTCAGTCGAGCGGGTAGAGCAGGCGAGGGTGCGGGTGTGCGGGCAGCCCGGGGTGCGCGGCCAGGCCGGGGTGCGGGGGGTGCGGGGGGAGCGCGGGGTGCGCGGGGTGCGCGGGGGGTGCGGGCGCGGGCGCGGGCTCCGCGCGGCGCCGCCGTCACTTGCCGTCGCGTGACACCCGCCTCCGTCGGACTGCGCCCGCCGCAGCCGCTGTGCCTTCGCCCACTGGAACGATTCACCGTTGCGTTTAGAGACCACCCTCTAGGCGACAATGATGCTAGATCCTATCCGATAATTGAACATGATGATGAATACAACATAACAGCACCACTCATGGTCGCTTGTAAAGTAATTGTCGAGGTCTCAATGAGGTACACAAAAGAGGTCTGATAAAGTAACTTTGGTAATTACTTCTATGTCATGTCATAATGTTTCTGATTGTTATAAGAAGGTTGGCTGGGACAATAAAAACATTTCAAAATATAAAAAAATGGAATTTTCGTTTACTGAAAAATCAGAATGTGTGTAATATATGACCCATTCCTAGTTTATGTGATGTATGAACAGCCATCTATCTCTAATGATGAAATAATCAACCCACCTGCACTCCTAGTTTTCCGTCGTGCAGGCGTGGAGGCGGGCGGCGGCTGCGGCGGGTGCGGCGGCGGCGGGTGCGGCGGCGGCGCGTCGGGCGGCGCCCCGCCCCCGCCCCGCGCCGTGCCGCACGGAGCGCCGCGTGCCCACGCCCGCCGCCAGCGCGCCCGGCGGCGCCCGCGCCACCTTCGCCGTCTTCCCTCTCACTTTGCAAATGAGGGGCTCGTCGCTATCACTGTCGGAGTCCTTCTTAGTCTTGACTCCGGGTGTCGGCGGCGGTTTCTGCGGGTCGACCCGTCTCGGCTTCTTCTTCGGGCGTCCGGCCGGCGAGAGCCCCTCCTCGCAGCTGACCGCGCTCGCGCACGAGCTCTCGGACTCGCGGCGGCGGCGCGCGGGCGGGCGCGGCGCGGGGCTCGCGAGCCGGCTGCTGGCGCGCGTGCGCACGCTACTCCGCGCCGGCGACGGAGACGACGCCCGCTTGCCCGCGTACTCCTGCGGCGGAATCTCGATGAGCAGCTGCTCGAGGAGACTCTTGTCGGGGAAATCGGCTTTGAGCGGCAACCGGTCGAGTTTCTCGTCCGACGGCTCCGGTTTCGCGTCGCCGTTCTCGGCGGGCGGCCGGTCCGGTTCGACGGCGGCCTTCTCCTGGTTGGAGTAGGTGTAGAGGGGCGGGGACACGCGGCTCGGCGGCGGGTCGAAGGCGGCCTCGCGCGGGGAGGCGGGCGCGGGCGCGGGCGGCGGCGCGTCGCGCAGGATGGGCGTGGGCGCGCGCGGGGAGCCCGGGGGCGGGCGGCGCGGCGCGTCGGTCCCGTTGGCGGTGAGGTCGTGGTCGGCGTGCATCTTGGCGAGCTCGGCCTCGATGTCGCCGAGGTCGTCCATGTCGGGCGGCGGCTGGTAGCGCGGCTGGGCGGCGCGCGAGAGCCGCTGCAGCAGCTCGTCGGAGGGCGGCGGGGCGGGCGAGGCGGCGCGCGGGGGCTCCTTGCGCTGCGGGCCGGGCGGGGACTGGCTGGCCTGGTTGGGCGACTTCTCGGAGAGCGCGTCCATGGACTCGATGCCGGAGTCCTCGCCCTGGGCCTGCGAGGCGGGCGAGCGGCTGCCGGGGCGCGCGCGCTCGGCGACGAGCTTGCAGTAGGACTTGTCCTTGGGGCGCTCCTTGCGGCGCGGGGAGGCGCCCCCGGAGCGCTGCGCCTGGGGGGGCGAGGCGCCGTGGTGGCTCGCTATGGTGCCCACGTTGGTGGACCCCGGGGGATCTGGAACGGTGAGTGTCCTCCGTTACCGCATTGAACTTCGATTTCGTCATTGGCAGATAAAATAAATGATCTAAATTACGACTACTGCTATCTCTTGTTACCTGAACTGACAATACTTTTTATTTCGAAACTTTTTGATCAGCTTTTGTAACAAGCTATTGTCTCGAGTGGGTAGTTACTTCAGGTGCAACTTACTTTTCAAATGTGAAACGACTCCTGTGTTCTATCTATTAGTTATTTGTGTAAATATGTGGAAATTTAAATTGCTATGAGTATTGCATGTATGCGTTAGATCTGACAAGTAGATAATCTTTGAAATCCTAATATGTCAACCAAAAACAGCAGCAGAAAAGATGAATAATAATAATGTCATGTAAATAATTACCATTTTGTTAATATTGTTTAACATGTTTTTTGTATTTTATGTCACTATCTAATAGAATGTAGATACTGTTTGTCAAATTCATATCAATAGTTGGTTTCTTGTTCCACAAAAATGAAATGAAAATATGTGTGATAATTGAATGATGAATGAGATTATGAAGATTACTTTTCAAGCTTACCACTGCTATAGAGGAGACATTTTCAGTATTCTTACCTTTTGGGTCTAGACTCCCAACAGGTTGACAACCAAAGACTATACTGGATTGCACCAGGTATTTTGTTTTACAAATATTACGAGATTTATTTTACAGTAAAGTAAAACGCGACCATATACTTTGACTTGATAGAGCTCAGATTATAAGCAAATATTTAACAGAAAAACACACAAATCATAACTTAAATGTGATTTTTAAATATAAATAAATATACACATATACTAAAATTAATAAAAACTTATCACAAATAGATTACCTGATGAAATGTATGAGGTGTATCTCCCTCTAACAGGTCGCGCTTTCGATATTGAGTTAAGCCAAAGGAAGAGAGGGGTTGAAGTAACAATCTATCACCTTTTAAATTTTTGAAATATGTATATTTAAATTTTAAAATATTAGTTCTATGAAACAATTTGTTTACAAGTAAATAGAATAAAATTAGATTCACGATCATTGTATTCTATATAAAATTTTAAACAAAATTCATATCCAAAGATTTAAAATTTTACAATAATAGGGATTACACTAAAGGTGGAAAAATTAGAACTAATTTTGTGATGAATTTATCATTGTGATGCCAATTATTTAGCAATAACTAAACCAATAGAGTTTACAATAAAAAAATGTAAAATTTAAATAAGATTTTTACATGTTCATAAATTCTTCATAAACCTAAAAAATAAAAGCTAAAATAATTTACATACTACTATTTACACTGTACATAATATAAATACACAACAATTAACATTCTGAAATTTGCTATAAGATCATGTGTATTGCTAGGTAGAAAATGAGTAAACAATTTTCTCCAATCAGTTAATATAAATAAATATTTGTCTCTTTATTTTGCAGTATAAGCATTTGAAAGTCAACAGGTATTGTAAATTCATGTTTTAACCAAAAAATTGTTTACTATAGGACAGTGTTTATCAAACAAGTTTGTCTATTATTATTGAACACATCTCAGCCTTGTATTATTGGGATTTCAAAAAAGATACAAAAAAATTGTGAAATTAAATTAGCCCCCAAACAAGAGTTTGAGAAACACTGTCCGGTCACGTGAATCGAAAAAAAAATAGACATATAGATAGTAAATATTGCATATGATCTGAGCTCTACTGCACGCATTGCTGCGGCGATTTGGTCCGGGGCGCTTCGTGGCGGCCCAAACGCTCGCACGTCTCCGTATACGCACCTGGGCTGGGGGTGTGACTCGTTTTCCTCTTCTTCTCCGACAGCAGCCCGTTGGGCGAGGTAATGGCACTGTCCGCTAGTGTCCGTTTCAACTTATTGTCACCCTCGCTGCTCCGGCGAGCCTCCACGTACTTGGAGGAATCCGCCACGTCGTCCGCACTCAGCGTCCTCTCTAAGCACTTGAGCAAAAACTCACTATCCAACGCACTTTTACTAACACACTCACTGCTATCCGTGTCCGATTGCACTGTCTTCCCGTCACTGGACTTATCACATTTCGCACCATTATCTACTTTTGGAGTGGGTAACTTCTTTTTCTCGTGATTGTTGGGCTCTCTGTAGCCCTCGTTCTGAGCGTACTTGCCCTCCTTTTCTAGCAAATCATTCCTCCATTCTTTGTCCCGCTCTTTCTCTATCGACTTCCCGTCGCCGAGGAGTTTCGATTTCTTTTTTAGCTTGAGGCTGTCGAGGGGGACCTTGTTGTTCAGTTTGTAGTCGTGCGACTTGGTGACGATGTGCGAGTTCTTCGATATCGTCTTCATCCTGTAGACGACGTTGTTGTCGCCGGAAGCGATGATCTCCGGTTTGATCGCGTCGCCTTCGTAGTGGTTGTTCAGCTTTATGCTCTTCACTAAATAGTCATCAGTCTTGTTGTCGGCGCCGTCGGCCGATTTGGACGCGGCGTCCTCCGAGTCCCTCCTGTGGGGTTTCTCGTCCGTTTCTATCGCTTTCCTGATTTTGATCTTCTTCGACTGCACGTCGCCGAGGCTGAACTTTTTCTTTTCCTTCTTGGAGTTCTTTATGACGGCGGAGTTTCGTCCCCTTAGGCTTATGTGTAGGGGCGGTACTCTGAGTTCGCCGTCGGTGGGTTTGTCTCCTTTCTGCTGGTTGACGAAGCTGACGTCGGCCTTGTAGACGGGTTCGTTCTTGTCGAGCTTCAGCCTCAGCTTGATGGACTCCTTCTCCCCGGGCGGGGACTTGGGCGCGTCGGGCGCGGGCGCCGGCGGCTTGGCGCCCGCGACCGGCGGCCGCGGTAAGGCAACTTTGGTTTTCCCGTCCCTCGCGATCTTGTCCCGGAGCGTGGCGGGCTTCTCCTTGGCGCCGGCGGAGCGCGGCTTGCCGCCCTTCTGGGCGAGCTTGTCCTCGCGCTCCTTGCGCAGCTTGTTCCGGCGGTCCTCCTCCGTCCTCCGGGCGTCCTCCTCGGTGGTGACCTTGGCGATGCCGAAGACCTCCGCGTCCGAGTTCTCGCGGAGCTTGCACTGGGCGACGGTGAGTTCCTCCTTCTTCTCCTCCTTGAGCGGGGGAGGGGGGTCGTCGTCGCGCATGAGGGTCTTGATGAGGTACTGCTTGCTCTGCTCCTCGATCTCCTGGGCGGAGGCCTGGGAGCCGACGGTGGCGGTGGAGACGGAGGCGGTGGCGCGCAGCGGGAGGCGCAGCGGGGGCGGCATGGCGCCGGGCGGCGCGGCGCCGGGCGCGGGCGGCGGGGACTTGAACGCGCTGGGGGCGAGCTTGGGGGCCGGGGGCGCGGGCGCGGGGGGGGCGGGGGGCGCGGGGGGCGGCGGCATGAACTCCGCTTCGCTGGGCTCGGAGGCGCTCGCCCCCGCCTGCTGCGTCTGCGCCTGCGCACTGCTCTGGCCGCTTTGCGCAGTTTGCGATGTGACCGTCGTAGTCTGCAATAAAGGAAATCAATATTTAATATGTAGTCCATTACCATAAATATACATAAAATATTTCGATGTATTCTTTGAATTACAATTATTATAATTACATCATAAAAATAGTCAGTTAAAAAAATTACACCTAATTTTCACTTAAGGTTTGTCTACCTACATTATTAAACTAGTTTCAATAGTACGCAAACTACCCAACACACATTCTTCCTATATCTTACCATGTTAGAGTGCGCAGCGGAGGCCTCGTGTCGGCAGCAGGTGCTCCAGGTCTAAAGTGACCTGGTGCTACTTCAAGTTAAGTGTGTCCTATATCTTACCTTGTTAGTCTGCTCAATAGATGCTGCTGTTGCCGCTGCATTATAGTATGTCCTATGATATTTTCAGACACCGCCAACAGATATTCTAGGCTCAGATCCACGCCCAGGGCGAGTAGCAAGTAGACAGAGACGCATCTAAGAAGCATCTTACTTTAGTAAGAAGCATCTTGCTGGTTTAGTAAGAAGCATCTTACTTTAGTAAGACGCGCTACGGGCCTATCGTAAATCAATCACGCTAGGGCCTATCGAGCTCTCAGTCAAGTCGGTCGAAAGAGTCCAAGGACTCCAGCAGCCACCTCCCCTCATATCTCACCGTGCCGGCGTGCGCCGCGGAGGCGTCGTGGTAGGGCCCGTTGAGCGGCGGGTAGGACGCCAGTTCCGCTAACGGGTCCAGCTTGGCAGCACTCTCCGCCAGGTCCGATATCGCCGAGAGCGCGTCCAGGTTCAGGTCCGCGCCCAGGGTCGGCAGCAGGTGCTCCAGGTCGCACGCGTCCGGCAGCTCCGGCAGGTCCAGGGTGTCCCGGTACGGCTCGCCCCAGTCCGGTTGGGAGGCGGCGCGCTGCGTCGCGATGTACTGCTGCTGGAACCATTGGAACTCCTGGAAACGGATTGAGGGTTAGTGTTTTGGATATTGTTGCACTTTTACAATGACAGGGTTCCACGAAATGTGTGGATGATTGTCGATGACAACAAGTTCATAATGTAATCTCTTCTTCGTCGGTTCTCTTGTCAAGAGTGGGGGCAGCAATAGGCGTGACGACTAGGTCAAAATCTTATTATTCTATTTAGTCCGTAAGTTAGTTTATACAAAAATATGGGACACGTATTTTTTTGTTTTTCAATTGATTGAAAAATGACAAAATTATAGCTTATCAAACTTCTGGAGTGGAGTGGCTTGTGACGTCACAGATACGCAAAAATTTTTCCTAAACGTGACGTCATACGAAACTTCTAAGCACTATATCTTCATAATTTCTTGTTTGTGAAACAAAATAAAAAATACGAGTACAATATTTTTAAATAATCTAAATAACGGACTAATTATTTTTTTTAGTCGTCTCGCCTATTATGCAGGTTTTCACGCCGCCATTCCTCTCGCAGGGGAGCTTTGCAAGCGCAGTTAGTATAAGGTCGCCGACATAAAATATTGTATTCTGGTTGGCTAAAAATGATGACCCTCATGGCAACCCTTTGATGGGTGAAACAAATAAGGAAGGCCGAAACTGGATTTCCTTAACGGAAACAGGCCAGCCGTGGCCGGAGACCGACAGATTCGGATTGAATTAGGCTTTTGCCCAGCAGTGGCATAGAATAGACTCAATGTAACTGTATTACTAAATTACTGTATTAGTCTCTTTTGCATGAACTAAACGTAAAGACCCGATTCTCTTCTATCTGCCTTCAAAGAGTGCTTGAGTTCTTTGGTCACATCGCCAGAAGGGAAGGGAACCTTGAGCAACTCATGATCACCGGTAAAGTTGACGGGACGTACGTAGCCCAGCTAGATGGACGGACCAGATTAGAACAACCTTGGACACCAATCTACACGCTGCTCTTCACTCGGCCAAGGAGAGGAACAAGTGGCGACAGTGTGACATTGTCCGGAACAAGATCATCCGGCATCTAAAGGTGCATTTACATTAAACGAGCGAATGCTCAACAAGAGCATTCTTGTAAGTTTTTAGATTTTCGCGTTTCATTACACTAAATATTTTGAGAGACTAGATAAGAGCATTCTTAAGAACAATAGCATTCTTTAGTGTTCTTTTAGTGAATATTCTGCACTAAGAACAACGAAAGAATGCTCTACGCCTGTTTAGTTACTAGAACAATTTGATGTAGTGGGGATAGAATGAGCATTCGCTCGTTCGATGTAAATGCACCCTAAGGAAACACGACCCTCAGCAATGAGGATAGCGACGCGAGGAGGTGGACTACATTACCTGGAACCTGGAGCGCGTCTTCTGGTCCATGGAGGTGGTGGAGGGCGGCAGCAGCACCTTCAGGTCCTCGGGGGAGAAGCGCGCGCCGCCCGCCGCCGGCGCCCCGCTTGCCGCGCCAGCCTACCGACAACGATAGCGTTAACGACTAACGTAAATAACGATGCCACAGAGGAACTTGCAAGTCAAGACCGGTAATCATTTCTTCTTCATCATCATCATCAGCCCATATACATAATATATACATAGCTATTCACATACAATGCAGGCGCTGGTGGCTCGGACTAAGAGGTTTAGCTCCTCATTTCTGCCCCGTGCCATTAAGGCATGGAATGCCCTTCCAGCTCATGTTTTCCCTCCCTCCTATGATCCCGGGCTCTTCAGGCGGGGCGTGAAACGGCATTTAAGCAGGCCTTCAGGGTGAGTGCGACAGGCTCAATACGATCTATTGTGCCTGTCGACCTCATATATGGATCTCACTACCGCTTACCATCAGGTGGAGTGAGGTCATCTTGTTAGCCTTTTATAAAAAAAAAAATATACGTCCCCACTACTGGAGCACGGGCCTGCCTTAATTTATAGCGATAAAGCCTTAGTCAACCATGCTGGCCAAGTGCGGGTTGGTCGACTACAAAACCTAAGATTTTCTTCGTAGGTGTGCAGGTTTCCTCACGATGTTTTCCTTCACCATTAAAGCGTCGAATAATCGTACATATGGATTTCAAATTTGGAAAACCTATCGCTAATCGCGTTAGTTTAGGGTTGACCCGTGCCCCAGCAGTGGGGACGTATATATGGGATGATGATGATGATGGATGTTTACAGTTCTTATGCAATTATCGGTTAACTATTGTGTTTCTTGTCGGTGTCTTCTCGGTAGAATCTGCGCTCAGAACCGGTGGTAGAATCACTTATCTATATAAGTTATTTATTTACTGTACCGACGATTCAGAATGCCTATATAAATAAAGGAATTGTGACTTTGACAGACAGAAAAGATTGCGTCTTCTTTGCGTATCGATGCCAGGTGTCTTCTTCGGCGAAGACCATCCGCCTCGGCGCTTCGGTCGCGTCCCTCACCTGGGGCTGGTGCTCCTGTTGCTGGTCGGGCGGGTGCTGCTGGTGCTGCGGATGCGGGGGCCGCAGGCGCGGCGGCTGCTGCCGGTAGGGCGGCGGGTCGGCGAACGAGGCCGGGAAGCGCGCGCGGCCCGCCAGCGGAGCCCCGGGCGCTCCTGGAGCCGCCGCGGGGGGCTGCGCGGGCGCCGCGCCCCGGTACGGGGTCACTTGCTGCACCTGCTGGAGCGATACAACGTTAATATTTTTTGATTGTTGATTGAAGACTCTTCTGAATAAAGACTCGAGTCCATAATTAACATTATGGACTCGAAACTTCTTGTTAATGACTTAAAGAGTCCTCGTCCTCGAGTCCTCGGTTAAAGGGACGTTATGTGAAGGAGCTTATTATAGGAGGCCGAGACTCGTTTTGGGACGCTAGGCCAAACTAGTAAGTTAGTTAGGAACAACTAGGATTTAAAACGATTTGTAATAGATATTATATTAAAGCGTCGATGGCCGAGTGGTTAAGGTCGTTGCTTGCCATGCGAGAGGTCGCCAGTTCAAACCCCGCCAGGTACCAATGTGTTTTTCAAATTTGAAATGCATATGTACCATCATTCGACGCTTTAACGGTGAAGGAAAACATCGTAAGGAAACCTGCACACCTAAGAAGAAATTCTAAGGTTGTGTAGTCGACCAACCCGCACTTGGCCAGCGTGGTCGACTAAGGCCTTATCGCCCTAGTTTAGAGTAGGCTCGTGCCCCAGCAGTGGGGACGTATATGGGCTGATGATGAGGGGTAGACAGATGCTTAAACTTGAATAGTTCGAGTCTCAGATTTTGCACAATTCGAGTCCTGGCCTCGGTATGCTGGTACAGTACCTGCGGCTGCTGGGGCGCGGGCGGCGCGGGGGGGCGCGCGGGGCCGAAGCTCCGCCGCACGAAGGGCGGGGGGGGGCGCGGGGGCGCGGGGGCGCGGGGGAGCGCGGCGCGGGCGCGGGGGCGCGGCGCGGGCGCGGGCCCGCGGTACTCGAACTGCGCTCGCCCCGCCGCTAGCTCCACCTATACGACGAATGATTTATTTATTTATTTAAAATCTTATGCTAACATTACAGGTCCCTTAACCCAATGCGATAGCATAGCCATATATCTTACTTAAACTACATCTATTTATTATAAATCTACAAATACAATTAATATAACATAAATTACATATACACTTATAACATAACCTAGCCTACAGAATATATAACAATATTAAATCCTATACTTACTTATTAAATAATTTCTATTTATTATGATACATTGGATTACTTGATAATTCTTGTCAAGATATATGGCAGCGGTAGTGTGGATTTTCAACCGTTTCCGCAGCACCACCGATGGCAGAGGCATCGCACCGCGGATTTTTAGGGGGACACCTTCACACGGGAAACTTGTCAAGAGTTTCTCCAAGAAAATAAAATTTTACACATTGGACGCTGGACGCATTGCATCAAACATGCGTTCATAGCGTACGAATCTAAACCCCCACCCAACTTACAAATATAATAAAATAAAAATATAATAAAATGTAAGTCAAATTGCTACGCCTAAAGGGGCACCATGATGTACTTTGCTCTAATTTTACCACCTGTAACCCATCATGATAAGCAATAAATAATTTGAATTTGAAACTTACAAAACGTAGCTTATCTACATAACAGTTTTCACATTCAGGTATAATGTTAAAAATGTACTAAGTCATATTAAAATTAAAATTTTTGGGTTATCATTTCTAATAATCCATTTTGTTCCTAGATACTCCATAGAAGAACAAAATATTGATATCTCAATTTGATGTTTACTTTGGTCCTATGCGGTCGGCCCTAGGATTGTACACACGCCTAATATACTCTGCAACATGAACCAACCTGTCCATCCTCCAGCCGCTCCAACTTGGCCGGGTGCGGCGGCGGCTTCGCCCTCGGCTGGGGCGCCGGCGCGTCATTCTGCAGCAGGTTGACCAACAGTGGTGACGACATGGCCACCGTTGGGGGCGCGGGGGCGGGGGACGCTGGGGGCTTCGGTTGCGGGTACGGCGGCGGCGGGCCCGCGAAGGCTGAAGTGGAGGGCCGCGCGAATAGGCCGTCTGAGGGCGGGCGGACGCCTGACGGGCCGCTTATACCTGTTGAGGTGATTGTGAGTGAGTGTGATATCGCATACGGTTTGAAAAGAAAGAAACATGGTTTATTCAGTACTGAAGTAATTATCACAGATTGGCACTCCAACGAGGAGAAAAGATGTTGTGGTCGAACTTATTAGGTAGGAAGAAGAACTTATAAATGATGACTAATGCGGCCCAACTACTAGAAAAGGGTAGAAAACAATGGCAAATCCTTTCCCAAAAGGAACACTGATATAAAACACCTCGCTTTTTATTATTCACCATTTTTAGCGAAAGTGGTGTGCCAGCGACCGTAACACATGACAGTAAGTGATCTCTGCCTACTCCTCTAGGAAAAGGCGTGATTTTATGTATGTATGTAATTTTTTTTTAAATTAATATTTTATTAATAATAAAACAGAATACAATAGCAACCATTATTCTCCCTTGCGAAACACCTTATAGTAGTACAAAACTAACAACTGTTGGTAATAACAATATTTACAAATCGGACGCTCATGTGATACTATATTTTCACCAGCGATAAAACGATTAATCCCGGCCTGCTGACCTATTTAATTCGACTTGATAATCTGATAATAAACTGCATGAAAGGCGTTGCTGCAATCATTACGTCAAATAAAAAATGTCAAACGTAAACTAAAAAGATTGGCGTTGACAAATTGGCCATTCATATTGTGGGATTTAAAATGTATAAGTATATAAATAGTGGATTGTGAAATAAAATCATGTAAAAAGAGAAGAAATGACATTTATATATTGACGTCTGTGTAACTTACACAATTATCTAAGACCTGACCGAGTTGTGTTTAATATATTTTTAATATTTTTTTTAAATTGGCCATTCAAATTGTGGGATTTATAATGTAAAAGTATGTAAACAGTGGAGTATGAAATACAATCATGTAAAAAAGAGAAGAAATGTCATTAGTAGAAGACTGACGATTGTGTAAATTCTAAGACTTGACCGAATTGTGTTCAATAAATTTTCAACTACTTTTTTTTATCAACAAAGAAACTTACGTACACTCGGACTCACCAAGAGTGTTCTCCTTCCTGTGTATCACCCTCGCTTGGGTCATAGAGCCGAAGGGGAACTCGCACCGGTCCGTGGTCGGCGTGGGAATGTTCTGCGGTATCTTGCCGTCCATTGGGCAGACGGTGTTTGGGGACTTGAAGTTGTCTCGGGGGGCCGGCGGGGGCTCCCCGCTGGTGGATGCGCCGTCCGCCTCGCTGATGAGGCGCCCGATGCCGCCGAGGTTGGAGAGGAGCTCGGCGTTCGCTTGCGAGCGAGCCGCTGTACTCGTGCTGGGCTCTGGAATATTGATTCCTGTTAGTAAAATTGTTTTCTATTAATAACCCTTAGACAGTTAGTTCTACTCGTCGAATGCCTTTGTAAGGGTAAGAAGATTGTATTACAGCAGTGCTGATGGTCTTATGGATTTGTTAGGCACATTATAGCCACCAGTACCAGATTTGCCCAAAACACAAGATGCGTTTTTTTAAGTTGAATATGGAAATGTCCCCTTGCAAACCCCTTAGTTAATAATAGAACGGATCAAAGGTAATTTTAGTAAACTATCTCAAGTGACTTTAAAGTTTTTATTCAATGTTAGTATAGGGGCCCAGATCATTTGGGCCACGCTATTACGGTTCATGTCACCTGGGCCACTCTGGTTCTGGTGGCCTCAATTCTACTCGTCGAATGCCTTACAAAGGGTTAGAAGTTTGTAGCACAGCAGTGCTGATTTTCTTGCAGCATCGGACTTGTTGCATCGGACAGCATTCGGACTTGTTGCAATCGGCATAATTAAAAAGTAAAGAAGGTAAATATACTTCCACATCATGTCATCAGTAGGATCAATGGTTTTGTAGGTGAGTGTGAGGGCGAGGAAATTTTTGAATTAAGCTCATGACCTAGATGTTCTTGGAAATATGAACACTGCCATGGCAGGTTATCATCATACTAGTAGTGGGGAGGGGAGGACGTGAAGATCTTCAAATCTTGTCTTTTGGTCTAAGAATTCAAGATTGTCTTGGAAATATGAACACTAACGTGGTAAGTACTCATAATACTTGTGGTGCGAGGGGACGTGACGATCTTCAGCAGGTCCCTTCCCTCTCTGTACCTTCAGTTACTTTGACGCGAAGATTTTCAGGTCTTGTCTTTTGCTCCAAGTATCCAAGTCTTGGAAATATGAACACTACCATTGTAAGTATTCATCTAGTGGCGCCCTCTGTACCCCCAGCTGCACCGAGAGGATGCCTCCGGCGCAGCTGGGAGTACAGAGGGCGTCTTCTGCAGCCGCAGCGAGACGGCCGCGTCCCCGTCCAGCTGCACCGAGAGGATGCCTCTGGCGCGTCACTCACCCGCGGGCGCGGTGTTGATGCGCAGCTCGGCGCCGTGCTGCAGCCGCAGCGAGACGGCCGCGTCCCCGTCCAGCTGCACCGAGAGGATGCCTCTGGCGCGTCACTCACCCGCGGGCGCGGTGTTGATGCGCAGCTCGGCGCCGTGCTGCAGCCGCAGCGAGACGGCCGCGTCCCCGTCCAGCTGCACCGAGAGGATGCCTCTGGCGCGTCACTCACCCGCGGGCGCGGTGTTGATGCGCAGCTCGGCGCCGTGCTGCAGCCGCAGCGAGACGGCCGCGTCCCCGTCCAGCTGCACCGAGAGGATGCCTCTGGCGCGTCACTCACCCGCGGGCGCGGTGTTGATGCGCAGCTCGGCGCCGTGCTGCAGCCGCAGCGAGACGGCCGCGTCCCCGTCCAGCTGCACCGAGAGGATGCCTCTGGCGCGTCACCACCCGCGGGCGCGGTGTTGATGCGCAGCTCGGCGCCGTGCTGCAGCCGCAGCGAGACGGCCGCGTCCCCGTCCAGCTGCACCGAGAGGATGCCTCTGGCGCGTCACTCACCCGCGGGCGCGGTGTTGATGCGCAGCTCGGCGCCGTGCTGCAGCCGCAGCGAGACGGCCGCGTCCCCGTCCAGCTGCACCGAGAGGATGCCTCTGGCGCGTCACTCACCCGCGGGCGCGGTGTTGATGCGCAGCTCGGCGCCGTGCTGCAGCCGCAGCGAGACGGCCGCGTCCCCGTCCAGCTGCACCGAGAGGATGCCTCTGGCGCGTCACCACCCGCGGGCGCGGTGTTGATGCGCAGCTCGGCGCCGTGCTGCAGCCGCAGCGAGACGGCCGCGTCCCCGTCCAGCTGCACCGAGAGGATGCCTCTGGCGCGTCACTCACCCGCGGGCGCGGTGTTGATGCGCAGCTCGGCGCCGTGCTGCAGCCGCAGCGAGACGGCCGCGTCCCCGTCCAGCTGCACCGAGAGGATGCCTCTGGCGCGTCACTCACCCGCGGGCGCGGTGTTGATGCGCAGCTCGGCGCCGTGCTGCAGCCGCAGCGAGACGGCCGCGTCCCCGGCCCGCTGCACCGGGAGGATGCCTCTGGCGCGTCACTCACCCGCGGGCGCGGTGTTGATGCGCAGCTCGGCGCCGTGCTGCAGCCGCAGCGAGACGGCCGCGTCCCCGTCCAGCTGCACCGAGAGGATGCCTCTGGCGCGTCACTCACCCGCGGGCGCGGTGTTGATGCGCAGCTCGGCGCCGTGCTGCAGCCGCAGCGAGACGGCCGCGTCCCCGTCCAGCTGCACCGAGAGGATGCCTCTGGCGCGTCACTCACCCGCGGGCGCGGTGTTGATGCGCAGCTCGGCGCCGTGCTGCAGCCGCAGCGAGACGGCCGCGTCCCCGTCCAGCTGCACCGAGAGGATGCCTCTGGCGCGTCACTCACCCGCGGGCGCGGTGTTGATGCGCAGCTCGGCGCCGTGCTGCAGCCGCAGCGAGACGGCCGCGTCCCCGTCCAGCTGCACCGAGAGGATGCCTCTGGCGCGTCACCACCCGCGGGCGCGGTGTTGATGCGCAGCTCGGCGCCGTGCTGCAGCCGCAGCGAGACGGCCGCGTCCCCGTCCAGCTGCACCGAGAGGATGCCTCTGGCGCGTCACTCACCCGCGGGCGCGGTGTTGATGCGCAGCTCGGCGCCGTGCTGCAGCCGCAGCGAGACGGCCGCGTCCCCGTCCAGCTGCACCGAGAGGATGCCTCTGGCGCGTCACTCACCCGCGGGCGCGGTGTTGATGCGCAGCTCGGCGCCGTGCTGCAGCCGCAGCGAGACGGCCGCGTCCCCGTCCAGCTGCACCGAGAGGATGCCTCTGGCGCGTCACTCACCCGCGGGCGCGGTGTTGATGCGCAGCTCGGCGCCGTGCTGCAGCCGCAGCGAGACGGCCGCGTCCCCGTCCAGCTGCACCGAGAGGATGCCTCTGGCGCGTCACTCACCCGCGGGCGCGGTGTTGATGCGCAGCTCGGCGCCGTGCTGCAGCCGCAGCGAGACGGCCGCGTCCCCGTCCGGCTGCGCCGCGCGGATGCCTCTGGCGCGGCCCCGACCCGCGGGCGCGGTGTGGATGCGCAGCCCGGCGCCGTGCCGCCGCCGCAGCGAGTCGGCCGCGTCCCCGTCCAGCTGCACCGAGAGGATGCCTCTGGCGCGTCACCACCCGCGGGCGCGGTGTTGATGCGCAGCTCGGCGCCGTGCTGCAGCCGCAGCGAGACGGCCGCGTCCCCGTCCAGCTGCACCGAGAGGATGCCTCTGGCGCGTCACTCACCCGCGGGCGCGGTGTTGATGCGCAGCTCGGCGCCGTGCTGCAGCCGCAGCGAGACGGCCGCGTCCCCGTCCAGCTGCACCGAGAGGATGCCTCTGGCGCGTCACTCACCCGCGGGCGCGGTGTTGATGCGCAGCTCGGCGCCGTGCTGCAGCCGCAGCGAGACGGCCGCGTCCCCGTCCAGCTGCACCGAGAGGATGCCTCTGGCGCGTCACTCACCCGCGGGCGCGGTGTTGATGCGCAGCTCGGCGCCGTGCTGCAGCCGCAGCGAGACGGCCGCGTCCCCGTCCAGCTGCACCGAGAGGATGCCGAGCGCGCGCAGCTGCGGCGCGCCCGCCGCCGCCAGCGCGCGCAGCCGCACCGCCGCCGCGCGCGGCACCGACAGCGTCACGCGGACCGAGTTCCACGGCTCCACCTGTCGGGGATACCATGCGTTAACCTATCTTCTTACTATAGTCTTTTTCACCTAAGATGATCCCTGTGACACTTCATTGACTTCTTCATAAATCATAAAAATATTTATGTTAATATTTTTCCTAATGACGCCGCAATAAAATGAAAAAAGTGTGCAATAAAATTATTTTCGTTTGTCAAACGTAAAATGCGTGATTCAGAACACAATGAAGTGTCACAGAGATCATCTTAGGTCAAAAGAGTATAAATGCCTACGAAGATGATTCGGGATTGCGGGGAGCGGATGGCTCATACCCCTAATGGCTCTCCGAATTTGGAAACCTATATAAATGACTAAATATTAGTCTTTATGGGTCTACACGCGACATAAGAGTAGTAAATTCATAACTACTTACTGTCCGTCGTTTCGACGGGTTACACCAATCATGGTCGCGAGTGAACTGTGGGGCTACCATGAGTTTTTTATTCTGCAAATAGATTTACATGAAATACTTACGTTTAAAACTTACGCACCCGATCTCGCCTACGTAAATATGTCTAGGAAAAACTTGTACAGCGCCCCTGGTGGATACCCCAAGAACTAAACTCAGCCGTATGAAAAAAAAAACAACTCGATAGGTTTTTAATGTAAGTAAGTTTTCGGTCGCCAACTCATGGTAGGCCCTCTGAACGCTGGGCAGTAAGTAGCTATGTATTTGCTTCTCCTAATGTCGCGTGGTAGACCCATAACGACTAATATTTAGTGTGATTGAACGCGAAAGCCCAAAAATTATTTTTCTTCCTAACTGACTATGATGATGATTCGGAATAGCCTTGTCATCATCACCGGACTTGCGGGGGAGCGGATGACTCTCACCAATTTGGAAACCTAAATAAGTGAGTCAGAGGTGTCAAACCAGATGGAAACACTAGCACTGGAGGATGTCTTTTAATTTTTTGAAAATAAAAAACCTTTAATTTTTTGACATATAAAAATACACTATACAAAATATGCGAAAATATTGTTTCCAAATCATGGACAATCAAATCCAATTAAAATACTGATAGATAACTATTACATACTAAATTATGATCGGAAGATACAAATTTAATAAATACAATATCACACATTTTGTAATCTTATTAATTCCTGGGTATTTCTAATCAGAGAAAGATCTCAGTGCACTCTCTGAGGGACCAGCTTAGAATACCATTAATTTTGCTATTACCAATATCAAATATTATTGTATAGGCGTATTCATGTGTGTTTTAAAGAAATCATTCATCAATATATGACGCAATAATTGACACAAAAATAATTCCACTGTCATACTTATATTATGTCTGTGTGTTTGTTTGTCATTTAAGTCTCTGGAGATTTTATTCTTAACTAGCTGACCCGACAAACTTCATCCTGTCAAAAATGTGAAAAAGGAAAGGACTGTTTTTAGGGTTTTACCGGCAAATATTCAATTGTTTCTCGTCGTAAGAACCATCCTTGGACTTTAACAAACATTTTAAAAAAAGAATTGGTAAATTGGTTCAGGCGTTGTTGAGTTAAGCGCTTACCAACACATTTTGCGATTCATTTTATAGATGAAGATAGGGACAAAAAATCTAATTCTGAACATACTGGACAAGGCGGTAGTCGGCTAAATAGCTACGGCTACCCTACACCACCATCCCATCATACAAAGCCATTGATGTTCATACACGAGGCGTTTGACGACAATCATTCCGCGATTGTATTATTACATTACTAGTACATAAAAACCTTCTTATTAAATCCCTTTATCTATTAAAAAAACCGCATCAAAATCCGTTGTGTAGTTTTAAAGATTTAATATATAGAAACTATCAGACGCGGGAAGCGACTTCGCTTTATACTATGTAGTGAAGGTAAGATCTTGAAGACTGAAATCGTCGAGTATGGTTGACTTGCGTAGACTTGGGTATGAATGACCTAACGCTCTACAGTACCTGTAACTCATGGTAATGAGTTTAAAAGTTACGGACTCGATATCGCCTACGTAAATATGTCTATGAAAAACTTGTACAGCGCCCCTGGTGGTTACGCTAAGAACTAAAATCGGTCGTATGAAAAAACAACTCCATAGGTTTTTAACGTACGTAAGTTTTCCATAGCCAGCTCACATTTTCTACTTGAAAATTACAAAGTGATCACTTGTCACATTGTAATAAATAACCTCTTTCATCGTTTTCACCTTCGTGGACTGGCTCTAACCTAAGCAAACACTTCTTCGATTTTTAATCATATCAAGGACATAAGCCTTATCATTGACATTGAAAATCTCTAAATAAAAAATAAATACTCTTGAAAAAGCCAATTTATATTCATTCATGAACTAAGGAAAACATAAATTGTTATGTATGACGAAATAATAAATAAGAATGAACATTTTAAATAAAGATAATTTTATTTGGTACTAGCTGACCCGACAGACTTCGTCCTGTCAAAAAATGTGAAAAAGAAAAGGGCTGTTTTCAGGGTTTTCCCGGCAATTATTCGATTTTTTCTCGCCGTAAGAACCATCCTTGGACTTCAACAAACATTTTAAAAAAAGAATTGGCTAAAATGGTTCAGGCGTTTTTGAGTTTTGCGCTTACCAACACATTTTGCGATTCATTTTTATATTATAGATTTAAAACATTATCATAAAAAGAATTGCAAAAACCTATGTTTGTAATATTGTCTTAGATAAAAGACATTTAAATTTTTATCAAGGAATATCACAATTTATAGGATTTAATTGATTTATTATAATGTTTGGGCTATGATTGACATTTTTTTAAAAAATATTATAAATCTACTTGTAATTATTATATTTTCAAATATTTATTTGTCTCATAAATTTTCTTCTTTCAAGTAATTTTTGCCGTATTATACCCTAATACTACTTAGTATGTAAGTTATAGGGTAGAGAGCCATCCGCTCCACGCAAGTCTTGTGATGATGACGAGGCTACTCCATGCTCATCGTAAGGGAAAATAAAACTCGAAATCCTCCTTTTTTTAGTTGTTAAAAAACACTTTACTTACTAAATTTGATAAAAACAAATATATTGAATCGAATACATATTTCATTGGTTTTGGACCTGAACACAATAAGGTTCACACCCTCCAAACAATGTCATGCCTGTACGCTCTAACCAAGGTTCAAATTATGGTGGCAATACAGTTGCCAGAGCCTTATAAAGGGTTAAGTGCCTGTTCACACCTAGCGATTTTTGGGCGATTTCGCCGCGATTGAATAATCGCCGCGATCACGCCGCGTGCTGCGTTCATATTTCCAACATGAACGGACCTGCGCTGTAGAATGCGGGGAATGCGCTAAGCGGGTAGGTTGGATGAGGCGTAACCGCCGCGAAATCGCAGCGGAATCGCGGCGGAATCGCGGCGTGATCGCGGCGAGCTCGCGGCGATTATTTAATCGCGGCGCGCACGCTGCGACCTCGCGGGGAAATCGCTAGATGTGAACACGCTGTAAGTCTTTCAGAACCCACTGACCTTGTTAACTTTCAGTGTGTGCGGGTGAGGCTCGGCGAGGAGCGTGCGAAGGTCGCACAGCAGCCGCCGCAGCCGCTCCGGGAAGCGCGGGTCGCGCAGGTCGCCCTCGCACGTCACCACCACCCCGCACGACCCGCCGCCCGCCGAGCCTAGCCCATCGCTGTCCGCTGCCATGCTGGAAACGAGGTACGGGTTTGGGGTTAAAAAAAAATTTGGAAAAAAAAAGAATTTAAAATTACAAAATATAAAAAAAAAATTTTAAAAAATGTGAAAATATTTAAAAAAATTTGTAAAAACAGAACAAAATCTATTATATCTGTTTATAATCCAGTGTTATGTTCAATAAGTGATCCAATTGCTGTCCGCTGCCATTTGGAAATGGGGCACAGGGTGGATGTAAAAAAAACAAATTTAAAATGACAAAATAAAAAAAAAAAACTGTTTCTGTTCCCATTGCAAGAATAAATAATCAAGTATTATGTTCAATAAGTGTTCCTAGCTAATCAATGTCCACTGCCATGTTGTAAACGGTGCATGGAGTCCAAAATATAAAAATATTAAAAAAAAAACCTAAAAACAGGAAAAAATCTGACTCTGTTCCCCCCATTGCAAGTGTAAATAATAAAGCGTTAAATAAGTGATCAAGCTAAATTCAAAATACGATTTAAAAAATGTGTAAACATTCAGTATTAGTGCCCTCGCTTTAGCTTCAGCTATTATACATAAAAAACTTCCCTCTATCTATTAAAAACCCCATCAAAAAAAAGTTTTAAAGATTTAAGCTTACATACATACACACACAGAATGACATGGGAAGCAACTTTGCTTTTATACTATAGTGATAAAAAACTTGAAAAATAGAAAAAATATATGTTTCTGTTCCCATTGCAAGAATAAAAAATAAAGTTATGTTCAATAAGCGATCAAGCTCAATTAAATTATAAGATTTCAAAAAATACTGGGTTTTTGTAAAGATAATTAAAAAATTTGACAATATGGGTCAATCATCACAGAGAAACTGACTTTTATTGATTTTAAATGAAAAACTCATTGTGAGATTAATTAATCCTAAAATTATTACTCTTTAAGTGAAGTGCTATTATATGGTGGCTGTTCTAAAAAACAGTATATTTTGGTCAATCACAAGTCACAACAGAGGGGCACTTATACTTCCTGATTCATATGGTTATCTATAGCCTAAGAAGATTATATCAGAGATCTACATTCCACAGCTCCCAGCAGAAGATCTAACCCGGACTTTTTGACAAGAAGTCTCTACCAATGTTCTTAATAGAATCATCTATTTTAAATTTCAATCTTATTTAGCTGTACTGCTGGTGAACCCAAAGGATGGTGTTTTCACCATATCAAAATTAGTAAAATAAAACATACTGTAAGTTCACTAAATCACTTGAGTGTATAATTGATCAGCCCTACCTACTACCCTACTAATCTAAAAACTTGCATGGGTTATGGGATCCAACATTGATACTTAAATTTTAGTCTCCATGCATAAGGTAATATGAGCATCATAAAATAGTAGTGATGAAAACTAACAAAATTTTTGCCTGGAGAACTAATCAAGTACCACTTTAAGATCACAATTTTCAAACTCAATTCACTTCCAATGATTTTAGTGATTATACTGAATATTATTTGTGAATGTACACAGCATTGTATGAATAAAATATTTCAGTAATAGATCATTAGATAGAAATAATTGGGACTGAACCACATGCCCTTCCATTTTACGGTATATGTATATGGTAGTGTTCAACTAAATAAAATGTATCAGGAAGGTTTTGAAACCTGTAGAAGTGATTGAGCTCTTAATAAAGACAACTGTCATCTTTCATCTTCCTGTGACCACAAGCCCTGTAAATAGCTCAAAATGTTGGGTCTTCAAATAATTATGTTTAGAATCTTAAACAGTATAACACATAGTTTTATTAAAAAGGTATTTAGATAATGAAAAAGGCTAGTTTTGGTATTGGTACAAAGTAGTTTAGATCCTAAATATAAATCTAATGTTAAAAAAAAGAATTTTGAAAACAAATCATTTGTTTAAAATACATTTTTGACTGTGAATTACAAAATAGTTTTTAGGACTCCACAAACGACAGGTTCTTGCCCCTGAGCCGAGTCTAGTCTTCAATAATTCCAGCATCAATTCTGTCAGGTTGGCTAACATGAAACATAATCATTAATCAACCTTGTCATGTTTTATGACCAAACTGTTCCCCAACATGTTCATTAGATAATTGTTTCAGACTTTGGTATTATAAGGAATAATAATAATAATCTTTATTTCCATAATAAACTATCTTTATCTACATAATTCTTAAATCTAGCTACTCTATACTAAGCACAATTTCTTGTATTGCAGCAACCAATACTCGATATATATGTTTAAGTCTTAAGCAAGTTCAATCTTCATTATATTTGACTATGCAATATTTTAAGTTTCACATATTACTTTTTAACAGGTATATCTTTAATGGGTGGTACATATTAGATGAGACTTTTTTTAAGCCTGCTATTTATCAGGCTCAACAAACATCATGGTATGCACAGAAGTCTTATCTTTTTGCAAATTTTTAGTTTGTAGTTTCCATCATAGTAAAAAATAAATTGTGTTATCTTTTATTTATGTTACCTAAAAATTTTATTATTACAATCTGTCAAAATACAGATTTAAATATGTATTTGAAAATGTATCATTGAATACAGTAGGTAACTCACCAGATACAATATTTTAGTAGTATAGTAGTAACAAACAAAAACATAAATTACAAGAATCAATGTACATAGAAAATAATATATTTACAAGCTTTTGTTTACAAATTTGTTGTAGAAATGTTTGTAATATTGAACTAGATAAATAAGAATTAAACCATAAGGTACCATACATTTTTAAATCTATGAATTTATAATGCTTTTTTACTAATATACCTCAAGTCAACTATACTATACCTCTTTGTCTTTACTTTGGTGTAAATTTCAGAATTTTACATGCATAAAACATTAAACATTTTACATTCAAGTCAGTCAATTCCCAAATTATGCTTTAGTTTTTATGATGGTGGTTTTCATAATCATAATCTTTGATACTTTCACTAGAAAACATAATATATGCAGGCATTTTTGACTATGAAAAATAAAGTGTTTATTAACAGAAATCAGAATAGGCATTAATTTTGGTATAGGCTGATATGTAATGGGGGTACAACCTAAGATTATTTAGTACACATCCAAAATATTATTTTTTTAGTAATAACAGCAACTTTTATGTTCAACTTTGATATTTAATTATTATAAGTACATCACTCCCAATGTTGTACATTCACAAATAATTTAGGACCTATATATAGACTATAAATGTAGGTAATTTATATTACTATAAGTAACCCTATAGTGTTGGCAATAATAATTATTCTGGATTCATTTCATTACCTATGTAAACAAAATAATAAAAATATTAAAAAATCATCAATTATACAAATTTATAGATTTCATGAATCAGTTGATAATTTATTTCACATTCACACAAGATATTTTTATTGATCAATAGTTTATTGATATGTGTTAATTAACCTCAATTCTATGGTAAGGGAGTAGCCTAAATCCATGCATATTGATAAGAACAGTTGGTGGGGAATTTTGATTGGTTAGACTTTGCACTACATGGACCCTGTCTGACTAAAATTTTTAAATGAATTTTATTCCTCAATGCCTCTGCTCATGAACCAATAAGTAAATAAAAAGTGCACAAAATTAAAAGCAAAAAAGTAAATAGTTTTAGCTATATTGCAATGCCTGACAAGCCTAGACTTTTGTAAATTGTAAACACTAATTTGCTAAGTCAGCGTCACAACCGACGGACCGGGCCGCGTGATAATAAACCGCGTAGTTAAAAAAATATTTCATGCGTGGAATATTTCCTTGATCAACACTTACAACAAGGTCGATGTTTCGAAAACATTGAGGCATGTGTTACACAACATAAATTTAACCTAATCTCCTGGTAAAATTGCAATATTCCCAAGTAATTAGGTTTTCAGGAGGGCCGCCGTGAACGACCCTCGGCGGCCGACCGCCTGTCACCCACCCGCCTCTTGTGTCCATTTTGTGAATAACACCGCACAATCATTAGCACCCCGCAAAATGTAAATAAACTAAAAAAAACCCACTCACCTCTCATACAATGTCACATTCCGCTCAATTCCACAGGAGTTTTATTCTCTTCTGTCCCAAATCATCCTGGAAATTCAATCGCGACATTACGAGCCAGCTCGGACGCAAGGCAATATCGGTCCTATGGCCACTGTCCACTACTCCAAAAACATATGATACAACACTGTTGTCCCTCCCCAATTCCGTCCGAGGAAATGTCCAAAGATTATTTTCGATTTTTCACACCGAATCACACGACTAGAAACACTAGAATATCATCACGAATCCAATCCACTGATTTATGTTCCAGTGACGCAAAGCTCATATATCGTGAAGAGCAGCAGCCATTTTGAAATGTACGGGGAGTGCAGTCACGGCATGGAACATTAGCAGATTACAGCCGTTCTTGCCTGCCGCTACACTCTGAACGTGGCGTAATAGTTAAAAAACTTTATGCAGTTCCCATTTTTACACTTTAGGGCACAAAACATCACACCATTTTCTTATTGAAACTATCCAAAACAACCTAAGCGACATCCGATAATTCCAGCTTACCCCATTTGCATGACACACATAAAATACCAAAAAAACACTCAAAACACTTAAAACCGTACATGAAACGCGTCGCACCGAATTACAGGAAGTTAAAGCATCGCCTCAATATAACAGTTCGGTAGAAAAATCGCTAAAAAGATTGGTATATAATTTACAAATAGTTAATTCGGTACGAACAATAACAACGGCCGCCATTTGCAATTTTTCAACTTGACATGCGCACTGACTCGAGCACTAAAAACACACGAGTCAACCTTTGAATGTGGGGTACCATTATCTAAGATTATTTGTTTCATTTTAAAAACATTTAAAAATATTGGTTTTTTACATGACATCCTAAAAAGATTTTTTCATTTGTTATGCTATTTTTTATTCAACAAAACTTTAAATGTATATTTCCCAAAACTTTGTAATATGTACGATAGTACAAAGTTTAGTCGGTTCCTTTCATGCTCTAGTGGAGCCGCTTCGTGATTGGTAGATAAAGTAACCTCCATGTTTTTATAGGGCTAATCTCTATTACGATTGGCTACCGCCATGAAACGTGAGGCTACAAATCACTTCCTGTTGAGAATTTTATTATAATGAAAATCCCAGTGGGTTTAGGATCCTGAAAATCCAAGCGAGTCTTAGCTAGTCTGTAGGTCCTTGTTACCGGAAAAATGGTATACCTAAATGAAAATAAAATGAAATACAAAAAACTATTTTATAAAACGTCCGTTGCTCCTGTTGATTTCAATAAAACTATGTTTATGTTCGTTTTTTCTGTTGTCAGTTTTGTCAGTAGTAAAGCCAAATAAATAAATAAACTGTAAAACAGGCAATACTTTATGAAAAATATTTCCACGACAAATAAAATCGTACAGATTGACAGTTCATTAATAACTTCGCGTTTACTAATGCGCAAGAGTTGGCTTCTGCAATAAAATCAAACTTATTGTTCAAAACAACTTTATTAAGATACATCATTCATATTACTTCTTAATGTGTTGGTTATCAGGCAAAGACTCCTTTGGGACGGATTGAAATAATCCTTTTCTCGCCATCTCGTCAGCCCAATCTTCAAATTCTCCTTTTCTATAAAATAAAAATAATATGTAAATATTCGGGTGTGCTTCGATTTTTTTATAAAGCTATATTTAAATTAGGTAGCTATAGTGCATTTAAGATCTCTGGAGTTTGTCGTTTAAAATATCATGAGGGTAGAAACGATTGTTTGCTGCTGCTAGCAGATCATAGATTGATCGTGAAACTGCTTACTACGGAAGTGCTGTGTTTACAATGTTTAAAAATTTAATATTGGTTTTAAAGCGGTAAAACTGCACATCGTCACATCATGGTCTTGTATTTGAATGTTTTCAGTGGCCATTCTTATTATATATTATAAAAATTAAATTCCAAATTTTGGAACAGGCTACGATAATTTAATATATGGCTCTAAGAGAGGCACGTCTGCCAAATAACAATCTTCTTAATCTCCTTGTTTTTATTTTACCTTTAAATAATTGAAAAAAATAAATAAAAATATAGAAAGATTGATAAGTGATAGTATGATGTGGCACTGTCTGGCATAGTATAAGGCTTCTATGTTATTTTGATTTTAAATTTCTATTTAAATATATTAAACTAAACTCTAAACTTAGATTGCCATGTATTGGCCGTAACATAAACAATTGAACAAAACGCTTTGATTACGCATCATTCATCATCTGTGGGCCAACTTCAACGGAGAAATGTCAGTCAGGAGGGGTTGTGAACAAAACGGATTACGGAACCAAAGGAAGAGAGAAGTGTTCGAGTTAAAATCTCCCTGTTCGTGACGACATTATTAAATAATAGCAATCCTAGTTAACAATGATAACAGTCTAATGTAAAACCGGAATATCGCGGTCCATACGTAGAGCACTGGTGAATACCAATATAGTGAAAACTTAATTTATGAAACTTACATGGAATAACAAGAACTGCAATGTGCTAGAGCTGCTTGTTTAACCAGGGTAAGGTTTATTTTATGTTTTGATGATTGTTGTGCACATGATCAACAAATAAGTATTTTTAGAATTAATAGATTGATGTAATTCGACATTATTTTTAAGAAACATTATACTTATCATGAGTCAGGACAATCCACTGCCAATGAGTAGGAAATGTTAATAATTTATTTATATTATTATTATATTAAAAACCGACCAAGTGCCAGACGGACTCGCGCACGTAGGGTTCCATTCTTCCATACCAGTATTGTAAAAAATATACCTGTTTATAGTACGGGGGGAACCCTTGCATATTATATCTATTTTATTATTAGTACAGTAGAACTCCAATTATCCAAATTAATGCGGACCAGAACCCATTCGGATAATCAGAGTTTTTAAAAAAAATTGCCATTGGAGAGAAAAACAGTTATGTTTTGATATTGCACTATTTTTCTATTGAATTAAATGAAAGAAACATGATATTTTCACATGTTTTAAATATAAAACAAAAAAACGGAGGGAAGGACAATAGTGAGCGAATGTGCAAACACTGGCTTAGCGGGGGGAAGAATAATAGCGCACTTAGACTATTTTTGGACAATTTTCGTTCTGAAAGTTATTCGGATAATTGGAGTTCTACTGTATATATTCGTTAATAGCACCAATAGAAACACATCATCTCATAAATCTTCTACTTTCTTAATATCACCATTCTTGAGATACAGCCTAGTGATAGACGGACAACAACAACTTGGTATTTACCCTTTGGGTACCGAATCTTAAAAATGTTCAGTGTAGCTTAATATTTTTAAGATTTGGTAATAAAATTTTATAATTATGACAAATTCAAAATAGCTAAATCACAACACACAAAATCAGAATAAGCATTAATTGTGGACTTATTATTATTCTTGGAAGAAGCTGAACTTATTTCAACTCTTATCAGGGTTGTGATTAACAAGTATAAACAATAAAAAGCGTGTTAAAAAAACAAGCAAGGTAATGGTACTTACGCATAAAAATCTTTGTATCTCGCTTCACGTGGCCGTTTGATGAAAAAGTAGACACAGGCTCCGGCAATAGCCGCCAGTATGAACCCATGCGTTAACTTTGAGGTGGTCTGAGCCCAGTGCAGTCCCCGCATTATGGGCTTCACCCTGCAGGGGGCTGCGGGCGGGGGCGGGGGGCACACCTGCGGGCACACCGGCGGAGACGGTGGAGGGCATGCGCTCATGCCTGGAAATGCACATTTAAATTTAAACAGTTATCCTTTGCAGACAATGTTGACCAGTACTGCTAAAGCATTCATAACTAGGTACATCATTTCACTCGAAAACCAGGGTTTAATCATATCATCATGTTGGAATGAAAACAGTATGAAGATAGTTCAAATGTTATTTAAAGCTCTAATTAAAATTTAAAATTGATACACCTGGGTAGTGGTTTATAGCATTGAACACTATTTCTAAAGACTGTTGGTTTCAGTACTTGTCCAGGCGGGTTCACTTATTTTTTCAATTTCTATAATTGGCTATTGCAATTCCAGTAAACCCGACACCAATGAGAAATGGCGCAAAGCTCGCACGGGGGCAGCCACCGCCGGCCCCGCGACCCCGAGGGCGGCGGCCTGCGCTACACCAACAGCGACTGGGAGGCCAAGGAGGCGCTCTACCAGCGCGAGCTGGACGAGGCCCGCGCCCGCGCCACGCAGATGGAGAAGACCATGCGCTGGTGGTCCGACTGCACCGCCAACTGGCGGGAGAAGTGGAGCAAGGTGCGCAATGAGAGGAACAAAGCGCGCGAGGAAGCGAAGCAGCTCAAGAATAAACTGGACGTCCTGACCAAACAGCTGACTACCGTCAAGAGTGAGAAGACCGAACTAGAACAGCAGGTGGTCGATGTGAAAAGAGATAACGAGAAACTGCTCAGTATCGGGGAGAGCAGGATAGTCACAGCTGATCTGTCGACGGAGGATGGAGTTGAACTGCGCAGAAAGAACCTTGGCTACGTCTCCCCTGAACAACCTTCGAGGCAGAGGGCGTCTCTAGACTCCCACAAATTCTCCAACGTCGACAACGTTCTAGCTAGCAAACTTAGCGACCTCCGACTGCGATTGGATGAGACATGCAAAAATTTGCAAAGCGAGAAAGATCAGAAAGCATTCCTTCTGGCTAAGGTGGAGACGTTGACAGCTGAGCTTCATAATACCAAAATGGAGCTGACTAACTGCGACAGAACGATGGGATCGACGGATTCTAGTCATAGCGAGGTAGAGAGGCTGCAGAATGAGCTGCAAGACGAGATAGCAGCCAAGCAAGTGTTGGAGGAGAAGATAGCTGAGTACAAAATGGAGGTAGAAAGGCTGAAATCTGAGAATACAGTTCAGTGGAGTAAGAGGGAACTTCTAGAAACAGAGAATATAGCGATATTGAGGGAGAATAAGAAGTTGTACGGCCAGGTGTGTGAGTTGAGGGAACAAATACACAAGTTGAATAGGATATCGGACGGAAGTGCTTATGGGGTCCCGTTCACTGAGCATTCTCGGTTAGACTCGAACATACTGTATGTTCGGAAATCCAGCGTGAGTCCTAGATCTCATGAGTCCAGCAATGGCTCCTCAGAAGCAAACCTCGCTCAATTCGATGCGAAAACAAACACATCAGGTGAAGAGGATGAGTTAGCTATCGTAGAGACGAGTGAAAACTGATGATAATATGTATGTAATAGTAATACTCACTGATTATTTTAAATTATTGACAAAACAAAACTCTATTTAGATTGTTATTGGTGAAAAACTCTGACAGATCAGTGATCTACTCTAATGTCACAAATTAAAATTTCAACCAGACATTACAAATATTACCTTATTTTTAATCAAAGGTTTATCAATATAATTTCCAGCCAATATTTCTATGTGAGTGAACTGTTTTTTAGCATAGCAATAATTTATTGTATATTGAGCAATAAATATATGATGTAATAAGTACAGGCAGTCCTCATACTTACGGCATGTTAGGTTCTCGAAATACGCGACGTAAATCGAAACGACGTAAGTCGAGACATATTTTTTCATATGTTTACATGTAAAACTCAAGGGTTAGGTTCCACACGGACTCGAAATAATAAAAAAAAACTGCATTTACAACAAAGGATGTACTTCATTATTAAAAGTAAGTTCTTAAAATAATTATATATTATGCACTTATGAAATTGCTAGTTATTTTTGGTATTTGTGTGTTATTAATTTTAATAATAATTATAAAACTTATACATATGTAATGATAAATAATAAATTAAACTTTTGGCTTAAAGAAACTATCAATTCTAGATTGCTTGGCTTCTTTCTTCTTGCTATCATACATATCTTGGTAACAACAGTGATAGATCTCCGATATGCCGGAAATCGAAGCAAATGACGTATGCTTGAGGAATAGTGTCAAAACATTGTTCGACGTAACTTGAAACGACGTAAATCGAAACGACGTAAGTCGAGGACCGCCTGTACATTAAATTGTTGATAATTATAACAAATTACGAAAGTTACAATACAAAAGTTGTAAATTTAAATTACATAGTAATTCATTGTGACGTCTGGTTGTAGGGTACCCCAATAATGAATGTCTAATCAATTTGTAATTAATGAATTATGAATAATTTGAAGTATTCTTAATAATTGGCCCAAGAATTATGTCTTTTCTCCAATATTTAGGTATTGTGTATAGAAGATCATTATTTAAATGAAGACTAGGTACATGATGTTTATTGGATCAGTTTTAAATAATATTCCACATTGAAAAGCATTTACTTCCATTCCAACAATTTCTGTAGTTTATTTAGTATGTGGTTCTAAGTGGAAAAATAAAATGTTTTGAGTGAATTTATCGTAAAGTCAAGATACTTGAAAATACACAAAATTGGTCTCTATTTTGTGGACCTATTAGATATTTTGTTGTTAGGTCCTCATGAGATGATTTAAAAAAATGCTTTGTATTAATGAAATGAAATAACTTTATTTGCTAGAAACATGCTAACATACAAAATGTTACATTGTATAAAGATCAGCATATTTCAGCAGCCAAAATAAATATAATAAGTTCTATGCTTCAGTATGAAACTATTGCTTTAAGGCGTAAGTACCAAAATGTATGTAAATTATAATTTACTTTTTGATTAAAATTTTTTGTATATTTTTTTAGTTTTAAGATCATAATTTATTGCTTAGCTTGCCGTGAATTTATATTAATTATACACCATGAAATTTTAGTGTTTGTATTTCCGCAGTAAAATGATTATTTTACTACTAGATTTTACAAAGACACTGTTGAAAGTATCATTTGATAATTCGATAGTTCGACGAGATATTACAATTTTAATTGCACATTATTTGGGCAAGCTCAAAAACGCTCCATACAAAACGTCCACAGCCGTGTGACGTCACACGCCTGTTCCTTGTATGCAGCGCCTAGGAAGTTTGTTCGGCAGGTTCATCAAAAGAAATTTTAAATGATTTTCGCAATTTTGAAATGGACTTGCCCACCCAACTTTAAATGTCTTCTGCTGTCTCATTTCGCCAAAAACTTATGTTTCGATTTCATCATAATATTGTTTTACTTAAATCTTACTGATTATCATAAAAATGGCAAACATAACAACACAGTCAAATACCCTATGGTTGCACTCGGCAATTATATTTGATGCCATCAGACGCGATATCGGAAGTTCCGGTGGTTCAGGTCCCCGTTCAGGCGGGGTCATGAATGCGAATTTACTTTGAGCTTTAATAGCATTAAAAACAACAAATAAAAAATATAATTGCCAAGTGCAACCATTCTGTTTAACATTTCTGTAAAGAAATAATTGCGGACCGATAGTGTTTGATTACTGCCGGTGGTGGCGCCACCCGTGGCTAACGGGTAAAAACTAAAATGTGATGAAAAAATTCGCATTGGTGACTAAACATCTGGATAGCTCAGAGGTTAGAACATCTAACGCGATATCGGAAGGTCCGTTGGTTCAAGTCCCCGTTCAGACAGGGTCATGAATGCGATTTATATTCAAACTAGCTTTCCGCCCGCGTAGACGTTTATCGGGTAAAACATTACTTATAGCGCAGTCGGTTAAAAAGCAGCCTATAACCTTTCCTAGGCTCTGGACTATATCTATACTAAATTTCATTTAAATCGGTCCAGTACTCTATGCGTGAAAGCGTAACAGACAGACAGACAGAGTTACTTTCGGATTTATAATATTAGTAAGGATTTTAAATAGCAAGCAAGTTTCGATAGTACTAAAGGCAAATCGTTCTGCAACGGGAAAACAAAGTCTAGAATTTCACGGTGTTTTAATTTACTTTCTGTATAATATAAACTATTATAACATGGTGTGGTCGATGTACGTGTGATTTTAAAAATCGTTAATTTTGATATTTTTTACTGAAATGACTCGACTGATTTTTATTGATTATTTTATATTAGAAAGAGAAGCGAATGGCCTATACTACTATAGTTGTATAATACTTATAAATACCTACTAGAAACAGGATAAATAAAACACTTTGTTTAAAGAACTGACCAAACAGATGTTTGCTATTTCAATACAATATGCAGATTTTTTTTCTTTAATCTTTAACCGAATGAATTGTCAAGAGCATCGAAAATCAACCTTATTTCAATGACGATAAAGTGCACAAATAAGTCTTTACTTGTGTGCATGTATTGAACTGTATTTCATTCCAATAAAGACTATTTTTATAATGGAATACTGAAATGACATTAAAAAATAAATGATGAATTCAAAAGGTGTCAACATTCCTACTCCATAACAATCAAGTACCTACTTAACTGTAATAAATAAACATTTTGGTGTAATTTTGTTTGTTTTTTCTTGTAGCAAAAAAGGACCTACTTCTTAAAGAGTTATATCACTTTGCCCTACTGAAAGCAAAAGGCTATATAATTCCTTTAAACGGGGAGGCTTTGTGAAGCGAAGTGGAATAACCCTTGTTGTGTAATATTTATTTATAAATCTAGGAAAAAAGTAAAAACATCAAATATTTGTCATCACAATTTTATTAAAAATGCATGCGAAACAAATAGGTTTGAAAATATTTCTACTTTACATGAAATTACTTATTATGGTAGGTAGGTAGGTCATAGTTAGTAACTAAATGATAGTCACACACTCTGATTTAATATGAATACTACTTACTAGCTCTTGTGGAAGCCTGGATTTAACACAACTTTTCAACATTTCACATAATAGTTTTAAGACTCCAGAGTACCATGATTTAATAAGATAAACAATATAAGACTTAACACATTATTAGGAGATAATACCTATACAAACATGGATTTGTTTTATTGATGAATATAAAATATTACACAGATACTAAGATAATAATATAAGATATTCTTTAAATATATTTCAATATATGGAGTTCAGTGACTTTACTATTCACACACAATTACATTATGTGTGTGAAGAAAGTAGAAAATATGATACATAAAGACATTACATTAAATAGGTTGTTTATCTTAAATCGGTTAGGTTATGACTATGTATAACTAGGTTGTAGTTTAGGAAATAAATACATTATAATATTATCTAGACTGTATAACAGTTTTCAGCCCCGGAACATACAGGGAGCAAACCCGTGCCGTTACATACATACATAAAATCACGCCTTTTTCGGCAGAGATCACTTCCTGCCATGTGCTACGGTCCTGGCACACCACTTTCGCTTCATCCACATTCATCAACCTCTTCATGCACGCTCGTCGATTACGGGTAATTTGATTTGACCTATTTGGTCATGAAAGGTCTTTCCTGGTCTTCCGCTGTCGACATCTCCAATTACTCCCTCTCTATATATACTCTTTGTTAATCGTCTTTCACTCATCCTCTCAATATGACCCAACCATCTAAGCATACCTTTCTCAACCATAGTCACTACATCTTCTTTCACACCACTAAGTTCTCTAATAATTTCGTTTCTTATTCTATCACTCAGTTTCACTCCTAGCATACTTCTAAGTGCTCGCATCTCCACTGCATTTATCCTACTTTCGTGCTTCTTCTGCCATACCCAACTTTCGCTTCCGTACGTTAGTGTCGGGATCAATACTCCGTATGAACCGCCAGACGTGCCTTTTTGGACACTCTCTGGCTGTCACAAAGGTGTGCAGCGCTCCGTTCACTATGTTACCAGCTTTCACTCTCCTTTCAATATCGCTATCACACTTACCATCTTTTGTGAGCTTGGATCCCAAATATACAAATTCTTTCACTTGTTCCACTTTTTCACTTCCAATTATAACATCGCAAACTGTCATATCATCACCTTTTTCAAAAACCATGACTTTCGTCTTACTGACATTTACATTCATTCCTTTCCCTTTTAAAGATTCATATAGAACAGTCATCATATCCTGCAACTCCGCAGCCGATGAAGCAAGAAGGACTTGATCATCAGCGTAAAGGAGACACTGTGAAGGAGAAACTGGCCGTTACATGTGGGCGCCAAATCCTTGAGCGGGGTGACTATTTTCATATATATACGACAAATTAGATCTATGAATTACATAAATATTGTTCATGGATATTCACTGGGTTTCACCAATCACTGTCACAAACTGTCTGGTACCCTGGTACTCTTCTTTTACTACGATGATGGCTTGGAGTAGCCTTGTCATTATCACCGGAGTGGGGGAGCGGATGGCTCTCACCCCTATCTGGTACACTGGCTTAGTCTTTTCGATCACTATTTCATTTGAAAATGTTCCAACAAAACCTTGATGCAGGGTATTGAACTAACTATGATGGCTCAACAAATCAAAATGAGTATTGGCCTCTGAAAATTTGCTACAAGCTTAAAAGCGACTTATAAAATGATCTATAAGTTCAAAAACTTCATTAGTCAGTTGGTTTTGATCTTCTTCTTTACAGAAGTATCTTTCTCAGTATCATTTGAATTCTGAAGATCATGTGCTTTAGTTTGAACTTTTGACGTAGACTGTTTCTTCGGAGCAGTCTTTTTCTTCTTTTTTTTTGAGGAATCTTCCTGTAAATTGTCTTTGGACGTCCCCTCGCCAGGGTCCACCTTCTCAAAGGTCACATCAGTCAACTGCTCCATCATCGCTCTGGTATCCAATCTATCTTCCTCCTCAACTCTTTCCTCCATTTTGTCTATGACTTCAATCTCAAATCTTCCCTCCTGCTCTGTTCTGATGAAAACTGGTAAAGAATTGATTTCTATGTCTATTTCTTTCTCTTCTTCAGCCGGTTGCAAGTCATCTTTGTCCAGTTGTTCCAAGCTGAAGTCTTTAGCGAATTCGACACGTCGTCCGGACGCGTCGGACCTGTCGGATTCATCCGATAGATCGTCTTGGGTATCGCTGGTGCTGCTGGCGCGTCTCCTCTTGCTGGGCCCGGGCCCGGCGCTGTCGAAGTGTTCCGGCTTGTGCCTGCGGTGTCGCGGGATGCCGAGCGAGGCCTTCCCTAACGGTTTGGGGGGCGGAGTGGCATCTTCAGTCGGCGTCAGGGTGCCGTATTGCCTGCAATGTTAATTAATGTGTAAAGTTCACGATAGCTAATAAAAGTCTTAGTAGAAGATCCGACCTACTTCAACTTCAATCAAAATGTGTAATGGGTCGCCTAAAAAATTTTTTTAGGGTTCCGTAGCCAAAATGGCAACCCTTATAGTTTCGTCATGTCCGTCTGTCCGTCTGTCCGTCTGTCACAGCCGATTTACTCGGAAACTATAAGTACTACAGTGATGAAATTTGATGGGAATATGTGTTGTATGAACCGCTACAAAAATATGACACTAAATAGTAAAAAAGAATTGGGGTGGGGCCCCCATACATGTAACTGAGGGATGAAATTTTTTTCGATGTATATACCCGTGTGGGGTATCAATGGAAAGGTCTTTTAAAATGATATAAAGTTTTCTATAAAACATTTTTCTTAAAGTGAACGGTTTTTGAGATATCAGCTCTCAAAGTCGTAAAAAGTATGTCCCCCCCCCTCTATTTTTATAACTACGGGGTATAAAATTCTAAAAAAAATAGAGGTGATGCATGCTAATTAAATCTTTCAACGATTTTTGGTTTGATCAAAGTATCTCTTATAGTTTTTGAGATAGGTTGATTTTTATTATATTTGCTGCTACGGAACCCTTTGTGCGCGAGCCCGACTCGCACTTGGCCGGTTTTTTTTTTTTTATTATTATTATTTTCGCAGACCATATCAACTTTCTCGGATCTAACAAATGGAATTAGTTATCAGGCAGTAACTCGTCTCTTACTAAGTGAGCCCCTAAATTAGCCACCATTCTAGGCGGCTAGGGCGGCCACACTGGCGTGTTCAGCTAAGGGTGCCGAAAGGGTGTACAGGTTTCTGGATCACGGCGTTCCGGTCAGCCGTTCCCCAGCCAATGAAGGCAAGCCAGAGGTGGGGAAGAAGACGGTAAGTTCCCCGAGAGCAGACCAGCAGCCCGCTACTGGCCGCCCTGCGGAGACTGATAGCACTGGTAGATTGAGTTTGACCACCTCTCTTGGTGCGAGGCGATCACGGCAAGGGTTATCTTCTTGGCCTTTTTGGGCCTTTTTTTCTTCAAAGGAATATATATATATATTTTTAATATTACACAACATCACATACATCGGTCTGATCCCGTCGTAAATAGCTTAAGGACTTGTGTTACACATATCAGAATCTAAAGTGGATACACAAATATACTTAAATATATTTAATACACACCCAGACACGGAACAAACACCGATGTTCGTCACACACATATTTGTCCCGAGTGGGAATCGAACCCACGACTCTTGGAACTGGAGGTAATGAACCTGGGTCACCAACCACCGTTCCACCGAGCCGACACTGATATTAATTAATTTATTATTGTAATATAATATACTAGCGGCCCGTCCCGGCTTCGCACGGGGGGACTTAATCATTATTAAAACGATTGTTATGGGTAAGCTATAAAAGGTAGACATATGCCCTCGCGGACTTTTTAAAAGATAATGTTAAGATGAACAATTCATCGATAGAGTATTTTTGTATAACTTTAACTATATGCTCAGCGCACGCCACGGAAGGCCTCAGAAACGATACTTTTCCCCCGTTTTTGAAACATTTTCGGTTACTGCTCTACAACTAAAAGATCTAGCGTGATATTATATAGCCTATGTTACTTCTGAATAATGCAGCTTTCTAATAGTGAAAAAACTATTGCAATCGGTCCAGTAGTTTTTGAGTTTATTCATTACAAACATACAAAAATACAAATCTTTCCTCTTTATAATATTAGTGTAGATAGTGTAGATGTAGATAGTGTAGAAGTGTAGATAGTGTAGAAGTGTAGATAGTGTAGAAGTGTAGATAGTGTAGAAGTGTAGATAGTGTAGAAGTGTAGATATGTATGTACCTGGCTCGGTGCTGCGCGACGGAGGCGCGGTGGCGCACGGAGGCGACGGCGCGTCGCATGGCGCGCTCCTTGAGCGCCTGCACGCGGTTGAAGTGCTCTTGTAGCTTCTTTGTCACCTCTACAAGGAAATTACATACAGGGTGTAACAGGAGGGGTGGATCATCGTAAGTCAATCGATGGGGGACTTCAATACCTATCGATATAACCCCCATGTATGTTCAGCGATTTTCAATAGTTCCAAAGTTATTGAGATTTTTGTGAAATTTTTGTAAGAAGCCGGAATTCAGTATAAAAGTCTTCACTGTAGCTTAACGACTAGACCTGCTTGCATGATTTTTTTATTTTAGAAGTAGTTCAATAGTGGGTCTTTATAATTACGATACCGATTTGAGTCATAACCCTATCATATTGGAGTAAAAAAATAATTCTTCACAAAAGTTTCACGAATCGAATTGTGTCTACCAACTTTCAAAGCTTCCAGTGAAAAAAAAGTGCCTGTGTTTTTTTTCTAGAACTTATTTTAAAAACTACCTACATTCATGGATAGTATACCCTGAAAATTTCATACCGCTACTGCCAGAGCATCAAAACGAAAAATGAACGCGAATGGCACAGGTGCCATAAATCAGTGTTTTTATTTTTCATGTAAAACTTTCCGACTTTCCGACCCATAAAGACAAATATTTAGTGTAATGGAACGCGAAAGTCTAAAATCTTACATTCTATTAAGGTTAGGTATAACTCCTATGTGGACCTCACGACCGCTCACCTCCAGAGGGCCTACCATGAGTTGGCTATCGTAAACTTACGTACGTTAAAAACCTATCGAGTTGTTTTTTTCATATGGCCGATTGTAGTTCTTCGCGTAACCACCAGGCGGCGCTGTACATGTTTTTCATAGACATATTTACGTAGTCGATATCGAGCGCGTAAGTTTTAAACTCATGGTAGCCCCACAGGTGGGATTGGCATTATCTCACACACTCACAGCCTATCGCACTCACCCGGGATCATAGGAGGGAGGGAAAACATGAGCTGGAAGGGCATTCTATCCATTAACCCTTTGGCAACTATATTGCCTAAGAATTTCGCGTTCCATTACACTAAACATTAATCTTTATGGTCGCTTGCAACCATGATTGGTGTAACCCAGTCGAAACGTCGGGCAGTAAGTAGCTATGTATTTGCTCCTCCTCATATCGCGTGTAGTAGTAGTATATAGACTAATATTTAACTCTGTTGCCACCATAATTTGAACTTTATGGTGTTGAGGTAAGGTCCAAAACCAATGAAATACTCCAACATGCTGTGTCCATTCAAGGGTTAATGTCACGGGATAGTAAAACACATGAGCTGGAAGGGCGTTCAAAGTCAAAGTCAAAGTCAAAATTTCTTTATAGGCATTTACACGCACTTACAAATCGTCATTATATTAAATATATAAGTAAAAGATAAGTGATTCTACCACCGGTTCGGAAAGCCGATTCTATCGAGAAGACACCGGCAAGAAACTCGATTCTACTACTCGTTCTATACCTTAACCCTTTATAAGGCTCTGACAACTTTAATGCCACGATAATTTGAACCTTATTGTGTTTAGTTTAGGTCCAAAACCAATAAAATAAAGGCAAGTGGCGTCATACCAGGTCCGTCGTCGACGATGCCGTTGATGACTGACTTCAGCGACGTGTCCAGCTCCGAAGCCAGGTCCTCTTTGGCGTAGTTGAGCCCCACCATTTCACCTGGGAACGATATAGACATATGTATAAGTATAGTTACATATCGCTACATAGTATTGGGAGCGTGCACGACGGTGCTACCCTCATTTGGTGGCGTTTCTTTCCTTAAATCTTATGGAGTGAAATTAGTACCAACGGCCGCCGCTAGCAATAACAACGGACATCTCATAAGATTACATGCGTTTTTGACAATCAGCGCCATTTCAACCTCCACCCATTTCGCACGGTCCCAATAAAGCAAAACCGTCTGTCGCGTCTAACTGTCCAAACGTATGCTTAAATCTTTAAAACAACACAACGGATTTTGATGCGTTTTTTTGACGGTATCTTCTCTAATATACACCGTGAAATTTTAGTGGTTGTTTTCCCGCAGTAAAATGATTCTATCTTAGTAGTACAATAGATTTGTGCAGGTCTTTTTTGTTAAAATCAATAAATGCCGGTTTTACGAAAGGTTTAACCGAAACTCGAAAGCACGTTCGAACCGCTTTATGACTTAGGGTGTTGAGCTTCTTCAGCTTTAAGCATCGATTTCATGCGGTTGCTTGCCGCACCTGATTACGTCACATCTTATAAAAGAACGATAGCTACTCTCGTTTTCGAGTTGGAAAATTATTATTTTGAAAATTTAAAAAAAAAAAATTTCTTTTTGTGGAATTATTTGCATGATTCGATAGTATTACTAAAGGCAAATCGTTCTGCCACGGGAAAACAACCACTAAAATTTCACGGTGTATAGCAAATAGAACATGGTATATTAAAGGCAATTTTAATAAATCAATGCTGCTAAAACATTTCTACGTCTATACCTACTACTTATTTCTTTTGCTCACCTTTAAGAACCTTCTTAGCGGCCACGTAGCGCGAGGTGACGATGTCCAGGTCCCGCAGCAAGTCCAGCTCCTCGTTTTGCCGGAAGAACACGCCCTTAGGACGGACGCCCAGGCGGTCTATACCCGTCGTGCCTGAGAACATACATAATAAAAATTGTAAGCAAAAGAAACCGCTTTCAAAAACCCGACTCACTAAAAATTACAAAATATACGAACATTTATAATCATCATCTGGGTATGAATTTTATATGTTGTTGAAGGCGAGCTTAGACTACTAGTAATAATATCAGTAGATATTATAACTAGTAGTCTTAATATGTATACAGTATTGAAAAAAATATCCTTTTACTCCAAACAATTAAGGAGTTGACCTTCCATCATCAGCTCAGCATCATAACATTATGATTGCAAGAAGCAATGCTAATATAACTTCAGAAAATATGTAAAAGGCGGTACATGTGCCTATAAAATTTGAGGGTTGCCCTCGATTTCTCCTGGATCCCATCCTCAGATCCTAGACTGGTCAACCTAATAGTTTAGCTCACCTGTAATGCTACTGATATTATAACTAGTAGTCTTAATATGTATACAGTATTGAAATAATTATTCTTTTACTCATAACTATTGAGGAGTTGACCTTCCATCATCAGCTCAGCATCATAAGATTATGATAGCCAGAAGCAAATGCCAATATGACTTCAGAAAATATGCAAAACGCGGTACATGTCCCTATAAAATTTGAGGGTTGCCCTCGATTTCTCCTGGATCCCATCATCAGATCCAAGACTGGTGAAAATGGGACCACCTCGGAAGTGAACTCTATCCAACCAAAAAATTTTTGAAATCTGTCTATAATTGACGAAAATATCGGTGAACATACATAAAAAAAAATATTATACATACAGACGAATTGAGAACCTCCTCCTTTTTTTGAAGTCGGTTAAAAAAGGTATTGCACTGCACTTTTAGTGTACACCAGTATGACCGGTGTACCTCAAAAATCTGAGATTCTATAAACATGAAAGCAATGTGCTTTTATTAAACTCGATTTATTTCAAAAACTGTGTCTGGCAATGATCTAACGTGCCAAAAGGAGAACCAGATGCGACAAAAGGGTTAAGAGTAATTTAGAAAACAAAAATTATGTTTGAACGCTAATGTTTCCATACTAAGATAGTAAGTAATTTGCTCACATTAAAAATACACCCGTTATTCTGGAGTCAGGCCGGCGGCTGAAATTTAAAGCATATTGCTTGAAATTTTACGCACATTCCTCACATTGCTAGCACATTGCTTTCATCTATACTAATATTATAAAGCTGAAGAGTTTGTTTGTTTGTTTGAACTCGCTAATCTCAGGAACTACTGGTTCGATTTGAAAAAATCTAGGAAGGATTTAGGCTATATAACAGCACGCTGCGACCAATAGGACCGAAGAAAATGTGGAAATGTGTAAAAAGCGGGGGGAAAACGCGGACGAAGTCGCTGGCACAGCTAGTATGTACACACCGTGAAATTTTAGTGGTTGTTTTTTCGTGGCAGAACGATTTGCCTTTAGAATTACTAACGAATCATGCAAATTTTTCATTGAAAAACAACATTTTTTTCGATTTTTCAGAATAGGGAGACGGGGGTAACCAGAGTCAGTGGGTAACGGGAGTCAATCTTAAATAAACGAAATAAAACGCTGCACAGTTTAACGTTATGTCGCATGGTAACCCCCTCCGCACCCCTAGCGCGCCGGTAAACACGGGCGACCCCAGTTGCGCTCGCGTCATCGGGAGCGAGGTGTTTTGTCACGCGGGAGGCGGCGCTCTAATATTTACAACAATTTAATCGATAATGTAAGTATTAACTGAAGCTTTTTTATCTTTTAACTATTTTACGTTGCTGTGTCATAATTGAATTTAGAGATAGTATTTCGTTTGATTTGAATTTGTAATGTTTTTAAATGATTTTTTAATTTTAATCGAAAACCGTCATTTGGGGTAATCAGGGTCATTACTGATGCCAAGAAACTGGAAAAGGAAGACGACTATTGCAAGTTGGGGTTGGAGAAAAACGAACTAAAGGGAAGAAGGAAAAGAAGAATGAAAACTAAAAAGTACTTATTTGAGTCAAGTTCATCTGGAGTATCAGAAGACGAAGAAGTTCCCTATAATGAAAGTAGTGATAGCGACATAGAAAACATAATGCCACCCACCAGCACAGAGAACGCACGTGGAGATTAGTCTCTGTGTATGATATGCCTTGAAGAAGGAAAGGCAAGAGAAGTTTGGTATCGCTGTCGTCTCTGTGGCGGGTGGGCCCATGAGGCTTGTCCCGGATATGATGACCCTGAGACTGACTCCCATTACCCATATGGATGGGAAATTAGAGTCAATCTTTGTTTTTTGTTTTTTATTTTTTATAATTATTTTTATTACTTCAGCTAAAAATTACTAGTGGTACTATGTTCCTCATTAGTTATAGGTTTAAGATTAAACAAAGAAAAATTAAAGACTGATTATTTCTGAAAAATACAAACAGTTTTTCTTAAGTGACTCCCATTCCCACCGCCTCCGCTAAAAATTTTCCAACTGGAAAACGAGAGAAGCTATAGTTGTTTTTGAAGATGTGACGTATACAGGTACTGCTTGCCACATGAAATCGATGCTTAAAGCTAAAGAAGCTCTACACCCTAAGTCATAAAGCGGTTCGAACGTGTTTTCGAGTTACGGTTAAACCTTTCGTAAAACCGGCATTTATTGATTTTACAAAAAAAGAACTGCAACTTTTGTAATAGGTACTAAGGTAGAATCATTTTACTGCGGGAAATCAACCACTAAAATTTCACGGTGTATAGTATCTCCGATTTTCGAGGTACACCCGTCATCCTGATGTACACCACTTTTAGGGAGAATAATGTTGGAGATAAGATAATTAATAGACGGAATAGTTAGGCTCATAAGCTTAAACAATAAATGCTTTTAATATTATTTACCTTCCAAATACTTCCTAATAGCGCTCTCCATGCCCCTTTCTCTGTTAGCAGCGTGGTACTGCACGGGACCCTGTTATCAAAATTAAATAATTTAGCTAAAAATTCATTTTCGTAATCTAATATATAAAAATGAATTGCTGTTCGTTAGTCTGACTAAAACTCGAGAACGCCCGGACCGATTTAGGTTTAGATAGTATTGGCGGTATGAAATTCGCCGGCACCACTAGTTTTAAATAAAAACCTCCAGAGAGAAAAGTGGCGTGCATTTGGGGAGGCATATGTCCAGCATTGGGGTGGGATGGGCTGATGATGATGATGATGGGCGACATACAACACTGACTTGGTGACATGGTTTATATTGGTACAAATAACAAACACACAAGGTTACTTGAGGCAATTTGCAATTTTTATATGTTGTAGTTTAATATTTACAGAATATTTAAAAAATTAACCGGATGATTCAGCCGGAGGTTTTACATTGCCAGACGCAGCCAAAACCATTTAAGGAGAGGTACAGAACAAATTTTCAGCTTGCCTCAAACACCTACCCAAAAAGTCTTGCCGGGTCTCGGACCATGCGCGTGCGTGTGTGCGTGCATGTGTGTGTGTATGTCTGTCACTCACCTCAATAAGCACAGAGGCGAGTATATAAAGCACATCATATCTGCGGTCGCGACGCGCGCGGCTCTCCAGGCGCGCCATTGATGAAACGTCCTCGGGCACCAGCCGGAGCGACGCGAAGCCGCTGTAGGGCTGCAGCCGGAGCAGGCCGTACACTAAGAACAGGCCAGCTACTGACTCCTGCGAGGATGGAACGGACTATATAAGATCCTGTGGTGTAGCGTGGGTACATGTCGCCCGGGCTGGAAAATGTTTGCACCCGAATCGCTGCTCCTAAAGTTGTCTAAAGCTTAACAGTGAGTATGTTTCCTATTTAAAATTTTAATTTTTTTTTTGTCAGACTTTATGTACCACAATTATTTTATTAACTTGCCTCAAAGTTATCAGTGTTGGCCACCATATAGTGCTTGGCTATATGGATTAACTCTTCAGATAGCTCCGCCATTTCTGCTCCAGTGCCTCTGCCACTGATAAAAGTAAATCAAATCTCAAATGAAACATTATTATTTAAAAAAATCACTTTGATAAATTATTTTTATATTAACCTTCTTATTAATTAAATTTTAAGCATGGCATGCATAGAGTAATCTAAATAAACCATTAATAAAAAGCATATTCATACTGATACAAATAGTTGAACTGCATATCTTTCCATATTTCACAGAAAGTCTCATAAGTGAGTGTATCAGCCTTCAGCCAGCGGTGGATCAGCTCTTCGCAGTCGTCTGCGAAGCCGTCGGCGATGTGGACATGATGGATGAAGAGTTGATAGCCCTTGGAGTTACCATCTAGAATATAATTATAATAATAAAAAAAAGGACACCGTCTTTTAGGCTTCATAATAAGGACCACAAAAGATTTCAAAAAGACTCAAAGTACTCTTTGCCTCTTCTTCAGCCTAGTTAGAAGTGTCCTAGAATATTGTAGTCCAGTTTGGTCACCTTACTATGGTATCCACATCGACAGCATAGAAAAAATACAGAAAAGATGTCTTAAATACCTGTGTTTCAAACACAGTCTGGGCCGTTCTTTTTACTAATTACAATGAGAGGTTGTCCAAATTTGGTGTGATTCCTCTAAAAACCCGCCGAAAAAGGTACGAACTCCTTTGCCTTCACAAGATCCTACACTCACATATTGATGCCCCTGATCTTTTGTCATCGCTCAATATAAATACCCGCTATAAATCACGTTGCCCCAATACTTTCGCTATGCTGGTATACAAAAATAATACTTCATATCATAGTCCACTTGTGAGAATGTGCTGCAACTATAATGAAATAGTCCGAGGTAGCAAGGACATTGATATTTTTGCTGACGATTTTCGTAAATATAAGAAAGCGATATCTGATGCTCTAAAGGGAGAAATGTATTAAACTACCTCAATTAAATTTATATTTTTTGTTTTGTTTTTGTTAACCAAACTTTCAAATTTTGTTTTTGTATTAGTTGATTTTCTTATTTGTGTTTTTTTTTTTTATTATCACCAATAGCACACTCTGTGCTCGCCCATCGTACGTGACATAGGCAACTCTAGCTATATTATCATGCTGTGTTCACTACTTTGGATTACTGTCTAGCCTTATTTATATATAGAATGCCTGTATCATTAACATGTTTTACGATTGTAATCTGTTTGTGAACCTATTATAAATAAATAAATAAATAACAATGAGATATTTCATGCTCTATACATTCAAAATGTATCTTTGACTTTTCTTATTCTAAATTACTTCATATGTACAATTCTTTACTTCAAGGCTAATATTGTATTCACATGATACCTATACGTCTAAGTAGTGTTGTTCGAAAACACCGAAACTGTATTACACTATGCTTACGAAATTAACTACAATAACTTACGTGGTATGTCCCGAGAAGCCATGATGCGAGTTTTTAGTAATATTATTTAGGTACATTTAGTAATTAGTTCTTATTAAGATAATAAAAACATAATTCTCGAACTTTTTGAGTCCCAAAACAACTATATACACGGCACGCACTGTCATGTCATTTATCTGACATTGACAGATACCTTTTTTATTTATAAAAATACAGCAAGATAATGAATATTATACAGCTTTGCTTATATTGATTTGTGAAGCTTATGCAATGTACCGAGATAAAAGTTTTCTTTGTGATTCCCACACACACCTTACTACAATTTTTAGTGGTTTTATTATTTACAAAAATATTATGATTAATAGAAATAAAACGGTAATCTGCCTATACTTTTGTCCCCTCAGTGGAGCGACTTAGATGTGCAAATAATTTTACTTCAGGCCGTTAATTTTTATTACAGCTGATGCTTAAACTTTTGTAGACATTTTTTATAAATAACCTACCATTATCTGACAGTACAAATAAAAAAAAGAGAAAAACAAAAACCCAATTTATTTACATACAACGTACCGTTTATTTCTCTAACAACATAACAGGCGCAACATCACAATGAAACACTGTTTATGCTTAAATTATTTAATGTTGATTGTTGATTGAACTATGGCCGCGTGGCGCGCGCGCAGGTCTACTGCTTAGTCTATAGGAATCGCTTAGAGGGGCTGCTTCTCGGTCAGCTTATACCAGTGGCCGCACTCGCAGCGGCGGGGCTGGTCCTGGAGACAAGGAATATTTTTTTTCAGTACAGTCATATAAGCACTAAAACTAACCAACTACAATGGGCAGCAAAAAAACCGGCCCATTTTTCATACAAACATGTCCAGTTCTGAGGCCTATAAATGTATAAGTTTAGTGCTATGGTAATAATTTAAATGTAACACCTATGTTAGCTACTTTTTAAAGAAATGAGCATATTTCTGGAGTTGGTTAACATATTTTATTAAAAATTGATCATTTCTGACATCTATTTACTTTTAAAGTATAACCATAGCACTGAAACTTTGCATTTGCCTCAGAACTGGACATGTTTATATGAAAAATGGTTAGTGGGCCGGTTTTTTCTCTGCCCAGTGTATATTGGCATAGTGACCCAAAAGTCGTCCGTATCGAGCTCACACAGATCCTGTTGAAGCTGACAGGACCAGGTTAGATAACATTGACCTTCCAGCGGAACCTGGGAGGCTAGGACGGCCTACTAGCCGCGTCCCATGTACGCTCGTTTTACAGCATGATCTAGCTAGACCCATCCTCTCAACGTGGCCGAGCCAGCAGCAGTTATTGTTAATAAATAAATATTGACTATGAATCTATCAGTCTCTGACAACTACAGTTCATGTTCTACTTAGTTTGGGCCATACTTGGTTTGTGTTGAAATGTCGCAAATATTAATTTATTTTTACAAGTCTATTTGGGAATGCACCCTATAGCAATAAGGTGAGATCCACATGTGTTTATATTTTTTGTACATTAAAAGTAGGCTGTGGCAGCCAATCACGAGGTACAATTATGCACGCAAATACAAGTGCACTCTCTGTTCCCTCACTCCCTATTCATAGTTCGGTGAGACGGCATTTCAACATGACCAGAGATCAGTTGGACCACCGGCTTAACGTGCTTTCTGAGCCATGGGCATGTATCCGCCAAATTCTTTCGCGTTCCATTACACTAAATTTTAATATTGAATCAGTTCGCTCGCGACTATGATTGGTGTAACCCAGTCGGGTAGTAAGTAGCTATGTAATAGCTACTCTTAATATCGCATGTAGACCCCGAAAAGACCAATATTCATGCTGCTGCTTGCATGCTGAGTAAGTTGCAATCTTGAGCGACATATTTTAGAACACAGTCAATTTGAGAAGTGCAAAAAATTGGTGTTCAAACTATTGCATTAAAATAGCAAGCATAAGTGTGGATCATTAATCAGCATTTCATAAATGTTTAAAGCAAGCTATCACCGCCTATATGGCAAGCAATGGCATTAAAGGTCACACTGCTGAAAATTAATGTGATTCAGGCAATGGCCATTTCAGTCGCATTTGAATTTTTTTTCTAAATGTTTTCCTTTACATTTTGTCATTGAGTAATAATACTGATACTCTACTATAGAGTTTAGCAATTCAGCTTTACTTAGTTCTGAACAAATTTATTATTTTAAAAACTAATTAATATGGGTCTACATGTGATGAAAAGAGTAGCAAATACATAGCTCATCCCCTGTTCCCATCCCAAATTCATTAGTTTGTGTATTGTTTAAGTTAATTTTAAGATCTTTTCATTGTAATTTTCTCTGGCTGTCCAATAAATAAAATAAATAAATAAATAAATGTGTAAGTGTAATTTTAAACTGACTTCTTTCATACATTCCATATCAGTATTACGTCAACATACCTTATGTAACCAAAGCCAAGTGATTGCTGTGGAACCCTCTTCGCCTGCAACAATGGAAAATAAACAAATAATGAGTCATGTTAAGGTATTGCCGTTGCGATGTTTCGTGAGGCGTGACTAGATGCAATAAATTGCTGGTAATATTTGCATTTCAAGGGAAAAAGTGACTTTAGTTGAGCCTTCATTTAAATTTACTTAATTTTAATTTAAACCTGTGACCTTGATAGCAGGTCTAATTTTACCAAATAGTAGGATAAAGAAGAATAGATACACGCCACGTCCCCCTGTCCATGGAGAGTAAATAATTTACACTTGCACCATTGCATGTTGGGAACGCTTATATAACTAATATAACTTCAAGAATTCTGCAACATTAAGTCGACAATTTGTGAATAAAAGCCTCGAATTTACCATCTCATTTCGTTATTTCTTCCATCCATATACAAATACTAAAACTTTCTAATAAACTAACAATAATTATGAATCACATCAAAATGAAAAGTGGCCTCCCAATAATACAAGACTCCATTCCAGTCTGTGCTGAGCCTCTGTGCTAATCTCCCTCACTATTAGTCAGTTCAAGAAGCTTCTATATTATAAGCACCACACCATTAAATCTAAGGTCTGTCCCCGGACTAGTCTAGTCCTTACCCCGGGCTTTTCAGGGAGGTGTGAAATAATGGCATATATGCCTGACTTCAGGGTGAAGGCGGCATAGCAATAGCTTCTATTGTGGAGCTCAAGGCCATACCATCAGGAAAGGTTTGCATGTCAATTATATAGAAAAAAACCCACATATAATATAAGAAAGCGAGTACTTACATATGCATCCAACAATGCGGGCATCGAAGCAGGACGGGACCAGTGTGGGCTTGTCGCGTGTACCAGCGTTCTTCTTCAGCACCTTCATGTTGAAGGGGTCGTCGTCTCCGGCCTGCAGGGCCATCAGCTCCTTCCTCTCCATGCCGGTGGCGTGTTCCATTGGGTCGGGCATCACTGGAAAGGTTGTGGTAATCATGTTAGCCTAGGTAATAGTGTATATTGTAATATTTAGGGGTGAGAGCAATCTCGGCGGGGACTAAAAGGTTTAGCTCCTCATTTCTGCCCCGTGCCATTAAGGCATGGAATGCTCTTCCAGCTCATGTTTTCCCTCCCTCCTATGATCCCGGGCTCTTCAGGCGGGGCGTGAAACGGCATTTAAGCAGGCCTTCAGGGTGAGTGCGACAGGCTCAATACAATCTATTGCGCCTGTCGACCTCATATTTGGATCTCACTACCGCTTACCATCAGGTGGAGTGAGGTCATCTTGTTAGCCTTTTATAAAAAAAATTTAAAAAAAAAAAAAATCTGCTCCGCATGGTGATGAAGGCAAGGCTACTCCAAGACATTGTTTTAGTTTGTTAGAAAATAAATTGTAATATTACTCAGGTAAAAGAGAGCAATTGGGCCATAATCTCCATAATAACCTTTAGAACTCCTGCTTACAGAACTGTCCCACACCTAAAGACTTTCTAGACACAGGTCATCACATGCAATCAAACAGAGAACACTTACAACTTTATGGTACACTAGCGACCCGCCCTCGCTTCGCTTCGGGGATATCTCTATCTCTATGTAATATATTTTAACCCCGTAAGAGAAATCTATTTTTTTTATCTAAAAAAAGCCTATGACACTCAGGGATAGTGTAGCTTTCCAACAGTGAAATATTTTTTTCAAATCAGTGCAGTAGTTTCGGAGCCTATTCGAAACAAACAAACAAAAAATCAAACCTTTCCTCTTTATAATATTATTATATTACATATTACATTGACTCCCCCGTACCCCAGTGACGCTTACATGGAGCCTACATCGCATGCTGGCTAGCTGAACGCGGTGGCGGCACCCACGCGACTTTTTTCTAATACTTGCATTTTTAAACTCGTGATATCTTCCGAATTAAATGTCCGAATTGAATAATTCAAAAAGTTATAAAAAGGTATTGAAGCCGTCTTGAATATATACAAACTTATTTTGATAAGGATTAATACCAAGGTACAAATAAAGAGCCCTTTCAAGCGGCGGCATATAAATTAAATTTTTAGAATAAAAAACCGCTTGCTGTGACATAACTATAATATTTAGACATATGCTGTCGCGACACTTTTTGTAGATAATGATAAGTTCTGCAAAGTCTTAGTAAATGGTTTTGTTCTATCTTCAATAGTTTTCGCAGCGCAGGCGACGTAAGGAATTTTTCAGGTCTATTTTTTACACCTTGGGTTACATTATTGGAGTTTTAGTAAGGATCCCTAATTTTTAAAAAAATATAATATAGCCTATGTTACTTCTGAATAATGCAGCTTTCTAATGGTGAAAAAATTATTGCAATCGGTCCAGTAGTTTTTGAGTTTATTCATTACAAACATACAAAAATACAAATCTTTCCTCTTTATAATATTAGTATAGACAAATGTGACTTCACTATTGCTAATGGCTAGATTAGTCTACCCTGCCTATTCCATGGGATGTCACTAATGTTTTAACATAGTCAAAGTAAAAATAGGCAAATTGATCAGCCGAGAGGATCTCCGAGTATTGCATTCCATTGACTGACTTGAGCCTAAAATGGGAGTTTCATTAAAAGTCAGAGAAAAATATAATTGACTTAGCATTAAGTCACTTGGTATGAAGAAATAGAGTGATTTCAATTTTGTGTGTCCATTTGCGGGTTCAATGACCTGTATTTAAGTTATATATTTCAAGTGTGCATTTGAATACATTTCTTTTTTAGTTTCTGGCACTGAGAAAAAAGGTAATGAGGTAGGTCATGAAATGTCCTTTTTTATAAATGCTATTATAATTTACATATGTGAAATCATTATTTGACTTTTCTTTTAAAATGCTTATTGGAATTGTGCAAAATGCATTAACTTTGGATATTACATGAAATGGTGTAACTTTCTATGTGTTCATCATTAAAATTTGAACTATCCTAAAAGCCCAAATATCCTAAAATTGTTATGACTCATACCAGTTGTATAACAAAGCACACATATTTTTTCTCATAAGAATCATTTCATATTACCTAGCTATTTCCTTCATTTGAAATATGTTGAACATTATTATTCAGTAAATCTGTCCTTGTTCATTTCAATCGATTAATTGTGTAATGAACTTAGAAGTACCCCAGAATAATTCTGTACCCTCCGTGAACAGTGATATAAGTCTACTTATATCACTTATCGTTTTATTGCATCATTGTAAACAGAAAAATTTGGGCTATTTTTCTGTCCAATCGGCGTAGCTCTAGCCCTAATAGAACGGGAAATACGTTTTGTGACTCTTGATACAATTGCCTTTTTTTGATACTTTCAATGGTTTCATAAATGTATAGTGATTTAACTTCACTTATATTAAAATACATTTATTTTTTTTTATTTTACAAAAGTGTATAATAATATAACTGGCATGTAGACCTGTTGGCACTAAAATATTTTAAATAAAATTAGGTGTATAATAATATAATTTAAGATGTATTGGTAGTCACAAAGGTCTTGTGATTGATACGATTTGTGAAAATTGATATAACTGCAATAGTATCATTTGACACCTATTACAAATTTACAAATATTCGTGTATTTTGATACTATTTAAATTATAACAAAATTTATATTTATTTTTTACAATTTCAAATTCGTGTAAAATAATACAACTTAAGTTAAAGCAAAATTATAAAGTCAAATGCGACCGTACACAATACTTCCGCATTGTGTAAAATGATACAAGTAGAAATCCTGCCCTCCCCAAATCTTTCTATCTTTGTCCAAAAATGCGTATTGCATCCTTTTTTAAGAATTTCTTAATCTCCATTTTTTATAGGTTACTGCTAAAGCAGGAGCTTTTTTTTAATTTGAAAAATTTTGTAGAAACTTAGAAAGATTGCTAAGACACAGACAGAAAAATTATACAATCACATAACTTGATGCAGAAAAGAGTACAAGAGACGTTGAAAATTACTCTGGAAAGAAGACTGTATTATCTGGCTGACTGATTGTATTACTGACTGACTGTATTATCTGAGTGAAAAACAAGTTTTTGATGAACTGTAACTATACATGGGTTTTAAAATATATAGAAAGTGTACGAAGGCAAAAAGAAAAATAATGAAACACATAAAGATAAAAAAAAGAATAGTCTGATTTTATATAATTATAAAAAGCAAGATGATTTATAATGAAGATGGAAGTAAAGAAAAGAAAAATGCAAATACAGATAATATAAACCGTCTTAATATCGAATCGCAACATGAAAATGAAGCTAACTTTGAAGTTAACTCAAAAAAATAAGTCAACCAAAACGCTGTTACATCACAGAATAAGAACATATTAGTATTACAGACAAATTAAATAACTTTTTGAGAAGAATGTTATGAAAACGTCAGTGGAAGACAGGGTCACAAATACGACAAACGCTGATTTGTAAACAAAAAGTCGAATATTTTACACATAATATATTTAATTTATCAAAGTATTAATGTAAGAAGTTCATTGATCACTTTCTAAAAAACTAGTCGGACGGGAACTAATAAAATCTTTGAAAGCGATTTGGACTACCATCAGACTACTACCTTACCATCAGAGTTGAATTATTTCCCTTGCAAGAAGTTATCGAAATTTCGAAAAATATGTAAAACTGTTAGAGCAAGGTCCGGGGAGTACGGAGGATGTCTATGACATTACGATTGAAACTCGTCTATTTTGGTAGCCATCCGTTGTGCAGTGTGTAGTCTAGCATTGTCGTGAAGCAGCAGTGGCGTGCAGCGATTAACCAGCCTAGGTTGTCTAGCCGCTAGCTTTTCCATCATGGTTTGAAATTGCTCACAGTAGACATCAGCCGTAATAGTCCGGCCAAATTTGAGAAAACTGTAATGAACTATGGCGGCTCTGGTCCACCAAACGCTTAAAAGTAACTTTTATAGGGTTGAATTTACCTTGGGGCAGGATTTGGCTCGCTGGCCAGGATCCAACCATTGCGCTGAGCGCTTCCGTTTGTCGTAAAATTCGTTTTTCAACACAGGTAATGATTCCGTTTAAAATATAATCATTATTGGACCCTTTCAGTAATGTAACGCAGCAGTCGACACTCGTTTGCCGGTTTGCTTCTGTCAATTCGTGAAGTACCCACGAAAAACAAATACATGACGGTCATCAAAGCTCCAATACAAGATTAAATAGCTGTACACATTTAAATTTGGAATTCCTTAACAAAGTGGAGAAAATCGAACCTAAAGTAGCCAGTACGAAAAACGCCAATTTCATTCATTTAAGAACCTAATATTAACTGCGATATATTATAATTTGAGAGACTTTTGTCTACATTAGTCTAGAACGAAAGGAAACTAACAATGCGAATGACTTAGAATTAATACAAAAAGAAAAATATTGTAAGGATTCTGACATATATATGGGTCATTCCACAAAAATCGGAATATTTCTGATGTTGTTTTGTCCTAAACATTTTTTAGATGCTTTTGGACACTTGAGTAGTGTATATCATATGTAATTCATTAACTAACTTACATCTAAAAGGGCCAGTCACTTTATCCTTTATTTTAGGAGAAATTCAGAGTTTTTCCAGTTTAGGCATCTAGGGACTGACAGCTCTGGTTAGGGACTGATTATTGGTCATCTAGGTAATCTAAACAATACTGATATTGTAATATAATAAGGTTGCTATGAATTTGGAAACATATTTATTTGTAATATATTTTGAATATAATCAAGTAAGACAAAAAACGTAACTCGTTAACAATTCTTAACGAAAATAAAAATTAGTAATGGATATTTTCCAATGACGACGTGCGACTATTGCTATCGTCTTCATGAAATCTATGAACCATTTGAACTACTAAATCTTTCTTAGTTATAACATTACGTGTAGAAGCTTACAATCTTGTCGCCAAAGTTTATATTTTTCTACTTTGGGACAAGTCAAAAGCTGTTCAAAGTTGGAATTTCTTGATGAATTCAAGCTTTTAAAATGATCTCTGTAATTTGAGCTGGCAAAACTTCGCCAAATAAGGCCTTTTTAACCAGTTCTCTACTTTGATTAGGACCTTCTGCCATCTGTTCTATTTTACTTTTAGGTGTGAGCGCTTTCTTCGATTTCTTAATTTTGCGTTTCAGTCTGCATACAGCAGTTCTTCTGTTGAGTATTAAGTTTCTTCTTGAAATCATCAATATTTTTTTATTTTATATCTTCCATTGATGTCGTCTTCTTCTTTTAGCTTTCACTTGTCTAAGGTTTTCGTTATTGTTATCATTGATCTGCCGTTCTGGATGTATATTTTTATAATTTTCAGATGTAGGTGGCGTATTTTGAGCAAAATAATTCTCACTTTTCTAATTGTTTTCTTCTTTCCATTGAATATTTTGTAGTCCATTGAATATTTCTTCCATTTTTTTCTATAATTCTCTGCTCGCGTGGGGTCATATCCTGAATAGACTTACAATGTCCTTTCTCTTTCTTTTTCAAATATAACAGTCTTTCTTTCTCTTTATATTCTGCCAACAGAATTGGTAATTAGTATTTGATTAGTAATAACTGAATATTAGTCTATAGCTTCCCAGTTTCTAAACTCAAAATAAAAAAGCCAATCGTTAGTTGCGGTATTTGTATTCAATTAAAAACTTATAAAAAAATCTTAAATCCTAAATGACTTTTTCGTCCCCAAATATATTTTCATAAAGTTTCTAGTTAATTTCACTTATAACCCAGATTTAGATATTTTGTTCGTATCATTATACATAATAAAAGTCATTCCCTAGCTATACCGTCAGTCCCTAGCACAGTTAAAGGCTAGGGCCTGATGGTCCAGGGACTGACGATTTGGAGTTAAACTTAAAACAAATGCAGGTTAAACCTCTAATTCAAGCTGTTTTAATCGATGTACCGTAGAAGACCGACAAATCACACGTAAATATTAATAAATTATCATCAATTACCTATTATAAACAATAAAACTACTTACCCAGGGAATGACAAAGTGTCTGGACCCACACGTGTTTTCACAACAATTGCCGCGTTCGCACTAATTTATGAAATGGCTGCCTCTCAGCGAGTATTGTCTAGGGATAATTGAGTATTGTACTTTTAAATGAACTATATATCATTCACTCGTCATTCATATTAAGGCTCGAAATTTGAAAATCTTGGTGTGGCTAGGGAATGACGTAATAAATCGAGGACACTTTTTAACTTTCAAAAAATCAAATTATTTTTTTGTTTCTATTACAAATTATGAATAGAATTTGGTTTATATACGATAAACTAGACAGTTGTTAAATCAAATAAAGTATACAATTGACATATCTATAAATATGGGTGCCCAAACATAAAATTTTGGAGTGTGGACATGACTAGGGACTGATATTTTGGGGTCTTTATGAAAGATTTCAAGTTTTTTTAAACTATATTTATTCGTAAATATATGTGTATTGAATAAAACATATTGCGAGCTGTTATTTAACAATTTTGGAACATTAAAATACTAATTATACTCTGTGAAAAGAGTCGCGGACAATGAGTGGTACTATTTTTGTGGAATTACCCATGAAAGTGCCACAGAAAATAAAAGTATTGATGAAGAAGATGAAACAGATATAGAATGGAAGAAAAGAACAATTTAGAAACTGAAACTAAACATATTTTACTTACATGCAGTTGGAGGATGCGAAGGAAATAAATACTATTGAGATATTAAAAAAAATTAACGATAAGAATGAAACAAGAAGACCATTAGATGCTGAACTAAATATTATTAACGAAAAGCCCATAACATTAGGAAGACTAAAAAAAAGAAACGATAAGAACGAAACAGGAAGACCATTAACGCTGTACGGGAAGCGATTTATCTGATGCACCAAATACGTAACTACAAAATTTGTAGTTATATTACTATACACGTATATTTATGCGATATAAGTTAACATGAATCATTATACACATCATTATTTGCATATAAATGCGGTGTATTTTAATATAAGTAATTTAAAACACATTTTTTTTAGAAAAAGATATGGGTACTGCAACCAGGACCTTTCAATTAAAATCCTTTGTTCAGGACATTTTCTGTTTTATTCTTTCTAGTACTTTTAATTAAGTTATAAAATAATTTGTATCATTAGACACATTTGCGTTACAAATTGTGTATAGTAATGTATATTAACTTATAACATTTTACACGATTCACAGGTTTTGTGGTCATTGATACAAATTATAGTTTATTATTATTTTTTTTAATATGTAAACAAATGAATAAGAAAAAAACATATTTTCAGATACTTCTTTTTATAATATAATAAAAATGCTTTTATTTGAAACGCTACGTTTAATAAGGAGACGACAGTAATTTTTCAAAATTTCTAAAACTTTGAAGTCGATTTTCTCAAAACTTGATTTTTTGACTTATATCACTCTTCACGGAGGGTACAGAATTATAAAAACAAGGATATGAATGATATTGATTTTCAAGGACACTCTCAAGTGTAAACATCACATTATAGATTTTTTATTTCTCGAAAAATAATTTTATTTCAACCGGGCATAGATTCTTTGCAGTGGTTCAAGCTGGACAATATCGATTCTTCACTGATTGCCAAATGATAACGTATGATAATAATAACCTATAAATTGACGAATATTTCAATGTTACAATTGAGAAAAAGGCGAATATATATTTTTGATAGCTTATGGACTTCGCTTTTCGGGAGGCCAGGGGCCAATCCCGAGTTAAGAAAATATAAAAACAATGGAAATAACAGCAACAAACGTGCTTGCCTTCTTCAAATACTTTTTACATAATCGATAGAACACCACGGCGTTAGGGGTTTTCTATCAGAAAAAGTAACAAGAGGATGACCCATTTCATAAATTATGATAATACTTATTCAAAAATAATTTCCTTTTGATGGATTTATCGTAAAATATACTTTTTGACATTACGTAACGTAGATTTTGACAGCTAAGTCGATACATTTTGGATCACAAAATTTGGAAATCTTACTTTTGTCGGCATATCCTCGCCTGGCAGATGAAAATAAAACACTCCTAACAGCATTTGCGCGAATAATTTGTCTACACAGGGAGGCCATTTCTGTAAAATTAACACTAGACCGCTTCTCACGATAGCAAGTGGATAGATTTTTCCGTATGAGCCAGTAAAGAGAAAAGCCGTACTTGTCCGGAAATCGGTATTGTACCAAAAACTACTGATTTGTGTTTTTTTTTCACAAAAATGTTTAGTGTCTTTTAAGATTTGGATCTGAAAAAATGCATTTGACTACAAAATATGTAATTTAAGGTAAACGTAATTGGGTCATAAAAAGTGTCTTTGAATCGGGAAGAATAATAAATGGTTGGATTTGAGCAAAAAAGACATCTATGGCAAAAAACTTAAGGCGCGGTTTTCTCCCGCGCCCGTGGTTTTGATGTTTTAATTCATCATCACCATCAGTCGATTGAGGAATGAGAATGTTACTGGGTGTATACGGAATTAACTTTGTCACAGTGAAGCATAAATTAATATGAACACACAATTTTATGTTTCTTGCCAAAATATCAATAAACTTAGGTTGGACATTTAAAAACTACCGACTACCGATTTCACTCCTATCACTATGTACGGCAAAGCGATCCCTTGGGAGCGCGATGTCCGTTACTTAGGTGTTCAGTTAGACGCCGGACTGAACTTCGGCAAACATACGAAAATGGTGCGCGACCGCGCCTATTTCGCACTCAGTAGGCTTCACTGTCTCCTGAACAAGCGTAATATATTGCCTACCCTTGCTAGCAAGGTGCGCATTTACACGACTTGTATCAGGCCTATCATGTCGTACGCTAGCGTGGTTTTCGCGCACGCTAGTAAATGTCACATCTATCGATTACAGGTGATCCAGAACCGCTTCATGCGGATGGCAACGGGTGCTCCTTGGTTCCTACGCAACAGCAGCACGTTGACTTGAAACTGCCTACCATCGCGCAGTACTTTAAGCAATGTTCCACACGGTTTTTTGATTCTGCTCCTCACCACCCCAACGTTCTCGCGGTACATGCCGCTTACTATGTCCCTTCCGTCGTTCGTCAGTCGAAACGCAGGCCCAGAAACGTGCTTCTGGATCCCGACGATCCCATCACGCTCGCTCAACTACTCGCGACAAAAAACACTGCAAGCCGTCCATTATTCCGACCCCGCCGGCGGGGTCCAAGAACGCCGCGAACCCGCCCCTTAGCTTCCGCGTCTCTTACTACTCGATACCGGCACGTGCCGAGTCGTTTTTCTCCCCAAACTTACGTCCGCATTAGGGACTGCCCAACGACGCCCTGAGCCGAGGTCGAGCCCCGCTAGGGGCAACCTTAGGCAAAAGTCGTTAAAATTTATTTAGGAGTGAGTGCCATCCGCTCCCCCGCAAGCCCGGTGATGATGACAAGGCCATCATCGTTAGCCAGTTAGGAAAAAAAAAACCGACTACCGATTGTATGTTGACTCTGACTCACTGCACCGATGGCCGGTCGTTACTCAAGCCCTTTAAAATTCAATGTTCCGGGAAATAGGTGAAATATCGAATTAGTTTTTAAAACATTTTTTATTCATTACTATAGGTTCCGAAAAAATTCTAAACTGGTGAACATTCTCCGTCAAAACCACATCATGAGTTTTGCATTAGTTTTTTTTTACATGTTATTTGTCGATAGAATGACGGACATTTATGCTTATTTTTTATTTGACATTTCAGGAGTTGTTTAAAATTTGGTCGAACGTTTCGTGGTATAAAATACTATTTCTTACGGCCTTAGAACCAGCAAATATGTATTTGGTAACCAAGAAGGAGTATAGGTAAAGGAATGAAGGACACTTACGATCAAATCACAACTTTATTTTATTTTCAAATATCTTTAACAAACCAACCGGGAATCACTTAGGTATTAAAACTAAGTATTATTTATTTTTAACTAAGTATTATATATTTTGCCAGTAGTCATTTATTTCTTGAGAATAATGTTTGATGTGATGTTATATCCTATCCAGAATGTGATTGTGTACTAAATTTAAGAAAACACTATTATTTATTGTTATATTATGTCTAAAATTATTTGAATAGACTTATTAGTTTAATCGTTTTGACGGTAATGAAATAGTGGATAACTGTTAATGAATGAGGTGATAGTGACTAAGTTTCCTTATCTTCTGAAATAATAGAAAACTCTCTCAATATTGCATAGCTGCCTATTGCAGTCAGTCACCACATACAGTTAATTTATCAAAGTTGAGTCCAGTCATAATCTTCTTTTGATAAAGTATGTAATACAGTTGATTCTCTCGATTGCTGTGCCAGTAAGAAACTGTAACAAATTAATTCAAGAAAATCTCAATAAAACGTAGGTATTCTAAATAAGTAAGTTAATATTAGGACGGTTTTCTTAATTGACTTATTAATTTTACCCTAGTATTATTACAGTAAGCACTTACCAACATTATGAATTGTAATTTTCGACGGATTTTGTTTATCTTATTAGCACATAGAACCAGAGAAGAGATTACTTTAGCAGGAAATCAGTTTCTCGTTCTGCCTGTTCGCTGTATGAAACATCCTTTGAAGGAGTTTAATCGGACGTCGATTTCTCCTTCTTCGAGCTGAAAGTCATACATACATAAGGCTATTTATATTATGTTATTATTTACTATTCATGAAAAGTATAAAGTTCATAACTCTAACAGTAAATTAAAAAAAATGGGCTGCCACAAAAATATCCGTAAAATTAATTTTATTGTTTAACTCACTTAATTTCGAGATAATATCCGATAAGTCCAATGTTAAGTCGCTTTAATGTTAACCTTATAATGAAGAATGTTAATAATACCATAAAATATTTTGTTAACATGTTTTTACCGGATCGCCTTGGTAAAGCTCCCTGTAACAGGACGGAGAGACACATTCCCTGACGCATCGCGTTCTAGACAGTCCATTTGTTTGGCTACAGGCACTGCTTTGTTCACATGCAGTTTCAAATTCTCGGAACGTCATTTCCTGCAATGGAGATTTTATTTCAATTCGATAACAATGAAGTACTTCAAAATTATTCCGATGCCACTGTAACTTTATTACCATACATTTTTAGGGGAATCCTTGTACTGATATTCCTTAAAAGTAAATGTTACTGGCGTTGTGTCTGCGGAACTTTTGCACACTCCCAAGAACGCTAATATTGTATACCAGCTTAAAAGTGCACATATTCGTATCATTTTGTAAGTAATGACTGCCTGCTAGCTAAAATTTCCGTCGAACAATAAAATCAATACTTATAACCACTTGTTGTATCTAAAACCATCTCTAATGCGCAGGTCAGAAAATTCGAAATATCAAATGATATATATTATCCACTTTAATAGGTTTTTAAAATTTTAGGATGAGATTTTAGCCATCATAAGTTTGAAAACAAAGCTTTTATTTCTTTAAGTTACTTTAAAAGACTGACTTTAATTTTTTACGGTAATTTTAACCGATAATTTCAAAATGTCGACGCACAACACTAATAAGAAAAAATGTAAAAAGTACTTGTCTATCATAAGTTGCTGATATCGCAATTATTGACCAATCATGGTAAAGTATAAATATATCACGCTCTTATTTGATTGGATGAAATAGTGATTACTCTGACTAGACACGGTCCGAACCTCTACTATTTTTTCTTTTTTTATTATCATTCATCTGTCATTTGGTGGTGCAGTGAAAAGTGGTGATATGTTGATTGGATTGGAATACGAAATTTGTGTGTTTTGAAAATATCGTGGCGTTCGAACATTACTTTAGTGAATAGCAATTATTTTAGTGTTTGGTTATTGTGTTTTTGTTTGTTTTCAACAAGCTGGATTCTCTATCTTCAAGTCCAAGGAGCAACACAACAATACCATCCCTTGGGTAAGTACATTTAACTATTTATTTTATCATATCATTTTGACTCCCCTACCTATAAAAGCAATAGTTAGAATAACTGTTGCGTCACGATGACTTCCCCCACTTCCAATGGTTTGTAAAAGTGGATTTACAATCTATTGTTTTGCTTTTATCCACAAAGGATGTGGTTTGAGTTTATCACGCAATTACTTTTATTTTACTATCTTGCTAGCTGGTTGATTATTATTTCAACCCAGGAACATCATCTAAGAACCAATGTATTTAAATTTAAATATTTTATGAAAAAAACATGGTCATCTTTTTTGCCATAGTAACTGATCATAAAATATTATTGACCTTATAATATATTTATTACCTTTACTTTTCGATTTTCCTATGAGATCCTATTGGGAACCTGTAGGAAACTTTCTAACCATACAGTTGTTCTTTATAATGTTGATTCATCACATCAGTAGCATATAATTTAATTTCATAGATAAAACTCAAAATTAAATATTTATTGGTATCTTAATTGATTAAGAATTAATGAGTAGATAAGATAAAGATTAAAATAACATGTTTTAGGTGAACTGTTCCGATAGTTGCAAATGGAATGATTTTTCATTATTTAGGTTGAAATTAATACAATATTTATTAATGGGCAGACAGATCAATTGAATGTCTTTTAAACTGACATCATATACCTAAAACTAAATAAGATACCTATAGTGTATGAACATGAATTATGTAATGAATGAGTTATATTTGAATAAAATTTATTGATGTATAGGTATACCCAAGTAGTCATAACATGAATATAATGAATGAATTGGCATATGTACCACATTTTCATTATTCAGCTCATATTATCATACAAAGATGTCCACCAAATGGAATCAAATCAACATTTTGCCATGGGATTTTGTGCCTTGTTACTATGAACACTTTCCTGCATTATGGATGTTTCAGTTTGCGTTGACCCCACATCTCGGTGCAAACTGAGTGCATCAGCACTGACTGTTTTTACTCTCACCCTCTCCAATATTGAACCATATTCTGTACACAACAGAGACTACAATTGTATGTGGTTATATTTATCCAGTTACCAGTTTTTATGAACATGGAATTTAGAACTCTTTGAAGTTAGTGGTAAGGTTTATATCAGGTTGTAGATGTTTTGAAATTAATTGCTCGCCTATTAGGCTTACGTTTTGCAATGCCTCACCCAAGTGTTTCTTTTATTGTGCCTGGCCTGTGGTAAATCTTGGAAATTATGCAGAATATTACTTATTGTAAATATTTTAATATTTTATTTTTATAAGTGTATTATAAATTTTACTGCATATCATGTTTTTATTGTGTTAAGTTTTAGGTATTTATTATTATTATTACACTCTAAATTGATGTCGGTTCAGGCGTGTAAATGAGAACTTAGCATTTATAATATTAGTAAGAATTTGCATACTTGTTTTTTTCATCATAATGTATTGAAGGGGTTTTAGGGTTGTGTGAAGTCGACTAACCCTCACATGGCCAGCATGGCCTATGGCTAAGGCCTGATCGCCCTAATTTAGTGAAGGATATGCCCCATATGAGCTCAATCAATTAATGCATCCATAATGATGACTCATACATTTTAAAACATTCACGGTTCACAACAGCAAGGGAGTCGTTCGCGGGTTGACGACCACTGCCTTATGGTTTGCAGGAGTTAGCCACATGTTCGGGGTTCTGCACACTGAGCTGTAGCGCTACCATGAGATTAAAAGTGACAGACTCGATGTCGCCTATGTAAAAAATGTCTATGAAAAAATGTACAGCGCCCCTAGCGGTAACGCTAAGAAGTAAAATCGGTAGTAAAAAAAAAACTATTTTATTCGATAGGTTTTTAACGTACGTAAGTTTACGTTTACTCATGGTTGTGAAAATGGTGGCCGCGTCAGCAAACGCGGTCCGGGTGGTATAATACGGGGCCGAATTAATTTAAAAGGATTTGTCATCGACACGAAAAGGAGAAAGGTTCCGTATCCAACTAAAGGGTAAAAAAACAGGAGCCTATTACTAAGACCGGGCATTTCAAGAACGTTTAAAAAGAAGATAGCTAGATAGTTGATATTTTCACAATAAAATAAGTATTTCTGTTGCGTATATGACAAGAAATACTAAAAATATTTTTTTTTATAATATTGGACCCTTTCGTGCGTCAGCTCTACTCGCGCTTGGCCAGTTTTTTTAGGTACCTAAATATACCTACCCCTCTGGGAAGAAGGTGTGATTTTATGTATATGAAAATGAGCAATCAAGTGATAGTGAGAACAAAGCACTATCTAAAGCTAAATTAGTCAAAAAAAACTGGAAAATCCAAAACATAGATAGATAGATATAGATAGTCATAAAACCCGGCCCAGTCTAAGTCGCGCACGATGGACGAAAGGGTTCTGTACTAATATTGTAAAAAAATCCGATTTCGGAGCGGCTCGTCTCGATTCGTGCGAGTTTCGTAGAGTCGTACAATACGTCTAACCGCACGCACACAAACACCGTGCCGAAGTCTACCGAACTCAAACGACGTTAGACGATTGTGAGGTTTTTTTCGTTACGGAATTTCTTCGTTCGGTCGCCGCGCTCAAAGCCCGCAATAAAAGCTATGCAATAGCTTAAAAACACGTTTATTGTATGGGGATCTCCCTTAAATGTTATCGTTTTTAATTTTTAATTTATTGTTATAGCGGCAAAGGAAAACGATAATTTGTGAAAATTTCAGCTTGAAAGCTATCACGGCTTATGAGATACAGCTTGGAGACAGACAGACGGACAGACGGACGGCGGAGGCTTAGGGTCCCCTTTTTACCTTTTATGTATGGAACCCTAAATAGTAACTTTTCAAAACAAGTAGCGTCCTCCATCGATGACCTCGAATAGTAATGCAGGATCATAACAAATTATTATCAAGTGTTTTATTATCTTATCGTATCCGTTGTTTGGCTGGGAAAGGATATACTTAATATGAGATATATACTTAATCCTTACTAATTATGTACCTACCTATCGATAGTAGTCTGTCTATATATGTACCTTTGTTTAAGTAAAAATACATATAAGGATGACTGAAAGACGATTAAAGAAAGGAACATATACATATAGAAAAAGTAATGGAAATGTCGATAGGGGAAGACCAAGAAAGACCTTCCATGAACAAATAGGTCACATATTGCAGAAAGGTAAAAGGAGTAGGTTAGTTACTATGGGACAGACAGACGGACAGACTCATTGTCGGAGTCTTCTCTCTCGTTTCAGTACTGCTGTTGCTGTGTAGATGATTGATTGATGATGACCTCATAAAAACACCTATTAAACAAAAGCATTTTAGATTTATTTTTACGTTGAAAATCGAGTCATATCATAAATTTTAACTAGGTAAACAATATATTTGAGGTCGTATTTATCTGGCTACTATTTTGCATAATGAACCTCATTGTTAGTGGTATCAACTTACGGCCTTTACAATGATTAGTTGTCGTAATCTATTGTGATTAGACCAATCAAATGAGCGTTGTATCCTACGCATGTAGTAATAGTTGCCTTTTGAAATAATTTTACGGATTAAACTCGCGTGTTATTCTAAACCTTAATGACCCGACGTTTCGAGCTCGTGGTCACGGGCAAGACTCTTGCCCGTACGAGCGCTAAAAAACAAATGTATAGTGAGTGAATAGACAATACTACGGTCTATACTCCTTTTTCTTCTTCGATAGGACTTAACTGGTAGCCTCAGACGTCTTCTTAAGCTTCACCGGACTGGCGGAGGAGTGCAAGGCTCACACCCCTAAGACATTTAAGCAATGTTTGCTTGAGGACGGCCCCTAACGGGGCTCGAACATCACAATAGGGTCTATTGTGCCCGTCAACCTCATATGTGGACCTTACTACCGCTTATTACCGGGTGGAGTGTGGTTAACCTGAAAGTCGTTTATTAAAAAATAAAAGCCTGGATTTCTGAAGATGTCAATATTGATATTGCATTTCCCTATATACAATGATATGAATGAGCAATCATAGGTCCATAGTCCATACTCAATACATAGATAATTTTGATCATTATTGTACCCGTATAATAATATGATCATTAAGTAGCTGTATAATGTTCATACAAACACAAGTACATTCACAATCATATTCAGTGTTTTGAACTTTACCCACAAAAGGAAACAATATCAGTGCGTTTTGTGTTTATATTGACTGTCACGTCGTTATGCACTCTTCGGTGCATCCTGAGTGCATTCGGTGCAGATGCACTGGTGTCTTAGCACTAATATGTTTGCCGAGTAAAGTCAGGCGTCTGCATGCCCTCATAGTACGTGTACTCGGTGCGATGAGTGCAAACGGAAATCGTTCTTTTTTTTTTGGTGTCGGTCGGACTATACCTCGTAAAGGTACTTTATTAGTACCATTTCTTACATGGAACACTGTCATTTTCAGTCTTGCCCGTGACCACGAGCGCTGTAAAGAGCTCGAAACGTCGGGTCCCTAAAATATGTTTAGAATAACAATACACGCGAATTTAGTCCGTAGAATTAGTTTTATTCCAAATGTGTAAGTTGTTTTTATAATGCATAGGGGAAGAATTTCCTATTTTGCCCGATGACGTGAAAGTTCTTGGAACAAATGGGATCACAATCAAATATTCTACCGCTATGTATCCGCATATGTACTCGCAGTAGTACAGTTTAACAGATTCGTATCTCCATCCAGCCATGTTGCTTTTACGTCGCTGCCTGCCGGCTATGAAAGCGACGGCAAAACTGCTTTGTACTTGCATACATTAGTGCACGAATGAACTCTGTGTGCTAGTCAAAGCAGTTTCCATGAAATAGGTTCAGTTTGGCGAAAATTATATGAGTTAAACGTTGGAAGATAGGTCTAGTTTTTAAAACATTATGGCGTGTATGAATTGAAAGTTTAATGAATTTATGGTCACTACAGGTTTGGAGATTGTTTATTATTGTAGGTAAATATGTAGCTAAAAACATTAACCAAATTCAAATTTAAAATATTTTGCGTGTCACACATTATTACATAGCTGTTACAGAAGGTACAGTCCGTTATGTGACGCCCCGTAAAGTACAGCAACACTTACAGAGAGATCGATCAGTTTTATTCATATTAATTTTGATTCAAAATTGGTCCAGTTATAAATGTTAAAAATGAATGAATATAATGGCATTAATCATGACAATTTTCTTGACTTTATTAACTACATGAAGAGTTATGTAATGTCATGTGCTGTTACTGTATAAAATTCACACCTCGTCACCATAAAACGATGCTTACGTGTTTGAGAATAGAGATTACACATGTCCGTAATCTATATTAATTGCTATTATCATTAATTTATAGAGTAATTGTTATGGTTGATCATGTTGTATAATGCCATAATGTGAGTCATGGGAAAATTCCGAATTTATTAAAGGCATTCTGTAACTACTGTGTAGTTGCGCTAGATAAATAAAGCGTTAATTGAAAAATATTCTGGTATTGAAAACGCCTTTGCTTTGAACAATGTTTGTATACCAAAGCCGCTCTAAGTTGGCCGATTTGACACTTTTTATTTTATATTTTGCATTTATCCTTGTTAAGAGGAACATATTTAGCGAATCATAAAGAACAACTTTTAAAAATAAGACGTTATTTCAAAATGTCAAATGCACCTAATTATCTAATTATTTGTCTTTTATTACTTAAAATAATTGAATTATAAAACGAAAACGTACAATTTCCACTCTGTATTACGCTTTTACAAGGTTACGCCGTTTGACACGTTTTCATAGTGACGTAATGGGTAATACTCACTAGGTATTTTTTAGAAATAGGATGAAGGATTTAATAATTATTGTTTTTAATAATAATTTTAAATAAGAAACTTCAATTCAATCTTCTGGATAAATGTTTTTAATAAAATATTGTTATAATAGGGTATTTGACTATTTTTTTATTTTGATATAGTTGGATGGACCACTCGAACACAAAGACACTGTTGAAAGTATCACTTTGATATCTGGATAACTCAACGAGATATTACAATTTTAATTGCACATTAATTGGTCGAGCTCAAAAATGCTCCATACAAACGTCGACTGGCGTGTGACGTCACACGCTAGTTTGTTGTATGCAGCGCCTAAGAAGTTTGTTCGGTAGGTTCATCAAAAGTTGCGTTTATTGATATGTTTTCATAATGAAAGATGTGACTAATTCTGTTATTAATAAGATGAAAATGAAATTTTAAATGACTTTCGCAATTATGGAATGGACTTACCCACTAGGGTGTGTCATTTTTTTCAACTTTCGAATTTTGATATGTAATACTTTCCAAAAGTTGACTTTGATTATTTCATGAATGTATATATCTAAAATTTTACTTTTCGATAATTGTTTTGGCTCGCTCAAAGACCTTGAAGTTTTGAAAAAAAAAAATTTTTCCCAAAATTATTATTTATTTTTTCTTATCTTTTACGTGTCTAATTTAAGTCTTAACAAAATACTACACTTGTTTACATCTGAATCTATAACTAAAAGTTGAGTTTGACGTCATTTGATCTTTTTTGTACCTACCCCACAGAGTTTAATATTTAGTACAAACTGCTTATTCGTGACTGACAATTATATCAAACGTTATATTTTGACTTACGTGCTAGGTTGTATGAATAATGAGTTCAACAAGTACCAGAGGTAGTACAAGACTTCGTGTAATTGATAAAAATCCTAAAAAAATTAACAACAATGTTCTGTCAATATACGTGTACGTTTAAAACTCGCCTACTGATTTTTCAAAATTTTAATTTACATTGAGCTTAAATAGCATTAAAAAGAAGAAATCTAGCAATCAAGAACCATCAGCTAAATGTATGGCGTCTAAGGTAGTAGTACAACGTGTCGTTAAAGTGTGAGAAAAGGCTTGAATCCCAACTGTGACTAAAACAAGAGTAAATTAACTTTTGAAAATAAACCTATCGCTTATATCGCTATAAAGTTTGAAACCTATATCTGTTTCACTGCCGCAAATTCCATGCAATTTATTAAGCACAGATCAGAAACATCTATACAATATCTGTTTAGCTGTTGCCAGTAGAGAAGTTAGCCCAGATTTAGCTAAACAAAATCCATAGACAACTACTATCATAATTCTACGCTTATATGTTCTTACAGAGAAAGCGTCTATGAAATTACAATTGCTTGTTTGCTTTTTATATTTGCCAAGCCTTCAGTCCAGCGTCGTTTCAGATCAAGTGCAAAAGCTCGTGCAAAGATGGTGCTAGAAATTTAAGGTTTCTTATAAAAATGTCTTTTGGAAGATGTTTCTTTCCGAAGACATCAAGAAAATCATAGATTCTGTATGTAATAGAGTGCAATGCCTATTTCGCACACACTGAAAATTTGCTGTTAGCAATATTGACGGATGATAACGAGAAAATAAGAGAACTGCAGAAGAGTTATCAAAGGTCGTACTACGCCATACACTTCTTCGGTGCGAAATTTCGTTATAACTAAGATCAACTTCGATTGCCATCATTACTATGAGTTGATTTATTGGAATGACAGATTTTATCGGAACCGCCACTTTTACATCATATAGAAACGGCGATTTTAAAACATAATATCAGAAAAGAAAATTAAAGATTTTTGAATTTCCAAAGTTTCCCTGTCACACTCAAGCGGTGGAAATAGATGTCAAACTGTCCACTGAATTTTCAGGTATTGTTGCAGGTGTCAAAGCCAAGGAATTATTTATTGCTTTTTAATTAAATTCTAGGAACACAATGCCTCAATTTAACTCAAAAAAAGAATTTAAGTACCGTGGCTTGATATATGCAAAATTGTAAAAAAAACAGATTTTCGCAGGGTTTATTTTCTATATATACTATTATTTTACCTTTTAAATAAGCTATTTTAACATATTCTGTGATAAAAAGTTAATAAAACTGTAAATTAATTTATAACAAAATACACCTGAAAACGGTATTTTTTCGATTATTGTAACTGTTTGAGCTAGCCAAAAGTACCAAAAAAACCAATATTTTTTTTCATATTCTTAATATTTTTATCAATATGCAACTTTTGGTTGCTATTACATATCAATAACAAGAACTTTTTTTTTTCGCCATACATGGTGACACACCCTATTGCCCACCCAACTTTAAATTGTTTTAGTAGTCTCATTTCGCTAAATATTTAAGTTTCGTTTTCATTAATAATATTGATTTACATAAATCTTACTGATTTTCATAAAAATGGCAAGCATAACAACCACAGTCGAATACCCTATTAGACCTTGCTTGGTTATAAAGTGGAAATAACTGTTACTTATATACTTCGGCAATTTTACCGTCGTCCCTCACTAGTGCAGTCAGTCTGACATGTGTCAAATCGGCCAACTTAGAGCGGCTCTGGTATAATCGTGTCGAAATCAAAGAAAGAAAAAAACAAGAGGAACGTGCCCCCGGGAAATTGGAAAAGAGAAAAACAGAAAAAAAAATCTGTGCAGCCAGTGCGCGCGCTCGCATAGAAGGCCGTAACAGCGATTTTCTTTTGCTTATGCTACAGACACAACGTCAGAAAAAATACTGTTCATAGGAAAATCTGATGTTAAAGTCCGTATAGAAATGTTGTTGGACAAAGTCGTCAGACTGGCTTTTTAGTTTGAGGAAATTAAGTAAGGAAGCCAGTGTGCGACGTCATTATATAATAGGTGTGTTCTCTGTTTCGTCACTCGTACGTAGTACGGTGAAACGGCAATCCGGTATGGCCGATGCGAGATCAGGCGCTGGACCAACAGCTTAACGTGTTTTCGTAGGCACGGGCGTGCATCCGTAAATTTCTAACTCCTAGATGAGTAAGAAGCTTTTTCTGACTGACGACGATGGCTTGGAGTGGCCTTGTCATAATTACCGGACTTACGGGGAGCGGACGGCTCTCACCCCTAACTCTCGCTCGCCAATAGACCAACGAGGCAGCCAGTATAGAAATAGATAGTACTAATATTAGATGACTGACTTGAGGGCGCATTGGATAGTGCCCCTGTTCCCCTTGCTTCAAGAGTCGTGGGTTCGTCCCATTCGGGACCAATATTTGTGTAGTGTAAAGTTCCGTGTCTGGGTTGTCTCTGATATCCGTAATACAAGTGTTAACCACTCGGCTAAAAAGCGTCAATGTGATGTTAGGCGATTTATTTATTTATACGTTACGCATATTAAATGTGGGGGCATTCAACACCGTTCATTCTGTAGGCAAGTGATATCTTATCAGTGTAAATAGCAAGTGATATGCGATGATAACTGACGTTTGTGTTCATCACATAGTGGTTTCTGGAAATTGTTGTTTTTACCGCAAACTTTACTTTGTGGAGAAATTCATCTTATCTTGTTGATGTCTGTTCGTCTACTCATGTGATGTGACTGCGTATGCTGATTTGAAATATATACTAATTGTACAGATTAAACTCGCGTGTATTGTTATTCTAAACAAAGAGGCAAGACTTGCCCGTGACCACGAGCGCTGTAAAGAACTCGAAACATCAGAGGGCCTACCATGAGTTGGCTATCGAAAACTTAGGTACGTTAAAAACCTATCGACCGACCGACGGCCGATTTTAGTTCTTCGCGTAACCACCAGCGGCGCTGTACAAGTTTTTCATAGACATATTCACGTAGGCGATATCAAGTGCGTAAGTTTTGAACTCATGGTAGCCACACCGGTCTCTAAATAACATGTTTAGAATAGAAATACACGCGAGTTTAATCCGTCAAATTATAGATGTATTTCAAATGTTCGCGCTATAATAGACAATACTATGTGCGTATGTCTTTAGTTGTTTTTTGAAAAAGCATTCCAAAATTTTATGCGAATTTAAGGTACATATTGAGAGAAAACTTGCTTTAAGTCCTCTGATCCATCAAGGGATGCCGACTGCTGCTGTCTGTCTGTCTATCCGTCTTAACTATTACTGGAATCTAAAAAATATCACCTACAATAGGAAGACTGTAAATATTAGTCTTTATGGGTCTACATGCGATGGAGTAGCAAATACATTACACCCCATTTACTGCCCGACGCTTCGACTGGGTCAGTTCGCTCGCGACCATGATTGGTGTAACCCAGTCGAAACGTCGGGCAGTAAGTATTTGCTACTCCTAATATCGCATGATATGTAAGAGTGGCTAAGATGAAAATTTATGCAACTTTTTTTTATTTTTAATATGTATGCAGCTAAAGAAGCCTTCGTGCTCGAGTCCGACTCGCACTTTGCCGGTTTTTTTTTACAGGATTACGTCATAGAACACTAAAAGCTGACCTTTCGTCACCAAGGTCGAGGCGGAAGCGTGGAAGTTTAGTAGTTTGCATATTTTATGGACGGAAATAGTATTTGCATAGAAACGTATTATCAGTCGGTTGTTTACTAACACCATTTAGAGTTACGTAAGTTTGTGGGTTAGTTTTCTTTCAAGTTTTCTATCATCTATCTTCATTAATATTTATAACTATAAAGTGTCTACTATTTTTTTTAAACTGTAATTGATTATATGAACCTTCCTCTTAATCACTCTTCCTATTTAAAGAACAGGCACCAAGATTCGAGTTTAAAGATTAAAGCATACTCAGGACAGACAGACAGCTGCATCGATTGTTATATTAGTAGGGACGAAGCAATCGATTCTCATCTAAATCCGATTATCGGAAATGTTTTTTTTTTAATTTATCTACTCCAGTGTCATCCCTCTGCTGGGCAAAGGTCTCCCCCAAACTTGTCAACAGCTCTCTATTGAAGGCTTGGGCTTGCCAAATCGGAAATGTAGCGGGTATAAAAAAGGTAACTTGCGTAGGTACGGGTTGTTGACCGCGACCGGTTCCCGGTAAAAAGCGCGCACTTAGGGCCGATTTACACGGATAGCTTCAAGCAGTCCGTCCTGACTGCTTGAAGCTGCGGCTGCATAGTGAACTAAGGCGTCCGACCGATTTCAGCCATGGCGGCCGATTTCAACTGAGATCAACCAAGTGTGCAGAACATATTATAGTGCACAAGTGTGCGCGCAAACACAAGTGCACTCTCTATTCCCTTACTCTCATAATTCGATGAGACGGCAATCCGACATGACTGATCAGAGACCAGGCGCAGGAGGTGGTTCGTGATCTGGGGGTATTATTAGATAGCAAAATGTCATTTCTACCACACATAGATAACATCTTGGCAAGATCTTCTAAGCTATTGGGTTTTATAATTAGGAACGGTAAGGTGTTTAAACATTCTTCAACTAAAATCACCCTCTACAATTGCCTGGTCAGATCAATTCTCGAGTATGGTAGCATAGTCTGGCGTCCTCATTACGCTTGTCACATACTGCGTATTGAGCGCATTCAGAAACGGCTGGTTAGACATTTAGTTTACTCGCATTACAGGGACAAAAAAATTTTCTTCTACAAAACTCTGTTACAATTCCTAAAAATGCAGAGTTTAGAGAACCGCAGGGATATATTAGATCTTTCTTTCTTTTATAAAATCATGAGACATCACCTGCGTTGTCCCATACTACTAAGTCAATTTAACTTTAGAGTTCCGTCACGATTGCCTCGTAAGCCTATTGAGCCTCTTTCTTGTCCCTTCAGTAAAACCGTTATGGGTGCTAACTCGCCAATCTCCAGAGTGTGCAGGTTATACAACAAGTATAGTGGGTGCCTTGATGTTCATTTCACATCTCTGGCTAGATTTAAAGCTACACTATTGTGTAACTTGACATAGTTTGTTTTATTATTGTTCTACGTTTTAAGTAATTTTTGTTTCATTTTCATTTTTTTCTTTCATTATGTAAACTTAGATTAAGACACTAGGTTAGACATTTTTAAACTTATTTGCATGCGGTGTATACCTTTAAGTGATTAAGCAATCAGCTTGAGTATCCTTGGTTGTATTTATCTTAAGTATTGTTGTATTAGTCGTTGGTGTACCAAATAAATAAATAAAAAAATAAATAAAAGGACCAACGTCTTAACGTGCTTTCCGAGGCACGGGCGCTCAACCGCGAACTTCCTAACTCCGGGCTGAGTAATTTCATTACAGAAAAACTCACACAAATTTTGCCCGTCTCTGGACTCGAACCTTCGGTCCTTACGCAGCGCTTGCTACCAATAGACCAACGAGGCAGTTAAGTAAACTAGATTCTACATACACGGAATCGCTCGAGCAGTCCTGACTGCTCCGAGCAGTTAGCAGCACGGTGAAATCTCAAGCAGTCGCCAGGCATAAGCTGTTGACTATGACTGCAAGAGCGGTCCGTGTATGTTGATCACTGGCTGACTGCTCGAGCGGTCCGTGTATGTTGATCACTAGCTAACTGCTCGAGCGGTCCGTGTATGTTGATCACTGGCTGACTGCTCGAGCGGTCCGTGTATGTTGATCACTGGCTAACTGCTCGAGCGGTCCGTGTATGTTGATCACTGGCTGACTGCTCGAGCGGTCCGTGTATGTTGATCACTGGCTGACTGCTCGAGCGGTCCGTGTATGTTGGGCCTTACATGCGCGGGCGCACGGCGAAATGACATTTTGATTGGCTCCCACCAGAAACGAACGGGGAGACCAGTCCGGTGAGTGTATGTTCGTGTCTTGAGGAAAAACGGGCCGTTGTTTTATAGGTACAGCATAATGACTGGCTCGGTGGAACAGTGGTTGGTGACCCAGGTTGACTTACTACGGTTCCAAGAGTCGTGGGTTCGATTCTCACCCGGGACACATTTGTGTGACGAACATCGTGTTTTATTAAATTTATTTGTGTATTCACTGTTGATTTTGATATCCGTAACACTAGTGCTCACTAGCTACTTACCACGGGATCAGATCAATGTATGTGACGTTGTGTTATAACATATCAATTAATTATAACTAAAAAAACATATTTTTTTTACTTAGCCTATCCTGTCCCTCTCCTGGGCAAAGGCAAAATACAAAAATATTACCCAGTTCTTTTTCGTCCACGTTTTTGAAGGGTTGTGTTTATTATTTTCAGTAACTCCTTAACAAATACCGTTTTAAAGGCTAATGATACACAACATCTTTAATTTCATATTTAATGGCAATATGACGAAATCGAAACGGTACGAAAGCAAAATGGCTGCCATTCAAGGGTACTCGCCACTCTTGGACCACCCTTTGTTAAGTATTTTATCGATAAACATATAAATCGCTGGTAAAGTGCCGGAAGTCATATCCCTAACACGCTGTATATTATTTATTTACTTGTTTCGGTAGTACCGAACCAGACTTGCAATGAATTGCTGCAACAGTATTTCCGATTACACGACCTCGGAATTTTAAAGACAACCGCCTTTTCCCTGTAAAGGTATACAGGTTTTTAACATTTTTATTATATTGCAATTAGGTAAATATTATATTATACTCATCTCTGCCTCGTTAGTCTATTGGTGGCAAGTGCTGAGACAGAGAGATTCCCGGTTCGAGTCCGGGGTTGGGCCAAAATTTGTGTGATTTTTTCTGTTAAGAAATCACTCAGCCTGAAGTCAGGAAGTTGGCGGTTGCACGCCCGTAAAACTGAAAGCACGTTAAGCCGGTGTTCCTGCGCCTGATTTCTCATCGGTCATGTCGGATTGCCGTCTCACCGAACCATGGAGAGTAAGTGAATAGAAAGTGCACTTGTGTTCGCGCACACTTGTGCACTATAAATGTCCTGCACACTTGACTCAATTAAGATCGGTCGCCATGGCTGAAATCGGTCGGACGCCTTATTATTATAGTGCACAAGTAAAAGTGCCCTCTCTACTCCCTCACCATAGTTCGGTGAGGCGGCCAATCCGACATGACCGATAGGTATCTCCAGAAGTTTATCTTGCAGGAATACAGTTCTGTTGTAACAAGATAACGTTTACTGTCATTTTGGTAGCTAATGATAACCGTTTATTGTCTCTTCATAAAATACACTAATGATTCGCCAATCTTATCGCTATTGTAAACAGTCTGCTATTAACAATACAAAATGGTGATGGTTAATATCGGGGTCAAATAAGTTGGGAGTCCTTGACAGACGTATTGTCTGTTTTAGAGTTCGAGAAATGATATTAATATCGGAAAGTGATTGTGTCCGGGATATTTACCAAGTATGTATACGAGTTAAATCTTTGTGTGCGTCTTTATAAATATTGAAAAAGGCGTGATTTTATGTGTATGTGTGTATGAAAAAAGTAAACCCATTATAGTCTGTTCTCAAATCTAGTTTAGTATTACTAGACTCTGTGTCACGGCCAACTACAGAAACGATCATTAGATATTTGACCCCATTTTAACATGTATGTCACATTCAAGATTTCTTTTATGTCTAGGTACCTCTATTATGATTTTTTTTTTTAATGGTAAGCGGTAGTGAGATCCAAATATGAGGTCGACAGGCACAATAGATCGTGTTGAGCCTGTTGTGTGTGTATTATATGCCCAAAAGGCGGAACACAGTGAAACATATTGACTTTTTTCACTCTTTCGCCTTATTATACCTGTGATCTTATAAATAAAAATGAATTGCTGTTCGTTAGTCTGACTATAACTCGAGAACGCCCGGACCGATTTAGGTAATTTTAAAATGTTCGTGATACTCCAGGGAAGGTTTATAGTATTGGCGGTATGAAATTCGCCGGGACCACTAGTTTGAAATAAAGATCAAATTGATTGATTGATTTCTAATTCAAAACTCTCATACGTGAAACGGCATCTTAGCAGGCCTTCAGGATGAGGTCGACAGGCTCAATAGGGCCTGTCATGTCTGTCGACCTCATATGTGGACCTCACCACTGCTTACCATCAGATGGAGTGAGGTAATCCCGAGAGCCATTTTATAAAAAAAATACAAAATGTTGATCAGTGACGTGGTTTGAAATGTCAAACTGTCATATCCGTATTCGCGACTTAGGGTGAGAGCCATCCGCTCCCCAAGTCCGGTGATGATGACGAGGCTACTTCAACCCATCATCGTAAGATTCGTAGGGGTGAGAGCCATCCGCTCCCCTGCGAGTTCGGTGATGATGACGAGGCTACTCCAAGCCAACATCGTAAGACAGTTAAGAAAAAAAAGTATTCGGGAGTTAGCTTAACATAATGGGTGAAGGGAACCCTGCATAATAATCATTAAAGACCGTTCGTCTCCAATTAAAGTAAGTAATGTATAATGGCTGCTGTTATGTTACGTACTGAGCCACGCTCTAATTGCACGCCTGCTTATCGTGTGTTCTTGACGTTTGCCGAAGAGTTTCGACACTTAAGATCGTCTGTACACTGGGTTTGTAGTTGTAGTTTGTAAACTAATTGATGCCTCCTATACACTACTTTCGATGTTCCTGTAGAAAGAGACCTCTATAAAGTTTAGCTCTAGTTCGAAATGGGCCAGAGCCGTAACTATGGCGGTGCCAGCGGGGCCCAGGCACAGGGTTGGCCCCTGTAGGGTTGCAAAAATTGCTAGAATAGTATCTAGTTTTATTTCCCAGACATCGAAATCGGGCTAGTGTATCAAACTTGCCTCGAATGTGTTCGTGTATGAACGCTTTTAGACCATAATCTTATCAACTTGGCAACAAAAAGTGAGTCTTGTACTCACATGTGTCGCGGCCATGTTCCGTTGGTGTCAAGAGTCAAATAACTCGAAAGGAGCCCTGTTCGACATTCGACAAGATGACATTAGCATACACTGATCCGTATACTAATATTTTGTAAAGGTGTCTTTGAATGTTTGGTTTTAGACGGTTTTTTTAAGACAATGTAACATTATTTCTTTGAATAACATCCTTAGACAGTTACCTCTACAATATATATTTCGGTTTAAATCTGCCAGCCAACTGCTATCCAGCAAGTACGGTGACTGGCTCGGTGGAACAGTGGTTTGTGACTCAGGTTCAAAACCTACGGTTCCAAGAGTTGTGGGTTCTATTCCCACTCGGGACAAATATTTGTGTGACGAACATCGATATTTGTTCCGTGCCTGGGTGTATTATTAAATATATTTAAGTTTATTTGTGTATCCACTGTTGATTCTGATTTCCGTAACACAAGTGCTTAAGCTACTTACCACGGGATCAGATCAATGTATGTGATGTTGTGTAATATTATTATTATTTACGGTGATGATGAGAAGGCTACTCCAAGCCATCATCGTAGTAAATAACGAAAGAAAAAATACGCTACATTTTGTTTTCCAGACACCTATTTTGTGATTAAGTTGAATTACTGAATATTTAGTAGTTAGTTAAGAAATAACAGCCCGATAAAGTATTGTGTCGTTGCAATAGGTGTTCTAACGTTATTCAGTTTGCTTATTATCTTGTTTTTGAACCACATATTCGGTATCTTTTGCGGTTTGTAATAAATTCTAGTAAGCAAAAAATATAGTATATGATTAATTTAGGCAATGGCAAAGCAAGGTGAGACCGACGATACTGTAGAGATAGGTTCGTATACAAAATGTAATTTCAAGCCCATTATCATCATCATCATCAGCCCATATACGTTCCCTCTGCTGGGGCACGGGCCTACCCTAAACTACCTACCTAAGCGATAAGGCCTTAGTTATTTCAAGCCCAAAACGAGCTAATCCATATTAACAACAAATGGGTCGAGAAAATGCATAGCTGCACTTGTCTGTGCAACTACAACTAACTGCAATTGCATTTATGGGGTTTTATGGCACGTGTGGATCCCTAAAAAGACAAAGACAAAAGTGCACTCGATTCGAATAAATACATATTGTAGAGATTGATTGTAATCCATTTTGTGTGCTGCAATAAATAAATAAATAAATAATGAATGTGGATTACATTAACATTAAAAGCGTCGATGGCCGAGTGGTTAAGGTCGTTGCTTGCCATGCGAGAGGTCGCCAGTTCAAACCTCGCCAGGTAATGTGTTTTTCAAATTTGAAATTCATATGTACCATCATTCGACGCTTTAACGGTGAAGGAAAACATCGTGAGGAAACCAGCACACCTGAGAAATTTTTCAACGGTGTGTGAAGCCATGTCAGAGGCCTACGGGCGGTTTAAAAACTCTGACACCAGAGGGCCTACCATGAGTTGGCTATCGTAAACTTACGTACGTTAAAAACCTATCGAGTTGTTTTTTTCATACGGCCGATTGTAGTTCTTCGCGTAACCACCAGCGGCGCTGTACAAGTTTTTCATAGACATATTTACGTAGGCGATATCGAGTGCGTAAGTTTTAAACTCATGGTAGCCCCACAGGTTGTTCATCAACCATACGATAAGAAGAAGAACACATTAACTTTGAAGTGGGATAATTTATACCATCGGTCTGGGGATGATGATGATTCAGGATTAAACCAAAGAAAGGAATATGTTTACAGTTAGGCACTTTGACTTGGATTGAGAGCAGTGGCCGTATGTTATTGACAAAGGCATAACTAAATGTATTATTATAATAGGTGATTGACCGATCTCCGTCATGTCGGTCGATCTCAAAAGAGCCAGTTCACTATCTGCGCATATGTGTGTCCGAATTCAAAAGTGCACTAAGGATCACGTGCAGGACCACCGTACCTGGAGTACCTGGAGTAGTGGTAATTTTTTAACAGCAAATCTAACAAAAGATGACCCGGCAAGGGGCTCGATACTGCGATCTCTCGGTCCTTACTTAATAAGCCAAGGGATACAGGCATGTACAATCAGACGAAAATGTGGTCTACCTATTAAAGTAAGATAGCGGAAGTAATGGCCCAAAGAAACGGTCTGGCAATAACGATTATCTATTTTATATAATATTGTCAAAGATATATACAAATAAGAGCCTTCCTACATTAACGTAGGTGAGTACAGTTTTGAAACACCTTTAGTTCGCGCTACCTCTGACAGGGCCCCGATTTCGAGCTAGTAAGTACGCATAATCTCCTAACTACATACTAGACTACAAGTCATGGAAATCGTAGCTTTGCTAAAATGACGTAGGTCTGGCGGCACTGGGATCTTGGTCCATATATCCTACTAGCTGTGCCAGCGACTTCGTTCGCGTTTCCGATTTATACAAATGTTCCATTTTATCTTTGCTCCTATTGGTCGCAGCGTGATGTTATATAGCCTAAAGCCTTCCTCGATAAATGGTCTATACAACGCAAAAAGATTTTTTCAAATCGAACCAGTAGTTCCTGAGATTAGCGCGTTCAAACATGTTTGTTTGTAAACAAACAAACAAACTCTTCAGCTTTATAATATTAGTATAGATGATAAAATTATATTTTTATTCCTCCATAATTACATTACTAGGAAAAGATAATAACTCGGAAAACAAATCCGACACGCAACTGACAGTTTTATCAACTCATTCGTTTGTCAGAAGTTGGGGACTGATAATTTTTCCTGGCCGGCGTTATGTCACAACAACACACTCAACTTTGTCGTGTGTCGGTTAAATGGGGAAGTGTCGCTCGTTTAGATTACAGCGACCTCAGTTGGTTTATTTTTATTTTGTGCATCGAGTGTTGCGGCCTTGGCTGTTATGGCCAGTTATGACTGCCAGTGTTTCTGAGTTGAGCCGAAATGAAGCTACATCATCTCGTAACATGTATATTAACATATTTAAAGCTAATAGTTTAAAAGGATTTTCTTTTAAAAAGGAAATAGACGCTCAGAAGATTTGTAATCATTTCAACTTGGAAAGCGGGATGATTGAACGACGAATTTGAGTTTTGATGCTACAATCATACATCAATTTACTATATTTTCCATATATATAACTTTAAACTTCAATGTATACACATACTAGTTTTCCGCCCGCGACTTCGTCCGCGTAGCGACGTTTAACGGTTAAAACATTACTTCTTTATAGCGCAGTCGGTTAAAAAGTAGCCTATATCCTTTCTTAGCTAGGCTCTAGACTATATCTATACCAAATTTCGTTTAAATCGGTTTAGTACGCTATGCGTGAAAGCGTAACAGACAGACAGACAGAGTTACTTTCGCATTTATAATATTAGTAAGGATTAGAAAACTTTCTATGTTTAATAGTGAAATACAACATGGTTATGTACCGAACATTTTCAGTTTTCTAATATTATTTATCTTCTTAATACAAAGAATTAGAGTTCGAAATGATTGTAAACGTTTTGCAACTATGGGTGTTGTTATCTCTACAGTGTAATAAAGTACACTCAAATAGGCATCTACATGTAAATGCATGTTTAAAGAAACTATTAATACAAGAAAAAACAGTGTTTGTTTCATTGCTATCTACTGAGAAAACTCAAGGAGATATTTATTTATTTAAAATGCTAATCCCTGTATATATCAAGGATTGTAACATTCGGTTCAGTTTATTTTTTCTGCCCCGTGCCATTAAGGCATGGTAAGCGGTTCTCTATTTCATCTCATAAAATTTTTATCCATAATTTTACATCTCATAATGTTTTATGTCCGAATCATCATTTGCCCGAATGATCATTATCCCTAACTACATTTATTATAATATCACTTGCCCTAAAATCGAAATCCCTAAATATTATTTACCCTAAAATCTTTAGCCATAAATATCACAATCTATAAAGTTTAAAAGACATAAAAGGCTTTTCCATAAACGTCATAAGTCCGAAAGTACTAAAGGTCCTAAAATGTTTTGCTATAAATATTACAATCCATAATATGTGAAATGCACAATGCTATTCTATAATTTGTTACAAATCCTAAATATTCATTTGGAAAACGAGACATTTAACAACAGTACCATCTTACAAAAACTGACTTATTATGTGTGACGAACATCGGTATATATAAATATATTTATTTTTATTTGTGTATCCACTGTTACATAGAAATTAAACAGTAGTAAATATTTTCTGGCGCTTCGCCGGCCGCTGCCGCGGCACGCTCGCTTCGCTCGCTCGGCTCGCGCGTTTTATGGTCACCAGTTCTAACCTAACCTAACCAAAAGATTAGATTACCTAACCAAATTTATCAAAATAATGATTTTCCAAATATTGTGTTTTAATTTGACCCGTACCATATCTATTATCAGATCGATTAATAAAAGAAACATTTGCCAAATAAAACATTTAATCAAACTTTTTAGACCAATAGTAGTTTGGTATGATAACTCAGTTGTTAAATATTCATTTTGCAAAATAATTATTTGTAAAATGAAAATTTAACTGTTGATCATTTGGTCAAAAAGTCAGTCATTTATAAAATGATGATTTGACGAAACCATTTTTTGGCCAAACATTTTTTGAATAAAACAAAATTATAAATAATCATTCATAATTCGGACTAGTAATATTATGATAAAGCTCCATTCGTAGTAACGAACATTATACTATGTAACACTTCGGGCATTTAACTTTATAGCAAGTAATTTTAGGAGATTTGATTATTATAGAAATCGATATTATGACAAAAAATGATTAGAATTAAAGACAATTAGGGATTATGAAATTTCGTACATTCGAACATTATGGATTTTGATGATTATAGCAAACGTGTTAGGGATTTTGATTTTCGGACAAACGATTTTCGGATAAGAAACAGACTCCCATGGTAAGCCCTTCTAGCTCATATTTTCCCTTCCTCATATAAAGAGTGAGGTCGACAGATTCAATAGGGTCTACTGTGCCTGTCGACCTCATAATACATATGTGGACCTCACGCCAGCTTACCATCAGTTGGACCGATGTCATCCTGAGAGTTCAATAAAAAAAAAATTAAAGAGGTCAAACCACATCACATGTGTGTCAACACAGCTGTGTGTCACTTCCATATGTTGGCAGCACTGCACGATAATATTGTGCGGTTGATTCGCTGCGCGGGCGCCGCTCGGTGATAACGAGTGACACCGATGTGTTTGTTTACATCCGATGTCGGTAATCGAGAATTCAACTTATCGATTTGACAGTCTTTGTGGCCAGTCGTGTTTGCTTCCTGCATTCCTGAAATAGAAAAAATCTTTGTTGGATATTGTTTGATGAAAATAAGTGTTTTTTCAGTTAGTTTTTTTTTTTAAATTAATAGTGTTGTGTTCGTGAAATAAAAGTGCAAATTATATGTGCGATAATACTAAATCTCTTTGTGCGTTGAAAAGTGTAACAGTTAATACAGACTTTTGGAACAATGAAAAGGTAAATAGATATTATTTCCGGCGTAGTTGTTTATTAGTATTTACATAACAGTTTTTAATCTTTACTTGTACACTAGTATTATACAATATTGCCCTTAATAATAATAGTTTATACAGGGTTATTCGTCGGTTGGTGCCACATTACATAAGAATCTAAAGGGCCTCTACGTGTTGGCTTTGGCCCCACACACGCCTCCCAAAACTCCGGGACTAGCCCACAGAATTTGGAAATGATAGTCTTCTTCTTCTTATCGTATGGTTGATGAACAACCTGGTGTCAGAGTTTTTAAACCGCCCGTAGGCCTCTGACATGGCTCATGGCTGGTTTCCTCACGATGTTTTCCTTCACCGTTAAAGCGTCGAATGATGGTACATATGAAATTCAAATTTGAAAAACACATTGGTACCTGGCGGGGTTTGAACTGGCGACCTCTCGCATGGCAACCAACGACCTTAACCACTCGGCCATCGATGCTTTTAATGATGACGCTTTTTATGAAAATGATAGTAATAAGTATTTATGTCCGATGAACTAAAGGTTAAACCTGGAAGAACTATAGACCTACTAGTATTTTTTAAAGTTGCAATCGTAAAAAGCTGAGTATGTTTATAAATGTGAACAACTTAAATATTCTCTTGTTTCGGTTGCATTATATTAAATGATCAATGTATTTCAAGTAGCTTGTACGGTTTTAAAGCACTGCGTCATTTGCCGTATTATATATTCATTCATACTTATCACTACACAGTCGCATCCCGTGTCTGTCTGTATGTATGTATGCTGAAATCTTTACAACTACTCAACGGATTTTGATGGTTTTTTTTATAGATTCACTAGTATGATAAAAATGTTTGTTTTTGTTGAGTTTTGTTTTTTTTATTCGTAAGTCTTATTATAATCTGCCGTGAGCTTGTTTTGTGGTCAATAAACGTTATCTATCTATCTATTTATCTGTCATACGTTTTATGAATGATGTGATTAGTATTAGTATATAAGTGTATTGCTTTGTGGGTGAGCGATAGTCTAGATATTTGGATAGTGTTTGTCAAATGGTCGACGCGTTTTGGCATTGGATAAAGGTATTTCGTCTGGCATTCAACTCAACATGCTTTGTAAGTATTTGTAATGAAGTTTTTAAGCTATTGCATAGCCTTTATCGCGGGCTTTGAGCGCGGCGACCGAACCAAGAAATTCCGTAACGAAAAAAACCTCACAGTCGTCTAACGTCGTTTCAGTTCGGTAGACTTCGGCACGGTGTTTGTGTGCGTGCGGTTAGACGTATTGTACGACTCTACGAAACTCGCACGAATCGAGACGAGCTGCTCCGAAATCGGACGATGCTATGCAAAAGCTATACCGCGGCAGTCCCCGAGTGCCAACGTCTTTTTTATTTGCTAAAGTGTCATTAAAAGGCTTCGGCAAAGCAAATAAATATAATTAAGTACTCGAAGACATACTGCTGATACATTTTATGCCAAATTGTGACACTCCCCTTAGTGAAGTTAAGTTTAATTCATAAGGGTTTTAATTAGAAAAAAAACAGTACGTTTCTCTGTCGCGCTTCACAAAACTACTGAACCGATTTAAATTAATTGTGGGAAACAGCCAGTCTAGAGCCTGAGACTCGACATAGGCTCCTTTTTAACCACCTGCACTATAAGAAAGTACTGTTTTATGCATAGGTGTCGTTTCACGTCTCGCCTGAAAATCCCGGCATTATAAGAGGGAGGAAACACTTGAGCTAGTTTAGCATATTCGCAATATTTTGATATTAGGCCTGGTTATTTAGTTTATTATTAACAAATAGCCATAAATAGCCGCTATTGAGCCGGTTGCTCTCACCCTGCATAGAGTAGTTTCACGCCCCGCCTGAAAATACCAGCAAGAGGGAGGAAACTCATGAGCTAAATATTAGTATTTAATTATGGGTCTACACGTGATACTAGGAGTAGCAAATACATACCTGCTTACTGCCCGACGTTTCGACTGGGTTACACCAATAATGGTCGCGAGCGAACTGGCGCCGCCAGTCTATATCGCGTGTAGACCCATAAAGACTAATAATGGAACGCGAAAGTCTGAAATAATACTAATTTAGCATATTCGCAATATTTTGATTTAATAAATTTATATAAACAAATGGCGATAAATGGCCGCCAAGTAGCCTCGGTGGCAAGGTTCAAAGCGGTATGATAACAGGAAAGCGGACGATTGTTCAAACGTCTTAGCTGTGAAGATGTTTACCCGACACAGTTGAAATACTAATGCGCTCCAATAGGTTGAGTTGAAGGTTTGGTCGACTTGGAAGTACCAGGATAGTGTGTACTTACTACAAACAAATACAAACTTATAGTAGTAGTAGATTTACCAAGGGCTAGGTCGATGGCCGTATATAAGCGTCGATGGCCGAATGTTTAAGGTCGTCACTTGCCATGCGAGCGGTCGCCAGTTCAAACCCCTAGAATCGACATTTGTATACAATAATACTATTTTAAAAATATAGATACCAATAACGGAACAAACATTTTGATCAATCAAATATTTGTGTTTGAATCGAACCCACGACTTAACGAGATAGCGTCGCGCCAGTCGAATCAAGATCTTTTAACCGACATCATAAAAGTTTTCTTTTACCCGACTACGGCAAAGCAAAAGGAGGGTTATGATTTTGACAGGCTATGTATGTATGTATGTATGTTTGTATGTATGTATGTATGTTCATCTGTTTCCACATAACTTCTAAATTGCTTGTCAGAATTCGACAAATGACATATCATTAGAAGCGTCTTAATTGTCCGCTGGTTATAGGCTATATAGGGTTTCACAAAATCTAATGTGGCGCCCACTAGCGGACAAAACATACAGAGTAAAAAAATAAAGTTAAGATAAATACGCCGTGTTTGGTATCATTGGAAAGCGCTTTACTTGTACATTTTAAATATATATATATTACTAGCATTTGCATGTGACTTTACGTATATTCATGGACTGATTGCATATAGTTCACATCTTTTCGTTCATAGCTTCTTTACTACTTACTAACACCAAAATAGTACAAATAATAAAAAGTTAAAAACTAAAACCCAACTACGACCAAAAACGACGCTGAAAAAGTATAAAACAAGACCTTTAGAACATACAATACTATTTTGAAGTATGCAATATGTACTATGTAGAGATAAGTTTTCATGTTTGGAAAGGCGTAGTCACATCGTTCCATACACAAGTACCTACCTACCGTAGCACTTTGACAACGTGTGACTGCGGTTTTCCAAACATGAAAACTTATCTCTACATAGTAAATATTGCATATAGTGGAGCGCCTTAAGGTTTATACCTCGGAATCCAAGGCCAGTCGATGAATCTTTATATCAAGTTTTGAAAAGTGTTTAGAATAGTATATAAAAAAATTTAAAAAAAAATATTTTGTGCGATCTCAATTTTTTTATTATTATTCTATACATAGTATAAAATGAAGTTGCGAAGGGCGCCCAAAATGTGTTTGTTACCTAGGATCTCAAAAAGTACTATATCAATAGCTATGCGGTTTTCAATAATGGAAAGAAGACATTCCAGGGATTCTATAGGTGTATAATTTAGGTGTACCTACTTAAGAAATTATTAGAGTAATCGTAACAGTTATCAGACGGACGGAAGAAAAATGAGCTTTTTGGAGGCTTGCATTGTGTGCGCTGCTGAAATAACTCAAAATACAGAACAACAATGTATGGGGGAATTAGTCTTCTCAAAAAGTTCTATAAAAAAGTCTGCAATAGCATATGTCTATCCTTTAAGGTTTAGCCACAATAACGATTTTAGTGGTGTTCAAGTTTAATTTACGAAATATCTTATTTTTCAATTACTCGATGTTCCTACCAACATAGACCAATAAACATAAAACAAAATGCATATGAAATTAAAGCTGATGAAATGAGGATTCCGAATATATACATATCATTACACTTTTATGTTAATAATAATACACAAGATGCATTTACAATGCCGAGGGCAGAGATTAAAAATCACTAACTTTATTAGTTTTCTGCCTACTGCCTACGACTTAAGTACGATAGCATGAATATTAGTAGCCTATATCCTTTTCTAGGTTACTATCTATCTCCTAACTAAATTTCATCAAAACCCGTTCAGCCGTTTAAGCATGATAGAGCAAAACTCCCAGCAAAAACCATTAAAAAATCACAAATTCAATTCAGTTTTCTGCCTACTGCCTACCCCCTAAGTACGATGACGTGATTATTTATAGCCTATAACCATTTCCAGGTTATCATCTATCATCATACCAAATTTCAGCAAAATCCGTTCAGCCGTTTAGACGTCAAAGAGCAAAAGTCCTAGCAAAATCGACTAAAAATCACTAACTCAATTTAGTTATCGGCCTACTGCTTACCCCCTAAGAACGATGGCGTGATTATTTATAGCCTATAACTATTTCTAGGTTACCATCTATTACCATACCAAATTTCATCAAAATTCGTTCAGCCGTTTAGACGTCAAAGAGCAAAAGTCCTAGCAAAATCGACTAAAAATCACTAACTCAATTTAGTTATCTGCCTACTGCCTACCCCCTAAGAACGATGGCGTGATTATTTATAGCCTATAACTATTTCTAGGTTATCATCTATCACCATACCAAATTTCATCAAAATCCGTTCATCCGTTTAGACGTCAAAGAGCAAAAGTCCTAACAAAAACGGCTAAAAATCACTAACTCAATTTAGTTATCTGCCTACTGCCTACCCCCTAAGAACGATGGCGTGATTATTTATAGCCTATAACCATTTCTAGGTTATCATCTATCACCATACCAAATTTCATCAAAATCCGTTCAGCCGTTTAGGCGTGAAAGAGTAACAGACAGACAGACAGACAGACAGACAGAGTTACTTTCGCATTTATAATATTAGTAAGGATTAATACACAAGATGCATTTACAATGCCGAGGGCAGAGATGGCGGCGGCGGGGGCTGCGTTCCGTCGTTGTGTCATAGTTAATGGTAAAATTATTTTTGTAAATCATTATTTTTTGTAAAAATTTAATAAATTAACATTGAAATTACTCAGCAAACATAATTTATCACATAAACAATTGAAATTTCTACTATAAATTTTTTTTCCCCCTTCCGCCTCTCATTCTTCAGTAAATTGTTGTTAAAAATTGTTGTGAACGAGATCGGCCATTTTTTTCTTTTTAACTTTTTTCTTTCAGGTTTTAATAATGCAATCAAGCACTTCCTATACACATTCATTGACTGGCCCTGGATTCCGAGCTTTTACCATTTTCATGTTTTACGGAACTCCACTAATACTTCAAAATAATATTGTATGTTCTAAAAGTCTTGTTTTATACTTTTTCAGCGTCGTTTTTTGTCGTAGTTGGGTTTTAGTTTTTAACTTTTTATTATTCTCCTATCAGATGGTAACTCTTCTTGTTGGTTAGTCACTTCTCTTCTTCCGGTCCGTGCCGTGACACTATTGATAAATGATTTCAACGTAACCAAACCAATATAAGAATAACAATTACCATGAGGAATAATAATCAGGGCCCCCCTATGCTTATAGTCATGGTGGCTATACGTGATTAGACCGACGGCGACGTATTCGGCAGTGCACCTGCTTCTTACGCTAAGAGTCGAATTCGAGTTTGAATTCTAGGCCTAACGTGCACAAACGTACAGACAAACATCCTCAAAATTTTTTCTGATACGTATTTTTTCAATGTACAAACACCGTCAACCGTACCGTCACCGTCAAAACATGAGTTTAAAACTTACGCGCTCGATATCGCCTACGTAATTATGTCTATGAAAAACTTGTACAGCGCCGCCTGGTGGTTACGCGAAGAACTACAATCGGCCATATGAAAAAAACAACTCGATAGGTTTTTAACGTACGTAAGTTTACGATAACCAACTCATGGTAGGCCCTCTGGACAGATTTTCTTATATGTACATACGTATCAATTGTGGGCGTGCGTCACCTCTTCTACATCTACATCTGCACTAATATTATTAAGAGGAAAGATTTGTATTTTTGTATGTTTGTAATGAATAAACTTAAAAACTACTGGACCGATTGCAATATTTTTTTCACCATTAGAAAGCTGCATTATTCGAAATAACATAGGCTGTATAATATCACGCTAGGTCCTATAGTTGTGGAGCAGTAACCGAAAATGTTTCAAAAACGGGGGAAAAGTATCGTTTCTGAGGCCTTCCGTGGCGTGCGCTGAGCATATAGTTAAAGTTATACAAAAATGCTCTATGGATGAATTTTTCATCTTAACATTATCTTTAAAGAAGTCCACGAGAGCATAATAATATGTCTACTTTTATAGATTACCCATAACCAGCGTTTTAATGATAAAGGCCTCCGTGCGAAGCCGGGACGGGCCGCTATTCTTAATAAATTGCCCATCAATATTTTTAAAGATCATTAGGCCGCAAACGTTTGCGGCACGTGCTTCAAACTCCAGTCCGGCCCAGTTACGGCCCGCCTATAAATAGAATCCTCATGCAACACGCTTGCATAGCATCAACATGGCCTATTTAAAAGGGATACAGCAGTGTTGACATTTGAACACTGGTGAATATTCCTCTTGTTATTTCTGTGAGCCTGGTACTCTCGTCTTACACATTATAATATCTTATAATGATCTATTTTAACTGCCTCGTTGGTCTATTGGTAGCAAGCGCTGCGTGAGGACCAAGAGGTCCCCGGTTCGAGTCCGGGGTCGGGCAAAATTTGTGTGAGTTTTTCTGTGATGAAATTACTCAGCCCGGAGTTAGGAAGCTGGCGGTTGAACGCCCGTGCCTCGGAAAGCACGTTAAGCCGGTGGTCCTGCGCCCGATCTCTCATCGGTCATGTCGGATTGCCGTCTCATCGCGTTATGAGAGTAAGGGAATAGAGAGTGCACTTGTGTTTGCGCGCACACTTGTGCACTATAATGGTCCAAGATCCCAGCCAGACATCACTTATTTTCTAATGGACAAAATATATACGATTGAGTAGTGTTGGGGTGGTGTAGACGGCCATTTTTCAGATATCAACCAATCAAGGTACATAGAAACACTGCTCACCTCAGTTAAATTCTGCTGGCTGATTTTACCATGTATTTCACACAATATCATTAAAAATCAGGATTCATATTGCTCCCAGTCTCTTGCGGTCGGCGGTTTTACCTTCCAGACGCTTTAAAGCTATGAAAAAATTTTACAACTTCTACGTTTACACCATAAACAATTTCGAATGTTATTTCACACTATCTCTACCAATTGGTACGAAATTATTAAAAAGTACTTGCTTTCCGCCCGCGTCTTCGTCCGCGTAGAGAATTTTAACGGGTATAACATTACTTTTTTATAGCGCAGTCGTTTAAAAAGTAGCCTATATTTTCCTAGGCTCTGGACTATATCTGTACCAAGTTTCGTTTAAATCGGTCCAGTACTCTATGCGTGAAAGCGTGACAGACAGAGTTACTTTCGCATTTATAATATTAGTAAGGATTTACTGGTAAACACTATTAAATATAATTCAAAACAATGTTGATGTTATATGGCCATGTGCGTCGATTTCATGTGTTCTTCAAACAATTTGTTATAGCTATACTACGATACATGACAGCATTCATTTACTTTATGCCATTGTGTTGTCTATACAAGCTATATCCCCCTTATTATCTATTCCTTCCTGATGTAAAAAAAAATACATGTAAAAAAATAGAATACAATAAGAGATGTACGGGTTGGCTGAATGGCCCAATTAATTTTATCCTTATGATTAATTATATTTCGAGGAGTGTTCAGATATTAATTAAAATTAAGTACTAAAGCTAAACAACAATCAATTCATAATATAGAAAATATGATCTTCCGTGACTGTCTGTTTATTTATCGTATAATTTTGGCTTAAGTTTTATCCACAATCATAATATTATAATCTATATGTGTATATATTATGATTTTGGCACGGACCAAGAGGTTTATTTATGTGTAAAGGTAATAATATATGTGGCCCAGACCAATAGGTTTAGTTCCTAATTTCTGGACCTCTCGACCGAAAGTCATTTATAAAAAAAATGCGCAAAAAGCTAGCATTGGATTCCAGTAAAAACCAGCCTTTTTCGCAACAATTCATAGACACAGGAAAAGCTCCTATCAAATTAAATCGAAATTGCGAGTGAACCCGCAGCGAATCACTAGTGATGTAGACGCAGGTGTTGCATTAATAGATAGTATCGCGAAAATATAATCATATCATATCAGTGACTAATTTTGAAATGGGATCGTACTTATAGAAGGTACTTAAAGGCACAGGTGTTTTTTTTTGTAATCTCGACACGTGAATCATAAGGTATTATCTGATATTTTGCATACTCTGAAGGAATGTGACTCATGTAACTAAGTATCAACAAATACAGAATACTGTAAACAAATCCGAAGATGTTTGGAAATGTTGTTTTTAAGGGAAACATGGTTCAAATTCTTCCACTATCGCTATCCACTCTCATTGTGTTTTTGTATCACTACATAGTATAAAGCAAAGTCGTTTCCCGCGTCTGTGTCCATCATTATCATCATCAGCCCATACCTGTCCACTGCTGGACATAGGCCTCTCCAAATGCACGCCACTTCTCTCTATCCTCGGCCACTCGCATCCAGCTCCTACCAGCCGTCCTGCGCAGATCGTCACACCACCTGGCCTGCGGGCGTCCTACACTACGTATGTCTGTGTCCATATGTATGCTTAAATCTTTATATCTGTTTTATATGGTTCCCTATATTATGATTATTATTACGGTACATTGCCGGTTCGCGAGTGACTGATACACGAGAACGGTAAACAGGTCTTACGTTACATAACGGAACAGAAGTAAATATATTAATCACCGGCCCATTAGCGCCACGTGGAAGACGGACATGCGCCGTATTGCGACCCATTCATACATACATATATATAATACTTGTATGTATGACGTTCACACCCCGCCACGTACGACTGTGTTTTTTATTTGTAAATTTATATACATACTCGTACATACAAAACGCGGTGCGCTCGCGCATTTGTATAAACAAATCTCTCCGAACAGAATAACGCTTTAAAGTGGGATTTTAAAAGTAAATACAAACATTAAATATTTGTCTTTATGGGTCTACACGCGTTAATAGGAGTAGCAAATTACATAGCTACTTACTGCCCGACGTTTCGACTGCCACCATTGCGACCACGATTGGTGTAACCCAGTCGAAACGTCAGGCAGTAAGTAGCTATGTAATTTGCTACTCCTATTAACGCGCGTAGACCCATAAAGACAAATATTTAGTGTAATGGAACGCGAAAGTCTAAAATCGTAAATACAAACATTTCGGCGTAAAATTACAGTTTACGTACATGTTATGATACAAACTTTTACATAAATACATAAAATCACGCCTTTTTCTACAGAGGGGTAGGCAGAGATCACTTCCTGCCATGTGCTACGGTCCTGCCACGCCACTTTCGCTTCTTCCACATCTATCAACCTCTTCATACATGTACTTCGATTACGGGTACTTTTGATTTGATCTCTCTTTGAGATTTGACCTATTTGGTCATGAAAGGTCTTACTTCTAGAAATTCACACGTACGAATATCCCACGCTTTAGCGGCGAAGGAAAACATCGTGAGGAAACCTGCACCTACGAAGAAATTCTTAGGTTGTTTAGTCGACCAACCCGCACTTGGCCAGTGTGGTTGACTCGCGGTCTTATCGCCCAAGTTTAGGGTAGGCCCGAGCCCCAGCTGTGAAGACGTATATGGGCTGATGAAAATTATAGTGAAGGTGACTAATGTCAAATGATACAAACATGAGGGACATACACGTGTGCCCTCTGTTTTTTAAGTGGCTTTATTAAGCTTGGTTTGTTTCTCACACGCAGTTCAGGGAAAAAGCAATCCGTAATAACTGGAAAGAGGTCAGGCGCAGGACCAACGGTTTAACGTGTTTTTCGAGGCAAGCGGGTGTAATGACCTCGAACTTCCTGGCTGCCTGGCTACGGGCTGGTACATAAAGTACCATGCGCAATTTTTGGAAATTATAAGTATGTATGTGTAGATAATAGTGATTTTTTGGAAATTATATGTATGTAGATAATAGTGACTGGCTCGGCGGAACAGTGGTTACTTATCCAGGTTCGCTACCTAGAGAGTTAGAAGTTTGCAGGTCTTTATGGGGTTAAGAAGCATTTTTTTAAATATAAAGAGACGCCATTTTCAAGCATTGCCTTACTCCGATGATGCACATTTTGTAGTCACTGTAGTAAATCTATCCATGTTCGTGAAGTTTGTAAACACTAAACATAATTTTCGTCATCATCATCAGCCCATATACGTCCCTACTGCTGGGGCCCGGGCCTACCCTAAACTAGGGCGATCAGGCCGTAGCCAACCACGCCATAATGAAATGCTCATCATAGTTAAATGTTAACCCTTTAACCAGTATACTAGTTTGAAAATTTGATTGCTTTTGGAACTTTTTTATAATAATAAATATAATAAATCTTTATTGCACAACATTACAATTCGTACTTAACACAAAATGGTTCTAGTGCTAGACAAATTTGAGTTTAACATACTTAAACAGAGGTCCCCAAACTAAGCCTGGCCTGTATCTTGGGAAACCAATTATAATAATAGTATGAGATTTTTAAAAACATAAAAAAAGAAACAATGTAACAAATCCAAGTAATAATTATGAGAACAAAATAAAAATTAGTTATGAACTAAGAGAAATAGTTTGCTTCTACCAGTAGCGCTACCATGAGTTTAAAAGTGACGGACTCGATATCGCCCACGTAAATATGTCTATGAAAACTTGTACAGCGCCCCTGGTGGTTACGCTCAGAACTAAAATCGGTCGTATGAAAAGAACATCTCGATAGGGTTTTAACGTACGTAAGTTTTCGATAGCTAACTCATGGTAGGTACCGCTACAGCTCTTCTGTTGAATTATAGTCTAAATTTAACAACCACTTTTAAACTAAGGGAATAAGGGTTAAATTATGGTGGTAATACTACCATGCAATGCCTTATCGCCCTAGTTTAGGTAGGCCCGTGCCCCAGCAGTGGGGACGTATATGGGCTGATGATGATGATGATGATGAGTACCATGCGGAGGGTTAATTTAACGTTTATGCTGTTACAAATGTTAAATGCTTAGCATTGGTACTTTGGTGGCATTGATGTCCAAGTAAATTGAATGGAATGGTGATATATGGAGTAGTTGTTTACAAACAAACGGGTAAGTGGGTCAACAGGCCTTGTGGGTCGACCGAGCGAACTACTCGACCGACCATCCGATAGTTAGCAATGATTGATAATTATGTGTTGTGTGCTGTAGACGCGTTTATGCGTAGCAAGGGAAACTAATGGTTTCACTGGGGAAATTAATTTCTTTTGGTAGTAATTGGTGTTTTATTAATTTCTTTTGGTACATACTTAATAATTGGTAGGTGTTTTTACCTGCGATTGGAGAAGCGATTATTGTATTTTTCATTGTTTCATTATAGTCTTTTTCAGCTAAGATGATCCCTGTGACACTTCATTGTGTTCTGAATCACGCATTTTACGTTTGACAAACGAAAATAATTTTATTGCACACTTTTTTCATTTTAATGCGGCGTCATTAGGTCAAATATTAAAAGGGAAACAGTATCGTTTAGTTTAATTTAATGTAATAGAAAATTTTAAAAAAGTACCTATGCAGTTCGTATACGTAGAATGGAACTTACTACATTCCATTCTACGTATACGAACTGCAAAGGTATTTTTTTTAAATGTTCTATTACATTAAATTAAACTAAACGATACTGTTTGTCATTTAAAAGTATAAAAATATTTATTTTAATATTTTTTCTAATGACGCCGCAATAAAATGAAAAAAGTGTGCAATAAAATTATTTTCGTTTGTCAAACGTAAAATGCGTGATTCAGAACACAATGAAGTGTCACAGGGATCATCTTAGGTGAAAAAGAGTATAGTAGGAAGTAATTACACATCTCGTAAAAAATTATGAACGAGAGTCCCATAAAGACTAATATTTAGTGTAATGGATCGCGAAGGTATAAAATCTTTTGAACGAGAGAGTTATATAAAACTTTAAACTACGCCAAGATTATGAGAAACAAGTGGTTCATACAAATAACACACCCAGACACGCGACAAACACAGAAATTCAGTCCCAAATGGGAATCGAACTCATGGCTCTTGGCGGATGAGGCATGTGCAACTGTGCCAGTTAACTAAATACATATAATTATATGTCACCGTAAAATTGTAAATAACGTTAGATTGCAAACTATCTCGCGAAATTGTGAAATGTCAAATAATTGTGATCCATAACATACTGCTTACAATTTAGCGTTTATTCTTCGTCAGATTACAATCTATCGATTTGAAATTGCAATATATAAAGGGTGAATATGATGTAGTTATTACGATAATCACCCTTCCAGTGTGCTTGAAGCAACCGGAAAACCGAGGACGACCTTACGACAATGTCCTTGACCCGATCCAAAATAGGGGCACCCTTGGGTGTTAGCGGGGATGGTAATGAGAGCCCTTGCGAATTACGGCCTTTTGAAGACGCAATACTATTAAGATGTCGGGATACGGATATTTATGATGACAGAGAATTAAAAATGTCCGGGATATTTGAATTCTTCTTCTTATCGTATGGTTGATGAACAACCTGGTGTCAGAGTTTTTAAGCCGCCCGTAGGCCTCTGACATGGCTTCACACACCGTTGAAAAATCTCTCAGGTGTGCTGGTTTCCTCACGATGTTTTCCTTCACCGTTAAAGCGTCGAATGATGGTACATATGAATTTCAAATTTGAAAAACACATTGGTACCTGGCGGGGTTTGAACTGGCGACCTCTCGCATGGCAAGCAACGACCTTAACCACTCGGCCATCGACTTGTTTTTGTATTTGGGCGAGTTTACGATATTTCAACCCTGGCAGACACGGTACTTAAATACCTAACGGTAGTGCTAACATGACAGTTGATTTTTTTAAAATATTATTAACTTTTGAGACTGTGTGTATTGGTAGCTAACACCGCGTAAAGACCAAGAGTGGTCTTGGACTCGGACACCTGGTTTCCTAAGAAATTACTTAGCCCGGAGGCAGGAAGTTGGCGAATGCACACCCGTGCCTCGGAAGGCACGTTAAGCCGGTGATCCTGCGCCTGATCTCTCTCACACCGGTCATATTCGGATTGCTATCTCATCTTACTATGAAAGTAGAAAACAGAGCACTTTGAATGCTCACTGGTGCACTCTACATTAGTTTGTAGCTTCGATGGCCAAGTGGTTTAGGTCGTTGCTTGCCATGCGAGAGGTCGCCAGATCAAATCCCGCCACGTACCACTGTACGAATTTAAAAGTCATTTGTACGATGTTTCTACGCTTTAACGGTGAAGGAAAACATCGTAAGGAAACCTGCACACCTTCGAAGAAATTCTTAGGCTGTGTAGTCAACCAACCCGCACTTGGCCAGTGTGGTTGACTAAGGCCTTATAGCCCTAGCTTAGGGTAGGCCCGTGTCCCAGCAGTGGGGGCATATATGGGCTGATGATGTAGTAAACATAATATCCAACCCTAGTTTCTACCTAACCTTTGGTTCGAGCAATAAATGCCATCATTGAACCATCAAACAACCATTGTGTTAAACATTATGTTTTTTAGTATTGGACGTTAAATTTTAATAGTCATTGTTTCACCCCGTGTTATCGCATTTATGACAGTAGCTTACGTCAAATGCATGAAATAAATATGGTAATATATTATTTTATTCAATAAAATGTAGGTTTAATATAACCAACTTTATGAAACTATGTATAATATTTGCATGCATGAAAAGGTTGATGGATGTAGGTAGAAGAAGCGAATGTGGTGTGCTAGGACAGTGGCACATGGCAGATGGTTTTGATAACGTAAAACAAAAAAAGACTCCGTTATCCGTCTGCCATTCACTAACCAAAATGTTTTCCTTGCTACTACATGTAACAGAAAATACTATAAAGCTCTTAAATCACTCGCATTATACAAAACACGACTTTTTAACTATGAAGAGACGGAACCATTTGTTCCCTTAGTCTGGCTTGATTGCCACAAAAATACACAATATTGTTTTTTATTTTTATAAAGGTTAACAGAATGACCTCACTCCACCTGATGGTAAGCGGTAGTGAGATCCACATATAAAGTCGACGGGCACAATAGACCGTATGAGCCTGTCGCACTCACCCTGAAGGCCTGCTTAAAAACTGTTTCACGCCCCGCCTGAAGAGCCCGGGATCATAGGAGGGAGGGAACACTTGAGCTGGAAGGGCATTCGATGCCTTAATGACAGCAGAAAAGGAGAACAATAGACGTGAACAGTTTAAAAGATTCATATATCTATAGTTTAGAATAGTGTTGAAGTAGGGACAGTCAGTCAGTCAGTGCCCTAAATACAACTCTCAAATAGTAACAATGTGTCATCAAACACTATGATACGCGTATGACTCATTTAGTCCAAACAGCATCGACGTAGAACGTATGAGTCTAAACGGTATCGCTGATAAGATTACTACGTAACGTAAACCAATAATGGTGATATATGCAAGCAGTACGACTATAGGACTTCATACGCCGATACAGCATGGCGTCGATAGCATCCAAGCAATTCCCCGGCCCCAAAAAAGGTACCTTTTATTGGTGTTATAACAACTGTAATTTTTATAAATCGGATTCGTATACATAGGATTTATTTATTATTTATTTAAAAAAAACACCAACAGTGTACATAATGAAAACTTAATCTTAAATTAAATAAGTGAGGTACGCACACCAATTAAAAGTGTTTACAGCACTTACAAAATAATTAAAACTAAAACAAATATTAATCTAGGTATACTAATAATAAATCTGTAAGGGTCGGTCATGGAGTAAGTTAGTTTGGTTTCAGAGATATTGTGTTTATAGGCTCAATATATGATAATACTGATTACTAATTTCACGATTTTTAGATTTTATTTCTGTATGTGTGTATGTATGTATGTATCCTCCATAAATCTTAAACCAATTATCCGAATTTGATGAAATTTGGTATAAAAACACATAGCCATCTGGGACACAGGATAGGCCATTTAAATTCTAGCTCCAGTTATGATAAGTCGTGGCCCCCATACAAACCTAATTGTAAAAATCGAAATGTACGCGAACGGAGTCGCGGGCCCAACTAGTAACGTAATATAATTAAAGAATTAACAATAAATAAAACCGTATCATGCCGTAACCGTATAGGATGAGGATCAGATTGAAATAACTTCAAAACTTAATTTGTTTCGGTCTGCAGACTGCAGCCATGTTCCTTGAAACGGAGTCATTTTCAATAGGTGTTAGGAGTGAGAGCGTTCCTCTCTCCAGCATTTAGTGTGAGAGCCATCAGCTCCCCGCAAGTCCTCTGATGATGATGATCAGGTTCCTACTCCAAGCCATCAACATAGTCATATGAAAAAAAAACTGGCATTGTTGTTGAAAATGGAAACGTTGAAAAAGGATCATATTGGAGTAACAATTTTTTTTAGTGCTCTTTATTTTTTTTTATTTAATTTTAATAGTGCTTTGCATATAATTTAGCCGCTAAGGGTGTTTGTGATGTGTGAGTTGTCTATAATGTTAAATTACCTTTGATAAATATGCATCATAGTATAGAAAATATAAGTTACGGATCAATGAAAGTGATTACTTTAAAAGAAATCGTTTAAAATGGTTCATCATTCAATGAACAGAAGGACATAAGAGAGGATTACCTAGTTTGGGCGCTATAGTTAACTGTTTGTTGTTATGTAATATTATCCTTACTTCCTTACTAATATTATAAATCCGAAAGTAACTCTGTCTGTCGGTCTGTCTGTCTGTTACGCTTTCACGCATAGAGTACTGGACCGATTTAAATGAAATTTGGTACACTTATAGTCCAGAGCCTAGGAAAGGTTATAGGCTACTTTTTGACCGACTGCGCTATAAGGAAGTAATGTTTTACCCTTTAAACGTCTCTACGCGGACGTAGTCGCGGGCGGAAAGCTAGTTGGTAATAAACGTTTTTGTGTTTTATGTTATGTTATGAACACGTGCGTGCCGTTAAAAACAAACTGAGTCCCCGAATACGATACAAATGCCTGTTGAGTCACACGACTATTTACGCCTATTAATACTAATGTACTAGAGTTAAACGAGAGACTAAAGAATACTAATTTAACCTCATGAGTTCATTGACACTATGAATTAAGCACTTAGATCTTGATGAAATAAATACAATTCAGAATTGTAAATGATGCTTTCGTTACAGTGTGGGTCAGCCTGGTTCTTTATTAATCTGGTCTGATGAAAAAGAAGCCAAGGTAACTGGCTAGAGACCAAAAATATAAAAAAATACTGTTCAGAAAAAAAAAACATCAAAGGTTTTGAAAAAACAAAATGACATCGTAACGATATCGTGTTTGATGCACGCTCGCCTATTTGGTCATAGAAAGCCTAAGAAATTCTAAGGTAGCGTAGTCAACCCACCCGCACTAGGCCAGCGTGGTTGACTAGGCTTTATCTAGTATATTGTTACGACCACGAGAGACCGTGCAAGCGGAATTAGTCTTATCGTCGTATGGATAGGGTCTATATTCGCTTGCACGATACTACGCTACACACTCTGGTAGGTTGTAGCGAGCTCTAGAGTGTTCTAAAGTAATAATAATATTACGACCTTGAAAGACCGTGCAAGCGAAATTAGTCTTATCGTCGTATGGATAAGGTCTATATTCGCTTGCACGATACTACGTCACACACTCTGGTCGGTCGGAGCGAGCTCCAGCGAGTTCTAGAAATTTCGATCCCCGCGAGAAGATTCTCGACGCCACGCGAAGAGCTGCGTCCTCACTGGGTATAAAAGGGGATGTACGACGCGACGTGACAGTTCCGATTTGGAAAGCGAAGCGAATCAGTCTCCTGCGAACTAAGAGTGATCGAGTGCGTTACCTGCGAATAGTCAGTGAAATTCAGTGTTTTAGTGTGATTCAGTGCTTTAGTGTAATTTAGTGTTCCGTGTTAAGTGTTGTAATTAAGTGTTTCTAATTGTGTTTTTAAGTGTTTAATTGTGTAATTGTTAGTCGATAAATAAATTAATTGTCTTTTGGTGACTTTTGGCGTATCTTGAATTTAACGTACCCCGTTCCCGCAACAATTGGTGTCAGAAGTGGGATTCAAGATGCCTCTTACACCACGAGAAGACAGTGAGGGTCGAGTTACAAGGAGTCAAACCGCGGCCCTGCAAGAGGGTGAAGGTACTTCAACGGAGGGATCAATCCAAACACCGTTGGGGCCTGTGGAGCTTGCAGATTTATTTAAAATGCTGACGACACAAGCCAGCCGCCAGGAGGAGCAAGCCCGCGAGCAAGCACGCCGCCAGGAGGAGCTAGCCCGACTTCAGGAAGCACAATTTGCTAAGCTGAGGGAAGAACAAGCCCTTCGCCAGGAGGAGCAAGCCCGACTTCAGGAAGCACAATTTGCTAAGCTGAGGGAAGAACAAGCCCTTCGCCAGGAAAAGCAAGACCTTCGCCAGGAGGAGCAAGCCCGCCACCTGGAGGAGATAAGCAAGAGTTTGTTGGGGGCTATTGAGAAGAAGCACGAAGTATTAGAAAAGCAGATTGATGCTCTCAAGGATGATGTGCTAAGCGTCAAGACCCAACACGAAGATCGACTCACCCAACACGAAGATCGACTCACCCAACATGAAGATCGATTCACCCAACATGAAGATCGATTCACCCAACATGAAGATCGATTCATCCAATATGAAGATCGATTCACCCAACACGAGGATCGACTGAGCCAGGTAGATGCTGAGATGCGACAGCTGCATACCAAGATGGCAAGAGTGGGGACCCGGGGTGCTACGGTAGTGTCGGATTCTCCGAAAATCGAAGTACCCCACTTCGATGGAACGACGTCTTGGGCAGCATTTTGGTACCAGTTCGAGACGGTGGCTAAAGGAAAGGGGTGGAACGAGGAAGAGTCCTTGATAGCTCTGACTCTGGCTCTTCGTGGAGATGCCCTGCTCACATTGGAAAACCTGCCTTCGGATAACAGAACTTTAGGTGCTCTCCAAAGAGCATTAGAGGGCAGGTACAGCGACAAACACCTGGAACACGCGTATAGAGCACAACTTCGCGATCGACAGCAGAAGCCTGGTGAGAGTCTGCAGCAATGGGCAACGGAAATCGAAAGGCTAGTCAGACGTGCGTACGTGTCATGCCCGACAATGGTGGAATCAATGATCCCGCAAGCTTTCTGTGATGGAATTAGAGACGCAGACGTCAGACACACCGTGAAATTGAGCCATCATCAGACCTTACAGGAAGCTCTAGCCCATGCTTTGGAGGTGGAAGCCGTGCGTCAAGACGCTAGAACTCAACGACTTCGGGAGGTTGTGGAGAAGGACAAATCTCCTTTGGGTCCGATGTGCTATGGCTGCGGCGAGAGGGGCCATATTCGGAGTAGTTGCCCCAAGCGAAGATGGCCACGTAGAACGACAGTAGCGTCCTCTACACAGGTGGACGCAGAAGAGCTGTCGTTAAACTAGGAGAAGCCAGGGCCGTGGGGCGGGCGCTGGCTGGTCAACATCGAGCCCCTACCGTCACTGTTTCACAGATTGGTAATGGGAACAACCTTACAGTGGTTGGACAGCTGAACAGCGTAACGTGTCATTTTACTATTGACACTGGTGCTTCAAGAACAATAGTGCGTCCGGAGCTATTGAAAAGGACTATTGTGTGGAATCAGAGACCATCCGTTCAGCTTCAAACAGCAACAGGCCAGCCAGTTACCGTCTTCGGTGAGACGATGGCGAAGATAACCATTGGAGAACAGACCTTTGAATACGGTGTACTCGTAGCAGACATCACGGACGACTGCATCATCGGATTGGACTTTTTAAGAGACCAGAAGTGTGTGGTAGACGTCGCTAAAGGAGTACTTAGTTTCCCGAACAAGAAGTATTCCTAGAGGGAGCGAGATCATACGCAGCTTACTGCCTGAAAAATACGACCCTACCGCCGAGATCTGAAACTCTGGTCAAAGTTAGATTCCCGTACACTGTGTGTCAAGGGCGAAGCGTCGTCATAGAAAACTGCGGCGACCATCCGAGTTGGATCACAGCAAGAACTCTGGCAATGACCGGAAAAGGAGCGCTGGTGCGAGTCATCAATCTTAGCGGAGATGAAGTGCAGCTACGAAGAAACTGTGTCATCGGACGATGCGATGCAGGTCAATCCATCAGAAGGCTGAAAAAGGCCCGGGAACCGGAATCCTGTCAACGAGATGACGTCACGCCGCTCCTAGCAAATTGTAAGCGACAAGCTATCTGAGCGGGAACTTCAGCAAGCTAAAAGGTTGTTGCTAGATTTCAACGACATATTTTCGAAGGGTGACCATGATTTGGGAAGGACAGGTCTCGTTAAACACAGAATAGACACGGGAGACGCGCCACCAATAAAGCAGCGGCCTAGACGCCTTCCATTTGCCAAAGAGAAGGAGGTAGCAGACATGGTTGCTGAGATGCAGAAGAACCGCATCATAGAACCTTCAACAAGCCCGTGGTCTTCGCCAGTAGTCCTGGTAAAGAAGAAGGACGGCAGCACCAGGTTTTGTGTGGACTACCGGTTGTTGAATAATGCAACGAAGAAGGACAGCTATCCTCTGCCCCGTATAGACGACACACTGGACATGTTGAGCGGCATGAAGTGGTTCTCAACAGTGGACCTTAAGAGTGGGTACTGGCAAGTAGACATCCATCCAGCAGACAAGGAGAAGACGGCATTTACGACCGGAACTAGGAATGGATTGTGGCAGTTCAACGTCATGCCCTTTGGTCTTTGCAACGCTCCGGCGACATTCGAGCGGTTGATGGAAAGGGTACTGGTTGGACTTCTGGGTGATGCATGCCTGGTCTATCTGGATGGCATCATTATCATGGGTCGAAATTTCATGGAGCATGTCAGTAACCTGAGGAAGGTTTTCACTAGAATACGAGAAGCAAACTTGAAACTCAGCCCAAAGAAATGCACGTTTTTCAAGGAAGAAGTCGCCTATTTAGGCCACATTATTTCATCGAAAGGTGTAAGGACCGACCCAGAGAAGATCAAAGCTGTCCAAGAATGGCCTATTCCAGTTAACAAGACCGACGTGAGATCATTTTTGGGTTTATGCGCATACTACCGGCGCTTTGTAAAGAACTTCTCTGATATAGCGAAACCTCTTCATCGGCTCACGGAAGATAAACGAGTATTCGCCTGGGACTCGGAATGTGATCAAGCCTTCGTCAGATTAAAAGAACACCTCTGCACCAGTCCTATACTTGGCTACCCGAACAGAGAAGGAAGGTTTATCGTGGACACTGATGCCAGCAATACTGGCATAGGCGGAGTTCTGTCGCAAGAGCAAGGTGAACGAGAAGTGGTGATCGCCTATTTCAGTAAGTCACTTTCAAAACCTGAAAGGAACTACTGTGTGACTCGTAAGGAACTGTTGGCGGTAGTGAAGACTCTACAGCATTTCAACAAGTACCTCGTTGGAAGACAGTTTACCCTGCGGACAGATCATGCTGCGTTAAAATGGCTCTTGCAGTTTAAGAACCCTGAAGGACAAGTGGCGCGGTGGCTAGAGCAGCTACAGGAGTACAACTTCACAACAGAACATCGGAGTGGTAGAACGCATTTGAATGCCGATGCCCTATCCAGGAGACCTTGTCCTGTGGCCTGCAGTCATTGTTCTAAGACGGAGACTAAAGAGGAAGTCCGGATGATTATCACCCAGGGACTTGATAATGAATGGAGCGAAGACGCTATCAAAAAGGCTCAAAAAGAAGATAGTGACCTGAGGAAAATATTTGAATGGAAAGAAGTAGGTCAAAAACCTTCTTGGAGCCATGTAGCCTCATCAAGCCCCATCACGAAAAGTTACTGGGCACAATGGGACAGTTTGGAGATTAAGGATGGAGTACTCTTCAGGAAATGGGAAACACCAAAAGGGGATCAAACGACACTACAGCTGATTGTACCCCGTAAACAGGTTGCTTCTCTACTGAGGTACATACACGATGGGGTATCCGGGGGACATTTAGGCGTGAAGAAGACCCTAGAGAAGCTGAGACAGAGGTTCTACTGGATACACTGTCGGGAGGACGTCGAAGACTGGTGCAAGAAATGTACGACTTGCGCATCAGTAAAGGGCCCACAAACCAGAAGTAAGGGCAAACTCAAGCTGTACAACGTCGGCGCTCCATGGGAAAGAATCGCAGTAGATGTAGCTGGCCCCTTTCCAGAATCCAATGAGGGAAACAAGTACATCATTGTGGTCCAAGATTACTTCACTAAGTGGCCTGAAGTCTTCGCTACGCCTAATCAAGAAGCAAAGACGGTCGCCAAGAAGTTAGTCCACGAGGTAATTTGCCGATTTGGTGTGCCTCTTGAGATACATTCTGACCAAGGAAGAAACTTTGAGTCAGCACTGTTCCAGGAGGTCTGTCAACTGTTGGGTATGCATAAGACCCGTACTACACCAGCACACCCGCAATCCGATGGCATGGTCGAGAGATTCAACCAAACGTTGGAAAACCACTTGGCCAAAGTTGTGGACGAGCATCAACGAGACTGGGACCAGTACATACCGCTTTTCTTGCTGTCCTACCGATCTGCGATCCACGATAGCACCAGCGCAACCCCAGCAATGGTAAACTTCGGTAGAGAAATGCGGCTTCCGGTAGACGCGTTGACTGGGACACCGCCAGAAGCTCCGAAACCAGTAACCGAATATGCGGCTGACCTACAGAAGCGCCTGGATGAAGTACATGCTCTCGTCAGAGACTGCAGTCTAAAATCCAGCGAAAGAATGAAAACCCGTTACGACCGCAAAGCCAACACCGACGGTTTCGATGAAGGGAGTCTGGTTTGGTTACACAACCCACTCAGGAAGAAGGGCAAATCACCGAAGTTCCAGCCAAGGTGGGAAGGACCATACAAGATCATCACTAGGCTGAACGACTTAACCTATCGGATCAAACAAGGGACAAGAGGCAAGCCGAAAATTGTTCACATTGATCGATTGGCTCGTTACCATGGGTCAAATGATGCTCGGGACGAGCATGACTAAGAGGGGATAATGTTACGACCACGAGAGACCGTGCAAGCGGAATTAGTCTTATCGTCGTATGGATAGGGTCTATATTCGCTTGCACGATACTACGCTACACACTCTGGTAGGTTGTAGCGAGCTCTAGAGTGTTCTAAAGTAATAATAATATTACGACCTTGAAAGACCGTGCAAGCGAAATTAGTCTTATCGTCGTATGGATAAGGTCTATATTCGCTTGCACGATACTACGTCACACACTCTGGTCGGTCGGAGCGAGCTCCAGCGAGTTCTAGAAATTTCGATCCCCGCGAGAAGATTCTCGACGCCACGCGAAGAGCTGCGTCCTCACTGGGTATAAAAGGGGATGTACGACGCGACGTGACAGTTCCGATTTGGAAAGCGAAGCGAATCAGTCTCCTGCGAACTAAGAGTGATCGAGTGCGTTACCTGCGAATAGTCAGTGAAATTCAGTGTTTTAGTGTGATTCAGTGCTTTAGTGTAATTTAGTGTTCCGTGTTAAGTGTTGTAATTAAGTGTTTCTAATTGTGTTTTTAAGTGTTTAATTGTGTAATTGTTAGTCGATAAATAAATTAATTGTCTTTTGGTGACTTTTGGCGTATCTTGAATTTAACGTACCCCGTTCCCGCAACAATATACTAGGGCGATAAAGCCCTGTTTAGGTTAGGCCCGTCCCCACTGCTGGGGCACGGGCCTACCCTAAACTATGGGCTGATGATGATGATCATTAACGTCACAGTTTAGGGTAAGCTCGTGCCTTTCGGTGGGGACGATTATGCTAAATATTATTCGTTATGGGTCTACACGCGCTATTAGGAGTAGCAAATAAATAGCAACTTATATTACAAGACTAATATTTAATGTAATGGAATGCGTAAGTCTTAAATCTTGAGGACAGTTATGGGCTGATGATGATAATCATAAACGTAGAATGTCAAATGATTCACCTTCTTGGCTATCACACTTTTACTGTACGAACGAATATTTAAAAACGTAAAGTGGGAAGCTGCTAAAAGTCCAAATCACTATACAATAGCCATACCGTTACGTGCTAATTTAATTTGTTGCACTGAAATGCAACTGGGGCAGACCAGAAAGGAAGCCATGAGAAAACCTACCTTTTTTTTTAACAAAATGTATGTTTGTGCAATAATTTGATATTGTTATTAATTTTATTTGTACTTTTTGGAGCTGCTTAGAGCTCTAATATCAATTTTATTCATAACTAGTTCTACGCCCGCGACTTCGTCCGCGTCGAAACCCTATTGCCGCGGGAACTCCGAGATACAAATTCAAATGTATGCAAAATATTAATAAACTAGTGACCCACCCTCGCTTCACATCTGGTATATTATACATAAAACTTTCCTCTTGAATCACTCTATCTATTAAAAAAAACCGCATCAAAATCCGTTGTGTAGTTCTAAACATACATAGGATCAGAAAGGACTAATACTATGCAGTGGTAAATATTAGTCTTTACGGGTCTACACGCGTTATTAGGAGTAGCAAATTATATAGCTACTTACTGCCCGACGTTTCGACTGGGTTGCACCAATCATGGTCGCGAGCGAACTGGCAGACGAAGTGCCACAACGGTTGTGAATTTCTAGATCCAGCCCCGAATCTAAAAAAAAAAATCTTGCTATGTAGTAGTGATGAAGGGACTGAACATTTTGGGTAAATTTGGTAGCTAGACATTGTAGTCAAATAGGTATCTATTTATTTACAACTGAATATTTCGTGTAACCTCGACGAGGTCGCGAAAAGACATTCATTGGCATCACGATAATTATAGTTAAGATTTTAAATACCTAAGCCTATTGCTACGAAGGTTAACGGGATACAGTTGAATTCCTATAGATAAATAAATAAATATTACACAACGTCACATACATTGATCTGATCCCGTGGTAAGTAACTTAAGCACTTGTGTTACGGAAATTAGGATCAACAGTGGGTACACAAATAAACTTAAATATATTTAATAATACACCCAGACACGGAACAAACACCGATGTTCATCACACAAATATTTGTCCCAAGTGGGAATCGAACCCACGACTCTTGGAACCGCAGCTTATGAACTTGAGTCACTAACCACTGTTCCACCAAGCCAGTCAATAGATGATTCCTTTCCGCCCGGTGCGGTGACAAATCGTGTTCAAATACAAAAGACGGGAATTTTGGATTTTGGACCGGATCCAAATATTTGGAAGATGGCGCAAAACTTTGTGTCCATGTGGGAAGACGTGTCTTACACAAGATATCTGCTGTGTCGTAGTCTGTTGTAGTGCCAGGTGATGAGAATGCCAAGACGATTATTTTGGCATCTATTTCTTACTAGACTGAAGTGTGAAGATTTTCGAGGGTGTATGTTTTAACACCCTTATCGTTTATAAAGGAGCAAAAGTCGTTTTTGAGTTTCCAGGATTATCTATGTGCCGAATATCATCAAAATCAACTCAGTTTAGTTTTGGTGACTGACAGACAGAGATACTTTTGAATTTATAATAGTAAAGATAAAATAAAATAATTTATTTTGGAAAGTTTTAGAAGAGGCCTTTGCTCAGCAGCAGTTGGCAGTTATGTTATTTTAGATCCTATTTTGGTTGTTTTCTGTCTTTTAAATGCCATATCAATAAGATCTTAAACATGTAGTGGTAATTTTAAAGCTCAGACTTTCTTCTGATGAACTAAATTGTGTAAAAGCTTGTTCTCTATAGTTTTGTATGAATTTTCGCAATGTCTTTGTCGTGTACTCATTTTCTTAGCTATCCATTAGCAGCCTGAACACAAAGCATAGTGCTATAGGAACTAGCCGGTTGATATATTTTCAATTTACCTTGAAGGCATCAAGGTGAAATCGTTTAAGAAATGCGACGCTCGGTATTGTATTGAATTCGTTGTGAATGCCTATTGATTAACTGACAATCGAGTAGGCGCCTGGTTTTTAACCTGCATTTCTCGATTTGACTGGTTTCTCGAAAAGAGTTAACTCAGGAAACTAGTTTAAGTTGCTTTCACAGGTGTTTTAAAAATAAGGCGTCCGACAGATTACGGCAATGGCGGCCGATCTCAATTGACATCAGCCAAGTGCGCAGGACATATTATTATAGTGCACAACTGTGCGTAAACACAAGTGCTCTCTCTGTTTGCTTACTCTCATAGTCCGGTGAGACGGCAATCCGACATGAACGGACAGGACCACCGGCTTAACGTGCTTTCCGAGGCACGGGCGTGCAACCGCCGACTTCCTAACTCCGGTCTGAGTAATTTCTGTACAGAAAAACTCACACAAATTTAGCTCCACCCCGGATTGGTACCCTAGACCTCTCGGTCGTTACGCAGCGCTTGCTACCAATATACCAACGAGGCAGTTGTATGTGATGCAATCTTTAACACGCGCAAAGATTACTATCCTTGGATTCTCACAGGTGCAGTGTTACCTGAGTGCAGTTGCACGTGCATTTTGGCAAATGATTTAATTGGTGCTGCAACGCGAATATCTCATCAATGATCGTAACTCTGGCCTTGGCCCAAGTGAAAGTTGGCAATCGTCCTCATAGGACCAGACATCAGTGATAGTGGCATTTCTCAAAGTCAAAGTCAAAATTTACACTACTTTAAACCTACTCCGACTGGATCGATAGCGCGTTGTATACGGCCTGTCTTTTAAGGCAAGAGTCGTGTGTTCGTTCGATTTCCTGTGGGAAAGAATATTTGTGCGATGAAATTGGTGTTTGTTCCGTGTCTAGGTGTTTTATTTATATAATTACTAGCTGTGCCCGCGACTTGTTGAGGGTGGACAACCGTTATCACTCAGGGGTATGAAAAATAGATGTTGACCGATTCTCAGACCTACTCGATATGCTCACAAAATTTCATGAGAATCGGTCAAGCCGTTTGGGAGGAGTACGGGAACGAAATTTGTAACACGAGAATTTTATATATAAGATAACTAGCTGACCCGGCAAACTTCGCACCGCCTTAGGTTAGCTTTGATGCACTTTTATCTTAGGTATGAGTACCTATTCAATTTGAACTAAGTTACCGCGTTTCCGAACAAACGATGCTCCTTCAATATAGTCTAAAGCTGAATAACGTTGACATTACATTACAGGACGTATGCAAAATAAATGTACACCAATGTTTTTCAATCTTTCTGAGAGATTTTATTAATATTTTGATTCTGTAAGAACCTTCTACAGAGTATTATAAAACTACAAAAAAAAATACCAGCTTAATCGGTCTAGCCGTTTACATGTTTCATTTTAATATATAAATATACATTTGAAATGTATGACTTTGAAATAGCCTCCTTTGTTTACCGTTTTACCAACGGAAAGTGCAACAAACTGCTATCAATACACTATCATAGCTATTAATGCGCGCCATATTCCCTACAGTGAGTGGATCCCCTCATCGGCTGGTACAGTCAGCCAAGAAGTCTACCACTTTTGACTTTTGAAACGTAACGATCGCTAAGGTTGACAATAGTCACAATCTTATTGCCAGAGAAAATTTACCTTGTTGTTTCGCGACGTTCAAGCGAATCTCAACCGTAGGGTGGTAGACCACATTTTTGGATGACTGTACCTATAACAGCCATCGTGGCCCTGTGACGTCACTTGTCTCTGGCAGTTGACGGCGAGGCCAGAGATAATTATAGAGGGCGGTGCAACGACCGCGGTGCGCTCACGCATTTGTATAAACAAATCTCTCCAAACAGATTAGCGCTTTAAAGTGGGATTTTAAAGGCAAATACAAATATTTCGGCGTAAAATTACAGTTTACATGTTATGATACATTTAGCTTGTTATAAACATTTCGCACTCTTTTAATTTTTCTGAAGACCAAAGACAATGAGGGAATATTGAAGGAATAGGGAACAACCTCTATATTATATTATAAAACCTACTATTACACTGTCCTTTGAAAACTTTATCAATATAACTGATGATAAACGAAAGTGATTTTCACTACATCTGCATTTGTAAAATAACGCCCTCTTTATCTTGACTGCAAACATCGTTTGATCATCCAAAATATGACATCCGTTTTTCTGTTTTTCCCATAAATGTGATGCAAAAGTTAAATTATATTATCCACATCTTCAGTTCTTATTTATGATTTTAGACTTTCGCGTTCCATTACACTAAATATTTGTCTTTATGGGTCTACACGCGTTATTAGGAATATCCAATACATAGCTACTTAGGTACTGCCCGACGTTTCGACTGGGTTATACCAATCGTGGTCGCGAGCGCGTGTAGATTACGCGACGCGTGTAGACCCATGAAGACAAATATTCAGTTCTTATTGTTCTCAACATCTTCCTCACAAAGTACATCGTGGTACGTACGACTCGGTCTGCCTCACTTTTTATTTATTATTTATCATCTCTTTCCAGGTCTAAGAAGCGGCGACCACCGTCGCTGCGCATAAAATGCGCTCCCTGCTAGCGTACTACGCCGAAGCGGTGATGGCGGCGGCGGCGCGCGGCGCCGGCTGCACGGCGGGCTGCAGCGGCCGCGGGGACTGCATGAACGGCACGTGCCTCTGCGAGATCCGGTACGCGGGCGACCAGTGCGCCGCGCCCAACTTCTCCTACCACGCCTGTGAGTGACTCTCCACCTGCAGCAGTCTATGCCTGCCTAGTGTACTGCACGGCGGGCTGCAGCGGCCGCGGGGACTGCATGAACGGCACGTGCCTCTGCGAGATCCGGTACGCGGGCGACCAGTGCGCCGCGCCCAACTTCTCCTACCACGCCTGTGAGTGACTCTCCACCTGCAGCAGTCTATGCCTGCCTAGTGTACTGCACGAGCTGCAGCGGCCGCGGGGACTGCATGAACGGCACGTGCCTCTGCGAGATCCGGTACGCGGGCGACCAGTGCGCCGCGCCCAACTTCTCCTACCACGCCTGTGAGTGACTCTCCACCTGCAGCAGTCTATGCCTGCCTAGTGTACTGCACGGCGGGCTGCAGCGGCCGCGGGGACTGCATGAACGGCACGTGCCTCTGCGAGATCCGGTACGCGGGCGACCAGTGCGCCGCGCCCAACTTCTCCTACCACGCCTGTGAGTGACTCTCCACCTGCAGCAGTCTATGCCTGCCTAGTGTACTGCACGAGCTGCAGCGGCCGCGGGGACTGCATGAACGGCACGTGCCTCTGCGAGATCCGGTACGCGGGCGACCAGTGCGCCGCGCCCAACTTCTCCTACCACGCCTGTGAGTGACTCTCCACCTGCAGCAGTCTATGCCTGCCTAGTGTACTGCACGAGCTGCAGCGGCCGCGGGGACTGCATGAACGGCACGTGCCTCTGCGAGATCCGGTACGCGGGCGACCAGTGCGCCGCGCCCAACTTCTCCTACCACGCCTGTGAGTGACTCTCCACCTGCAGCAGTCTATGCCTGCCTAGTGTACTGCACGAGCTGCAGCGGCCGCGGGGACTGCATGAACGGCACGTGCCTCTGCGAGATCCGGTACGCGGGCGACCAGTGCGCCGCGCCCAACTTCTCCTACCACGCCTGTGAGTGACTCTCCACCTGCAGCAGTCTATGCCTGCCTAGTGTACTGCACGAGCTGCAGCGGCCGCGGGGACTGCATGAACGGCACGTGCCTCTGCGAGATCCGGTACGCGGGCGACCAGTGCGCCGCGCCCAACTTCTCCTACCACGCCTGTGAGTGACTCTCCACCTGCAGCAGTCTATGCCTGCCTAGTGTACTGCACGAGCTGCAGCGGCCGCGGGGACTGCATGAACGGCACGTGCCTCTGCGAGATCCGGTACGCGGGCGACCAGTGCGCCGCGCCCAACTTCTCCTACCACGCCTGTGAGTGACTCTCCACCTGCAGCAGTCTATGCCTGCCTAGTGTACTGCACGAGCTGCAGCGGCCGCGGGGACTGCATGAACGGCACGTGCCTCTGCGAGATCCGGTACGCGGGCGACCAGTGCGCCGCGCCCAACTTCTCCTACCACGCCTGTGAGTGACTCTCCACCTGCAGCAGTCTATGCCTGCCTAGTGTACTGCACGAGCTGCAGCGGCCGCGGGGACTGCATGAACGGCACGTGCCTCTGCGAGATCCGGTACGCGGGCGACCAGTGCGCCGCGCCCAACTTCTCCTACCACGCCTGTGAGTGACTCTCCACCTGCAGCAGTCTATGCCTGCCTAGTGTACTGCACGAGCTGCAGCGGCCGCGGGGACTGCATGAACGGCACGTGCCTCTGCGAGATCCGGTACGCGGGCGACCAGTGCGCCGCGCCCAACTTCTCCTACCACGCCTGTGAGTGACTCTCCACCTGCAGCAGTCTATGCCTGCCTAGTGTACTGCACGAGCTGCAGCGGCCGCGGGGACTGCATGAACGGCACGTGCCTCTGCGAGATTCGAGATAGATTTTCTTGACAGAATCATTTGAATCATAATCTTGTTTTGATGTGCCTATTTCGTAGGACGTATGCGAGAAGCGTGCACCTGTGCAAATACAGATTATGTTATTTTGTTTTGTATGTAATCGAACTATGTTAAGAAACCTTAGAAAGCCCTTCGACAAATAATAATCTTAAGTATTCCACTATCCAAGAACTACTAGACGGAATAGAAATTAGATTTATTCTGGCCATAAATGTGGTTTCATCATTATCAGCTCATATAAGTCTTCACTGCTGGGGCGCGGGCGTACACTAAACTACGGCTAAAAAATGGCCTTAGTCGACCACGCTGGCCAAGTGGGGGTTGGTCGACTACACAACCTTAGAATTTCTTCGTACAGGTTTCCTCACGATGTGTTCCTTCACAGTTAAAGCGTCGAATAATCGACATATGAATTTCAAATTTTAAAAACACATTGGTACATGGCGGGGTTTGAACTAGCCACCTCTCGAACTCTCGATCTCGATCAACGCTTTAATGTGGGACTGCAAAACTAATATTTAAACTAACAATGTATCCCTTTCTCTTTTCAGGCATCGGCGGAGTGTTCCTGCTTGTCGCGTTCATATGCGCCGTCCAGCTGACGATATGCGTGGTGTCCGAGTACCGGCGGCTGAAGGCGCCCACCTTCCTCCGCGCCTGCAAGGTCACCACGCAGAAGATGCTCTACCTGGTCGCGTTCCTCGCGTCGCTGATCCGCGGCGCTTACTTCGTGTCGCCGGTGAGTGTGCGAGTGTTTGTGTCTAACGGGAAAATCGCATTGGTGAGTCAACACCTGGATAGCTCAGTTGGTTAGAGCAGCCGACACGATATCGACAGACCGGTCACCGGTGGTTCAAGTCCCCGTTCAGGCGGGGTCATAAATGCGCTGTCCACCCATGCTAATGGATAAAATGTGATGGAGAAAATCGCATTGGCGAGTCAACACCTGGATAGCTCAGTAGGTTAGAGCAGCCGACACGATATCGGCGGACCGGTGGTTCAAGTCCTCGTTCAGGCGCCGTCCAGCTGACGATATGCGTGGTGTCGGAGTACCGGCGGCTGAAGGCGCCCACCTTCCTCCGCGCCTGCAAGGTCACCACGCAGAAGATGCTCTACCTGGTCGCGTTCCTCGCGTCGCTGATCCGCGGCGCTTACTTCGTGTCGCCGGTGAGTGTTCCAGTGTTTGTGTCTGAGGCGTGTCTGGCTGACGAAATGACAAGAGATGGTATAATTGCTGAGTGCAACCATTCTGTATAACATTTCTATAAAGAAATGTTTGCGGTGGTTGCGCCACACCTGACTAACGGGAAAATCGCATTGGTGAGTCAACACCTGGATAGCTCAGTTGGTTAGAGCAGCGGAGGCGATATACAGACCGGTCACCGGTGGTTCAAGTCCCCGTTCAGGCGGGGTCATAAATGCGCTGTCCACCCCTGGGTAATGGGTAAAATGTGATGGAGAAAATCGCATTGGCGAGTCAACACCTGGATAGCTCAGTTGGTGAGAGCAGCCGACGCAATATCGGCAGGCCGGTGGTTCAAGTCCCCGTTCAGGCGCCGTCCAGCTGACGATATGCGTCACCACGCAGAAGATGCTCTACCTGGTCGCGTTCCTCGTGTCGCTGATCCGCGGCGCTTACTTCGTGTCGCCGGTGAGTGTACGAGTGTGACTGATGCGTGTCTGGCTGACGAAATGACAAGAGATGATGTAATTGCCGAGTGCAACCATTCTGTATAACATTTCTGTAAATAAATGTTTGCGGTGGTTGCGCCACACCTGACTAACGGGAAAATCGCATTGGTGAGTCAACACCTGGATAGCTCAGTTGGTTAGAGCAGCCGACACGATATCGACAGACCGGTCACCGGTGGTTCAAGTCCCCGTTCAGGCGGGGTCATAAATGCGCTGTCCACCCATGCTAATGGATAAAATGTGATGGAGAAAATCGCATTGGCGAGTCAACACCTGGATAGCTCAGTAGGTTAGAGCAGCCGACACGATATCGGCGGACCGGTGGTTCAAGTCCTCGTTCAGGCGCCGTCCAGCTGACGATATGCGTCTGCGATGATGCTCTACCTGGTCGCGTTCCTCGCGTCGTTGATCCGCGGCGCCTACTTCGTGTCGCCGGTGAGTGTGCGAGTGTGACTGATGCGTGTCTGGCTGACGAAATGACAAGAGATGGTATAATTGCCGAGTGCAACCATTCTGTATAACATTTCTGTAAATAAATGTCTGCGGTGGTTGCGCCACACCTGACTAACGGGAAAATCGCATTGGTGATTCAACACCTGGATAGCTCAGTTGGTTAGACCAGCAGACGCGAAATCGCAAGACCAGTGGTTCAAATCCCCGTTCAGGCGGGGTCATAAATGCGCTGTCCACCCATGCTAATGGATAAAATGTGATGGAGAAAATCGCATTGGCGAGTCAACACCTGGATAGCTCAGTAGGTTAGAGCAGCCGACACGATATCGGCGGACCGGTGGTTCAAGTCCTCGTTCAGGCGCCGTCCAGCTGACGATATGCGTCACCACGCAGAAGATGCTCTACCTGGTCGTGTTCCTCGCGTCGCTGATCCGCGGCGCTGATGATGCGTGTCTGGCTGACGAAGAGAAGATATAATACCTATGTCTATTGTTTGCGCGAACACTAGACATTTAAATAAAATTAATTTTACGGATGCCTTCGTGGTCATGGGCAAGACTAAAGATGACAGTTGTCTTAGGATCCTATTTTAAGCAGGGAAGATGGTTGGAGTTACCACCTGCTTGGGATTCTATCATGAAGACCATTATAATATGCATTATGACACATACATACATACATACATATGTATACTGTTGGTGTACCTTTTTAATAAATAAATAAATAAATACTCTGTTTTTTTTTGTGATGCAATCAAATTATGATTTATCAGAACTTCTCAATCCAGCATCTTATTTTAAAGTACCTACTCCTTTTAATCATCGTGAAATTTATTTACCATAATCATTTGTCATTGCGCAACTTTGGTCCTTCGAGCGGGATATACATCTACCTGACCTGACCTATTAATAGGCGACACGACTAAAAAAATATAATAAGTCCGTTATTTAGATGATTTAAAAATATTGTACTCGTATTTTTTATTTTCTTTCACAAACAAAAAACTATGAAGATATAGTGCTTAGAAGTTTCGTATGACGTCACGTTTACGTACAATTTTTGCGTAACTGTGACGTCACAAGCCCCCACTCCAGAAGTTTGATAAGCTATAATTTTGTTATTTTTCAATCAATTGAAAAACAAAAAAATACGTGTCCCATATTTTTGTATAAACTAAATAGAATAAGAAGATTTTGACCCAGTCGTCACGCCTATTGTCTGTAAATGTGATCATTACATAAACGTCAGCTATATACTGTTTATGTAATATACCTATGTGTCTGTCTGTCCACAGTCGGCGTTCCAGGAGGGCTGGGCGACGGGCCTGCTCTCTGCGTACTACCCGCTGCTCATGTCGGGCTCCTCGTTGATAGTCTGCTTCTGGGCAGAGGTGAGTACCATTTTAGATAGATAGATAAGACATTTATTCACATTCAAGTTGACACAAACACAAGTAAAAAAAACAACAGCGAGAAAATTAAAATTACATAATAGAAAAGGTACAATAAATAATATTACAATTGTAAGAGGCTAAAATTAATACATGTAAAATTTACATAGCATACAGTGACAAAAATGTACATTGCAAAATAAAAACACAGGATTAATATTTTATTGGAATATTTGTGTCACAACAATGTGAAAAGGCGATAGCTCAGCGATATTTTGCTAAAGCGTAAGCAGCAATAGCAAACAGCTGATTTTCAGCTACCGCCCGAGAGCACAAGCGTGTAGAATGTTTAGTTATATCTTACTTAGTAAGTTGTTCCGAAATGGGACTTATAGGCGCTCAATTGTCTTCACAAACCGGTGCCTCGTATTTTTGTATCTTATCATAAAATAAAAATAATGAATAAGCAAAATTAAAATCAACAAACAAAATGTTGCACCTTTATTTCGATGTACGACAAGTTTCGAAGACAACAAAAGGGGCGGCAAGACAGTATCACGTAACAGTGGGTTATACACCGTGAAATTTTAGTGGTTGTTTTCCCGCAGTAAAATGATTCTATCTTAGTAGTACAAAAGATGCGTGCAGTTCTTTTTTGGTAAAATCAATCAATGCCGGTTTTACGAAAGGTTTAACCGTGACTCGAAAGCACGTTCGAACCACTTTATGACTTAGGGTGTAGAGCTTCTTTAGCTTTAAGCATCGATTTCATGCGGCAAGCAGCACCTGCAGTACCGTTTTCGAGTTGGAAAATTATTATTCTGAAAAATCGAAAAAAAAAATTGTTTTTTCGAGGAATAATTTGCATGATTCGATAGTATTACTAAAGGCAAATCGTTCTGCCACGGGTAAACAACCACTCAAATTTCACGGTGTATAGGTTAAGTTAACTGCCTCGTTGGTCTATTGGTAGCAAGTGCTCCGTTAGGACCGAGAGGTCCCCGGCTCGAGACTGGGGTCTGGCAAAATTTTTCTGTAAAGAAATTGCTCAGCCCGGAGATAGTAAGTTGGCGGATGAACGCCCGTGCCTCGGAAAGCACGTGAAGCCGGTGGACCTGCGCCCGATCCCTCATCGGTCATGTCGGGTTGCCGTCTCACCGAATTATTAGAGTAAGGGAATAGAGAATGCACTTGTGTTTGCGCGTACACTTGTGCACTATAATATGTCCTGCGCACTTGGCTGATCTCGATTGAGATCGGCCGCCATGGCTGAAATCGGACGGACACCTTATATAGGTTACAAAAACTGCAATAATCTCGCCAAGGGCGCTGGTAGTGCTACAACAGGCACTGAGTCTACCTAAATTTTCGTTTACCGACCTCACCCAATCCACATACCATAATGCAAGTCTGTAACATTGTCTCAACCTTAGGTATATCATTGTCTGTTAGTAAATATTGCTATTGTTATGTCTAGTGTAGAAGTATAAATTATAGACATGACCTATAGTGACGTAGACCACACTCACTGACGTATGCAATTCATTCACAATGTTGTAAATTTTAAATAACAGTACGTTTGGTTAATTATTTTGAATGTTTATTTTTAAGTAGATATATCACAAGTATTAATTTTTTATAGATTTAAATATTCTTTATTCATTAATTGACCGTCACTACATAGTATAAACTTAAAAAGCAAAGTCGCTTCACGCGTGTGGCTGTATGTATGCTTAAAATTTTAAAACTACGCAACGTATTTTTTTTTAATAGATAGGGATTCATGAGGAAAAATTTTTTTTATGTATAATATACCCCAAGCGAAGCGAGGAAGTATTAGCGACCCTCCTCCCTCGCCCTAGGGACTCCCTAGTAATTGATAATTGTGAGAAATTTATATTATGTCGTGATAACGCCATCTAGTGATATTACTGTGAACTACGAAGTTGAAGAAAATTTCGTTGTTATGGACTTTTCCAAAGAATAAGTTTTCTAGATAAGCGTGTAGATGGCGTTACAAGCTTTGTCGATATCACGATGATTTTTAAACTAGGTGTCGCTGGTTGTTAATTTGCATTATTTATTTGGGATTTCATATCCATACTAATATTATAAAGCTGAAGAGTTTGTTTGTTTGTTTGATTGTTTGTTTGTTTGTTTGTTTGAACGCGCTAATCTCAGAAACTACTGGTTCGATTTGAAAAAATCTTTTTGCGTTGTATAGACCATTTATCGAGGAAGGCTTTAGGCTATATAACATCACGCTGCGACCAATAGGAGCAAAGATACAATGGAAAATGTGTAAAAACGGGGAAAACGCGAACGAAGTCGCTGGCACAGCTAGTCGATGATAAGTGTGCAACTGTTAATTAATTTTGTCTGAGTCCCTCATGACAAAACTTTTCATTGACGGAGTTTCCTGCGTATGTCATTTCTCAGAATCTTGACAAATATTTACCAAATTTAAGTAGGGGTGACCAGCCATCCGCTGCCCCGCAAGTCCGTATTGATGACGAGGCTACTCCAAGCCATCATCGTATGTCAGTTAGACAAAATAAAAAACAAATTTAATTTAAATCACTTTTAGTTTTTTGTGTGACGGACGAACAGAGAGTTACTTTGCATTTACAATATAAAAATATTTCGTTACCTACTATGAAATATTTTTATTAATTCTCAAATAAGTTGACTTTTTACATTAGAAAACAATCATAAAATCAAGTAACCAATTCGGAGTAATTCCTAAAGAATTGTGTATCGTAGCAATGCAATTAGTTAACCCAAATAGACGAAGCGCTACCCATCTCTACGGGGAAAAAATCTCACTAGGATTCCCACGTGTCCACACACGTTTTACCCAACAATTAAAAGGGTAATTCTCATAATTTCACCACCACGTGTGCTCATATACACACAGTGCAATTTCCAACTATTATCAGTTATCTTGTAAGATCTAGGCGTTAGTATTGCAGTCATTTCCGGTCGGTCTCTTAAAACATAAATATGTGGGTTGTTAGAGAATATACCTGTTATTATATATTTATGTAGTATCTTTTATAATGAAGAAGTGTAACGGTCGACATGTGACACGCTGATCTGATTATAAGATAAGAAGCTTAAGCACTGGGGTTGTTAGTATCATGACAACAGCCAGGGCCGTCTTTACCAGGGGGTGCAAGGGGTGCGGTGCACCCGGGCGCTGGGCCCCCGGGGCCCCTGTCGGGCGCTGAATAGGAAAAGAGTAGTCAACAATATTTTTTTAAACTTTTATTACGCTTTCGGTGCAATTTATGTGGGAGCCCATCTGCTCCCTGTTTTGCCCATTAAAAAAAATCACGCTTTAATTATGTTACTTTTATAGTACCGACTACCTTATATTTTATACTAGCGGCCGCCCACGACTTCGTCCGCGTAGAAATGTGGAACTTAGAGTAGCCTATAATGTACCTTGTTAAATTGGCTATGTATTAATGAAAGTCCTGTCGAAAATGGTCCAGGCGTTTCGGAGATTAGCGGTAACAGACAGACAAAAATGTTTATAGTAGTATTTTTGTTATTGGTCCCCGATATAGATTCATACCCATTTAGAATTCGTTTTTCTAATATTACAAAAAGTCACTTCCATTTTATTTAGTTTTATAGTATTATGCATATTCGTTATATTATGCATCCACGTGTTTATAATAAAAATATACATACAGGTATATTTAGACTTGAGATTATTAAACAGATTAATAACCCGTAGAGCTTTATACTTGGAGCTATCTACATTCTCATTTGTTCATATCTTTTCATACTTCAGACGTTATTATGGTACGTTATTAGGTCATATAAAGTTATGAATGTCTTAATTATAGCCACCGATTTTAATCTATGTAGTATATATCATCATCATCATCATCCCATATACGTCCCCACTGCTGGAGCACGGCCCTGCCCTAAACTAGGGCGATCAGGCCTTAGGCAATTACGCCGGCCTGGCCTAGTGGTTACTAGTAGGTTTCCTTACGATTTTTCCTTCACCGTTAATGCTTCGAATAATTGTACATATAAAATTCAAATTTTCTATCTATAAATCTATATCTATCTTCTTTACATATAATAAAAACGTAACGGGTCGCTGTCTGTACATGGAAGGTTTATTAGAAAAAATATTGTAGGAACCCCTTTTAACGCAATAGAACACCAGATCAACGTCGTGACACGGGCTTCATAAAAAAAATCATACAAACGTGTCTCCGGGACTCGAAGCCGGGACCTCTCAAATTGGCTCGCCACCAATACTGCTGTCTCGGTGGAACAGTGGTTAGTGTCCCAGGTTCACTACCTACGTTTCCAAGAGTCGTGGGTTCGATTTCCACCCGGGACAAATATTTGTGTGACAAACATCGGTGTTTGTTCCATGGCTGGGTGCATTATTAAATATATTTACTTAAGTATGTTTGTGTGTCCACTATCGATTCAGATATCTGTGTGTGTGTCTGAAGCTACTTACCACGGGATCAGATCAATGTATGTGATGTTGTGTAACATTTATTATTTATAATTATTTAATAGTTGTTCTATTTATGGCGAGACAATTATATTACAGTAATTACTTAATATTTCTGTATTACAATTATTTTAGTTGATATTGCAATGATATCTTTAAAATCACTTGAAAAAATTGAAAAATCCTTAGCATAGTAATTGTCTTATTCGATGTGTATCAGAAATTTATATTGTTGCTTAATGTTGTTAACTAATGACAAAAGTGCCCTTGGATTATTGATATTTTTAAGGTGATTGATCCGTTGACATTTTGAGACAAACGCTATTAAAAAGAGGCTATTATTTTATTTGTTGTTTTTAAGTGCTATTTAAAACTCTTATGTAAATTTTATTTGAAAATAATCCCATTCGTGACTGCGCCTGGACGGGGACTTGAACAACTGTAGCGCTACCATGAGTTTAAAAGTGACAGACTCGATATCGTCTATGTAAATATGTCTATGAAAAACTTGTACAGCGCCCCTAGCGGTAACGCTAAGAACTAAAATCGGTAGTATGAAAAAAACAATTCGATAGGTTTTTAACGTACGTAAGTTTTCGAGAGGTAACTCGTGGTACTGCAACTGGTCTGCTGATCTAACCGACTGGTAATAATTAGTAATAATTTTCTAATTTGAAAACGAGAGAAGCTATCGTTCTTTTATAAGATGTGACGTAATCAGGTACTGCTTGCCGCATGAAATCCAGCTTAGGGTGTAGACCCTAAGTAATAAAGCGGTTCGAACGTGCTTTCTACTTTCGGTTATACCCTTCGTAAAACCGGCATGTATTTATTTTAATAATAAAGAACTGCACAATTCAAATCTATTGTGCTACTAAGACAGAATCATTATACTGCGGGAAAACAACCACTAAAATCTAACGGTGAATACAAAAAAAAATTGCTCAAATTGTCATTTTGTATAATTAGGTACCTACTCAAATCAAAGAATATGTAAATGACATTAGTAAAACCAGTTAACAAAATGCTTTAGGACGAAATTTACACCACATGTGAAAACACTAATAATAATAATAATAAAGGCGTAGGGATGTGACGACCCCACCGCCCCCTGGTGAGAGTCGCTGATTTTCGCATCATGAAAGGCAGCGTCTCTCTACCAGTGCAACCAGTCTCCCCAGGGCAGCTTGTGGCGGGCTGAATGGGATTGACATCCCTTGGGACCCGTGCCTCCGAGAGTCGACCAGGCCCCTCTCTCCGCTTGCCTTAGTTGGCCGGTAGGAGTGGACCCCACGGGGGCCGCAGGACTCTCACCTCTGTCTTGCCTTAGCCGGCCGGCCAGAGTGGGGCGTCAGAGCTATATGCTCGCAGGGTGGAAGTGAAAGATGCATAAGTCGCGAGTTGGCACAGTGGTGTTACGCCACTGGGTATAAAGCGGTGTACACCTCTCGGCACCCTGAGCCACTCACAATAATGTTGCCCCCCGTCGCTCCTGCCTTGTGCCTTGTGTGTTCGACCAATGGGGGGCCCATGACAGTGAGTGGCGAGTCACCACCTGCCCATTTTATTCGTGTTTTTAACATAGATCGGGGCAGGTGCCATAGTCCTTCCCATAGTCCCGGTTACCCAGTCCATCAGCACCTCAACCCAATAGCCCAGATTCTTTGTTTTTCCACTCCATTCCATAGTCCTGCACTGACCGGGGGTTGTCCTTGGCTGCATTTTATAGTGTATACAGGGATAATCGTCGGCTGGTGCCACATTACATATTAAGATCATACAAGTCATTAAAGGGCCTCTACGTGTTGGCTTTGGCCCCACGCACGCCTCCCAAAAATCCGGGACTCTGTAGTCCCGAGCATTGGAAATGACTGATAATAATAATATAAAGCAAAGTCGTTTCCCTTGTCTGTCTGTCCCTATGTTTGCTTAAATCTTTAAAACTTCACAACTTATTTTGATGCAGTTTTTTTCAATAGATGGATGGAAGATTTTAGTGGAAGGTTTTTATGTTAAATAGCCGACCCGACAGACTTCGTCGTGTCAAAAAAATGTGAAAAAGGAAAGGGCTGTTTTTAGGGTTTTCCCGGCATTAATCTCGCCGTAAGAACCATCCTTGGACTTCAACGAACATTTTAAAAAAAGAATTGGCCAAATTGGTTCAGGCGTTATTGAGTTATGCGCTTACCAACACATTTTGCGATTCATTTTTATATTAAAGAAGATATACCCGAAAGGCGGGTCACTAGTGTAGTGTATGAAAGGTTAGATTATTAAAATTATAAGTTATCCTGGTCTGGCCGGCTCCCACGCCGCCGCTCCAACGGTCCTTTAGGGGTGATCATCCATCCGCTCCCCCGCAAGTGATGATGCCGAGGCTACTCCAAGCCACCGTCGTAGTCAGTTAGGTAAAAAAACCGACACTCCTGCGCATACTACACGCGCGCTTCGCGGACAGCGAGTGCGCGTGCACCGAAAATGTACCGGTATTTTATTAACTAACTTATGCCTACTCAGCTCCGTCTCGTTTATAAGCAAAATACTCGTCGAAAATCGTTATGTGTCATTCTCCACACTTTTTTTTTCCTAACTGACACACGATGATGGCTTGGAGTAGCCTCGTCATCATCACGGGACTCGCGGGGGAGCGGATTCTTACCTCTTACTCTCCACACTGTAATATACTGTACGGATATGCGAAATTTCAAGATTTATTGAGCAAATTTTAAATTTACAATAAGCTTTAATAGCATTACAAAAAAAACAACAAATAAAAATATTTATTGAGTAGATATGGGTAAAGTGGGAACATGTAACAAACAGACACATATTTACATTGTTAAAATTAGTTAGACTAGATGCCCTGCCCGCGATTATGTCCGGCTGAAATTTTAGTTAGTCAACCCGATAAAACCTGTTAAAAATTTATTTTGTCCTATACAAATATTGTCTCGTAAAAGTAACAAACACTTAAAAAAATCGTCGTAGTATATTATTTTAGACTTTCGCGTTCCATTACATCTAAAACTATTAAAAGGGTAGCAAATACATACTTCACTCGCGACCATGACTGGTGCAATCCAATCCAAACGTCAGGCAAAAAGTATTTGCTCCTCTTTATGACGCTTAATTTATAGTTTTAAAAAAGCGCAGTAGTTTTTTTTAAAACATATAGACGATGGTTGAAGCCTACACCCGACGTCATACCCTAATTACATCACTAGGCACCCTACAGAGCGGTTGCATTCGTAGTACTCCTTCAATCGCGGCCCGGCCGTCTTTGGCGCCGCCGCTTGACACTCCTGCGCATACAATACGCGCGTTTTGCGAATCGCGCGCGAGAGTGCGTATTTTTTTTTATCGGTCCTTCTGATATACATATTTGATGGGCTATAAAATCGAATGCAATTCAATTGTTTGACATTTTTAAGTATGTTTAGTTCTGTGCTGTGTGTGTTTTGTATGGTTTTCGATGGATTCAAAATGATTTTGTATGTAATTCGGTTTTTATAATTTGACTTTCGAAAGCCCGATTATTAGGAATACTATTGGAAATAATATTGTGAGTTTAAATTGAAGTGTAAATATTAAAACATTGTTGTAACTGGACTTTTTGTGAAGGAAGTTGGATTTTTGGTGTTTTCAAAAATTAATTTTTTTATTTAAATTTGGCGAAGGTGCTTATGGCAAGGTCAGTGTTATGGTTTTTTTTACAAATTATACATCCCTGTGCCGGGGTGGAGAAGTTGATTATAGTATTTTCTGACTTTTCTTTTTAAAAACTCATGCAAGCTTTTTGAATGAAAAAAATACATATACATCCATAAAATCTTTTTTTTACTCCCTAAATAAGACTTAGAATCTGACTTACAAGTAGAGATTGCATTAACACGGATAAATAAATTATAAAAAAAAGTTTCGTATCTAACTTAATTGTGCCTCATTTTGAAAAAGGTTTACGAATCTGATTTAATATAAATTATAACGGTATAAAATTTCAACATCAGGTTTTTTTTGGGTACCGTATTTTAATAGTTATATTTCCAGTTTGTTCGTCCATTTTTCTAAAGGAAGGCTAGTGATAACAGGCTGAAGTTAATATTTAATACCAACATCGGTGGTCACTTGAACTGTGGATCAAGGCGATTTCTTTCTTTTTTTATTAATAAAAATACATTTATAATAATAATTATATTGCTAAACCAAACCAAAACATACAGGTTTAGGACATCCGTTTCGTGGAGCTTCAATCATTAATTAAATTCTATGCAAGATAATGGTGTGAAAAAATATGAAACACATAAACAAAATACCTACCTACACACAACACACAAAATTAATATGAAAAAGATATACTGAACCCCCAGGCCGCAAGTCCGACTCGATCTTGACTTTTATGTTAGCGGGCTTTGTACTTTTTGGTTGAATTTTGAATTCTCGTTTTTGGGCTCAGAGGTTTAACGACCTTACTTGTTGCCAAGAGATCACAGCGTATTATACCAGAGCCGCTCTAAGTTGGCCGATTTGACACTTTTTATTTTATATTTTGCATTTATCCTTGTTAAGAGGAACATATTTAGCGAATCATAAAGAACACCTTTTAAAAATAAGACTTTATTTCAAAATGTCAAATGCACCTAATCATCTAATTATTTGTCTTTTATTACTTAAAATAATTGAATTATTAAAAGAAAATGCAAAATTTCCACTCTGTATTACGCTTTTACAAGGTTACGCCGTTTGACACGTTTTCATAGTGACGTAATGGATAATACTCACCAGGTATTTTTTAAAATAGGATGAAGGATTTATAGTATTTTTGACCTAAGATGATCCCTGTGACACTTCATTGTGTTCTGTATCACGCATTTACGTTTGACAAACGAAAATAATTTTATTGCACACTTTTTTCATTTTAATGCCGCGTTATTAGGAAAAATATTAAAATAAATATTTTTATACTTTTAAATGACAAACAATATAGTTAATTTAATGTAATAAAACATTTAAAAAAATGTAATTAGTAATGTAGTATAGAATGTAGTAAGTTCCATTCTACGTATACGAACTGCATAGGTACTTTTTTTAAATTTTCTATTACATTAAATTAAACTAATCGATACTGTTTCCCCTTTAAAATTTAACAATGATTTATTTTAATATTTCTCCTAATGATGCGGCATTACAATGAAAAAAGTGTGCAATAAAATTATTTTCGTTTGTCAAACGTAAAATGCGTGATTCAGAACACAATGAAGTGTCACAGGGATCATCTTGGCTGAAAAAGACTATAATAAGTATTGTATTTTAAAATAAATATATTTTTAAATAAGAAACTTCAATTCATTCTTCTGAATGTGAATAAATGTTTTTAATAAATTTGTTATAATTAGACCTTGCTTGGTTATAAAGTGGAAATAACTGCTACTTATATACTTCGGCAATTTTACCGTTGACCCTCACTAGTGCAGTCAGTCTGACATGTGTCAAATCGGCCAACTTAGAGCGGCTCTGGTATATATATTTATTTATGTATTCACATAGTACCGTATCATAGCCAAATTGTACAAAAGACCTTAGACCTCTTGTACTAGATGACACCGAAAAAAACGTCGATATTCGTCGCATAAATATTTGTCCCGGGTGGGAATCGAACCCACGTCTTTTGGCTCATGAAAGAGGGGCATTATCCAATGCGCTATCGAGCCAGTAAAATGTATTTATTTATTTATTATTATAATAGCCAAGAAGAAAAACACTGGTACAGATTAATAAAAATGAATAAAAACAACATAAACTTAAAGCTTAGTGCTAATGACTGGCTCGGGGGAACAGTGGTTAGTGACCCAGGTTCACTACCTACGGTTCCAAGAGTCGTGGGTTCGATTCCCACTCGAGACAAATATTTGTGTGACGAACATCGGTGTTTGTTCCGTGCCTGGGTGTATTATTAATTATATTTAAGTATATTTGTGTATCCACTGGTGATTCTGATACCCGTTACACAAGTGCTTAAGCTACTTACCTCGGGATCAAAACAGTGAATGTGAAATTGTGCAAAAAAAATCTTAATTAAATACAACTTTCTGCCAGATTATCTGATAAATCTCAAGTATGCAAGTAATATTTCCCAACTACATCTGGGGAAGGAAATAATTTCTTAGGGAGGGGATTCCCCTGGCATTTTGAATGATGCGGAAAATGCAAACATTAATTAATCATTACAGATTGATTATGATTATATTGTCCTTCTTATGTAATTCTGACATATTGAAATAATCATCAACGGATCAAAGTTGAAACCTATTTACTGATTCCAACCCAAACCTTAGGTATCTAATAAATACGAGTGCCTACATAATATAATCCTTACTAATATTATAAATTCGGAAGTAACTCTGTCTGTCTGTCTGTCTGTTACGTTTTCACGCATAGAGTAGTGGACCGTTTTAAATGAAATTTGGTACAGATTTCAGAGATATAGTCCAGAGCCTAGGAAAGGTTATAGGCTTTTTTTTAACCGACTGCGCTATAAGGAAATAATGTTTTACCCGTTAAACGTCTCTACGCGGACGAAGTCGCGGGCGAAAAGCTAGTATTTTATATTTGACGGTGTAAACGACGCGTTGGTGTATTGAAAAATTCTATTCAAGTATTGAACTTGGTATGCCTTCCTTAATTGATGTATGTACTAATTTTATATGAACTAATATGTTATGTGTATTTATTTTGTATATGAAGATTCTCAAAATAATTAAACATGTATAGACACCCGACGCTTCGAGCTGTTTATAAGGCTCATGGTTATCTTCGTATTTCAAATGTATGTGATCGCGCAAATATGCGATAATATGTATAGTTAGGAAGTCCCAACTTACTCATAAATCACCATATAAATCCGTTTCTGAGATACTTACTTACTGAGCATAAAGAGATACTAATAGGGCCTGTCGGCAAACGTAGTGTAGGGCGCCCGCAGGCCAGGTGGTGTGACGATCTGCGCAGGACGGCTGGTAGGAGCTGAATGCGAGTGGCTGAGGATAGAGAGAAGTGGCGTGCATTTGGAGAGGCCTATGTCCAGCAGTGGACAGGAATGGGCTGATGATGATGATGATGATGAATAGGGCCTCGCGCTTTTAGGGTACGAAATCCTAAAATCTTATCCGTGACCCTGAATCAACGTGCCGTGTCGTTTCTCTCCCCAAACATACGTCCGGATTAGGGTCCGTCCCAGCAACGCCCTGAGCCGAGGTTCGAGCCCCGTTAGGGGGCGCCCTCAGGCAAACGTTACTTAAATGTACTAGGGGTGTGAGCCTTCCGCCTCCCCCGTCAGTCCGGTGAAGCTGCAAAAGCTAAGCAATCTGAGGCTAACAGCTAAGTACTCCCGAAAAAAAAAAACGTTTCAGTAGCGGTACCATGAGTTGGCTATCGAAAACTTACGTACGTTAAAAACCTATCGAGCTGTTTTTTTCATACGATCGATTTTAGTTCTTGCGTAACCACCAGGGGCGCTGTACAAGTTTTTCATAGACATATTTACGTAGGCGATATCGAGTCCGTCACTTTTAAACTCATGGTAGCGCTACAGGTACCCTTAAAACCAGTGCTTAAGCTACATATTTGGCTGGCTCGGTGAAACAGTGGTTAGTTCGTGACACTGGCTACGGTTCTAAGAGTCGTGGGTTCGATTCTCACCCGGTACATTAATGTGAAGGAAACATGTGTTTGTTCCGTGTCTGGATGTGAATATGTATTTATTTATATTAGTCTCTGACACCCGTAGTAGCTCTTCTTAGTTTGGGGTAATTTGGCCGTGCCTATGGCCCATATAAATAAACTATATAAAACAATATAACCCTGATACAAAAATGTCTCGACGTGTTTAATACCATCACCGGTTCCGGTATCCTTAAAACAGGTACTTAAACTACATACATATATGTGCTTACCTACCTCGAAACTGGATCACCATATTATCTGAATGTTATCTGATATTTTAACATTACATAGTTTATTATTTTCCGTATTGTGCCTTCTCGTTTACTTGTCTTTAACTGGTAATAATCACGGTCACCATTATCGGACGCATTATCGGTGCACACAGATACGTGCAGTTGCATTATAGTCTAGGGGATGGACACGGAATATTTGTCGGTTTGGTAAATTTATGTATATTATCCATTTGACATCAGAATGTTTTTCGTGGTAACCTCGAGCACTGAAGAGGTCGGGTCATTGGACAACGCGTATTTTTTTGCTATAGCATTAATATTTGATTTTATTTCAATAGGTAGCCCAGCGACCTTCACATCGCCTTATTATTTATGATTTTCCTGCAAAATGTATCTTCAAAACCATCTTGAATAGATGGCATTCAAGTTACGCAAAAATTACGTTTCATATCATTTAATTTAACCGTTACAGAAATTATAGTTAATAGATTGATATACTTTATTGTAAATTGTGTAACATTAAAAAAGAGAATGATTCGGACGATCTCATAGTTATAACCAAATATATATCTGGTTAGGTTATTATCTTCCAAAGAACCCGACTCAGTAAGCATTTCAACCATTGTCAGTCATAGTGATTGACATCTTAAAGGAGGTAATAAAATAAAAAGATGTTTTATTTTAATTTTTTGACATCTTTGGTACTTGTCTATTTACTAATTTGTCACTTCGGTGTCATTTATATTTTGGAAAAAATGCTACAAGAATTTTGGCTTGCAGTAAATTGTATTCGCTGTGATTTATTACTGTAGGAGTGAACATATTGAAAAAAGACGTGTGGCGTTCGGGGACTGCCGCGGTATAGCTATTCCATAGTATCGTCCGATTTCGGAGCAGCTCGTCTCGATTCGTGCGAGTTTCGTAGAGTCGTAATACGTCTAACCGCACGCATACAAACACCATGCCGAAGTCTACCGAACTGAAACGACGTTAGACGATTGTGAGGTTTTTTTCGTTACGGAATTTCTTGGTTCGGTCGCGCGCTCAAAGCCCGCGATAAAAGCTATGCAATAGCTTAAAAATATTACTGTGTGTTTAATATTTAATACGAATTTTAAATTTCATGCTCTAAAGTTTTATAACTTAATGTTAGCCATATTTGACTAGTTCTAATGTCATTTATTTTCCGTCGCATAGAGCCAATTTATGTCATATTTTGTTTGGTGTGTGGCTCTTAGAGTTTTTCATAGTAAGTATCGTTTTTTGGAATCGATGTCAACCTTCATTATACCACTCGTATGACCTAAATTCTTTGTTATATAACCTACCATTATTTGCTTGATTTTAAGGTGAACTGGTGGGGAACTCTTTTGGTACCCTTGAATACCGAACATAATATGGATATTTGTGATCATTAAAAATCATACTTACACAGTATTACTTCTTTAATATGGTCATACTGTGTTGTCACCGATAGTAGAATAGTGGCAATGTATATTAGATTATTGGCAGACAGACATGCGATGGTGACTCGGACCAAGAGTTTCAGCTCCTATTTTCTGCCCCGTGTCATTAAGGCATGGAATGCCCTTCCAGCTCATGTTTTCCCACCCTCCTATGATCCCGGGCTCTTCAGGCGGGGCGTGAAACGGCATTTAAGCTGGCTTTCAGGGTGAGTGAGACAGGCTCAATAAGGTCCGTTGTGCATGTCGACCTCATATGTGGATCTCACTACCGATAACCAATAGGTGGAGTGAGGTTATCCTGTTAGCCATTTATGAAAAAAATACACCAAGAATTGTATTCTATTCTTGAGACAATGAGATATAACAATATTGACGGCTCAAATGAATAGTTCATAAAAAACGCGATGTCAGTTAATTCGACAACGGTTCAAGATCAAAGTTAACCGGCACTAACGGCACGTGTATAAAATGCAAAAAAGGCAATGAAAAATTACTCGTAGTGCCCAGGTCAATGACCCCGATGACTGCTGCGTTTGCGCATCGGTCGCGGTTTGCGAAGTGTCTTGATTCAACTAGGATGGACTATAGTCAACGTCTTATATCAGCACTATATACTTTTAAACTGTCATGGTTACGCACATCATAAAACTGAAACTGTCCGGGATATTTACCATGTTTTGTTTAAATGAGCTACGGATATTTCAGTTCACCTGTGATCATGGCGCTTGCAACAGTCGAAATCGGGAGCTCATTAAAACAAAACATGGTAAATATCCCGGGGTAAAGGACATTTCGTTTTGCCTCCTCTTTTGGTATTTTTGGTACATAAAACGTATAAATATTATATGCCAATAGTTTTATATGTTTCCTGACGCATCGGGTATGTTATTTCCGATTCGCCATGCAGATATGCAAGATTATAAAGCGGTATTCTTAAAAAGTATTTTGAATAGAGCTGTACTATTACAGGTGGTTTTCTGATTTCACGCTTTTATGCTTCAATTTACGCTTCTAAACTGTACTTAGACAACAATGAGAAAAAACTAACTAACTTAGAATAACGAACGTAGAGTATGCTCGCGACCGTTATTGGTGTAACCCAGTCGAAACGTCGGGTAGTACGTGCAACTATGTATTTGCTACTCTAATATCGCGTGTAGACCCATAATAAATATTTAGGACATTTCCACACACGATCTGATCCCAAACAAAGCAGAGCTTGTACTATACTATAATATTAATACTATTGCACAATTAAATATAAATACATACTTAAATACATTATCACACCCAGACACGGAACAAACACCGATGTTCATCACACAAATAATTGTCCAGAGCGGGAATTGAACCCACGACTCTTGTAACCGCTAGCCAGGGTCACTAACCACTGTACCACAGAATATCTAGTTTTTAATGAGAAAAAAACGTATTGTATATAAAACAGAACTCGGGGACAAAGCAATTGTCCCTTATTTGCTATTTCCCGGCTGACAATTGCTTACTTAAATACTCACGTAAACGTTATGTTGTCTGAAAAGTAATTTTACTAATTATTTCACTAAGGAAATGTTATGGTGTTATGGGTTCCGGATTCTCGGAATTTCTATTCATGGTTCTCTTTCGCTTACTTTGTATGGGAACGGAGAACATAATATCTGACTGGCTCGATGGCAAGTTTAATGGTGCTCTAGTCTCGTGCCTCAGTGGTAGTGGATACGATCCACACCCGGAACAAATGTTTGGTGAACATCGGTATTTGTGTCTGGGTGTGTGCTTTTTTATATATTTAGTCATATGTATTTGTATATTACGCTGTTCTTATCTTATCTTAACGCGGGGACCGTATAACCGGTTCACGTCGACCCTCAGGGATCTTTTGTGTTTCCCCTACCTTTAAACACCTACTCCCTGAAGATCAAATGCATTAATGCAATTACGTCCTTAGGTCTGAGGTGCCTGTATTCTTCTGGTTTCGGATAAGCCGTTCCCAGAAGTCTGAGCCTGTATCTGGCCAGTGAGTGACATTCACATAAAATATGCTTCATGTCTTCCAATTCTTCCTTGCAAGCTCTACAATCGCTGTTTGTGGACAGTCTCATTTTCATCAGTAATGAGTTAGTGACGTAGTGCCCTGTTAGCGCTCCCATGAGTAGACGACTTTGAAGTCTGCTTCCACGGTTCATCATGGTTTTGTACCACGTTTTTGGATTGTCGCCAATAAAGCTCTTGGAGTGAACCATACCTGGTTTACTCTTCCAATGCTTCCAACGCTCGTTATCAACATGTTCCTTAAATGCCATGTTGATGGTGCTTAACGCAAGCCCAACAAATGGCTCTGGTCCAATATGATTTGCTTCTGAGCCTCTTCTCGCAAGTTCATCTGCCTTTTCATTTCCCTTATATCCTGGCCTGGTATCCATATTAGCCTTAACTTGTTTTGCCTCCCTAGGTTATTAAGGGCCGTTACGGCATTGGCGACAAGTTTAGAGTCTAATTTGGGGTTTCTTAATGCCCTAAGGGCCGCTTGACTGTCACTGAGAATGTATATAGTTTGATATTTGACCATTAGTTCTATGTTCTTCTCTGCACATGAGATTGCATATACCTCTGCTTGAAAAACCGTTGTCATGCCCCCATGCTTTGACTTTCCTCAACATGCTTGCTGTAGAAACCGGAACCAGTGCCGGATACCATTTTGGATCCGTCGGTATACCATATCAATCTGTTGCTCTCAGGGCAGGGCGGATTCACCTTCCAGCTGTCCCTCGTCCGTATATTTATTTACCTTAAAGTTCCTATTAAATAAATATGTATTTTGGAATCGTTTTATCACAACCCATTTCCAAAATTCTGGACAGATAACTATTGCCATCCCATTTTGTGTGTCTTGTCTGATATTACGCTGTTAATACTGATTTCCGTAGCACAAGTATTTACACTATTTACCACGGGATCAGTTTAATATGATGCTGTCTAATTATTTAATTTTTTTTGAAAGTTGAAATCATTTCAGCTCTTGAATGAACAGCATTGATTGTTCTCTATTTCAGTGGTTTACAGTTTATTATTTAAACTACCGATTGTTAAGTATTCATTAATGACTTCTGCGGTGACGGATGATATAACAACACGTTATTGAATCATCGAATATAAATGAACGGTAACTAAGTTGCAAAGTGCCTGAGTTACACCTATGTACATTAAATTAATACTTCACAACATCACATACATTGATCTGATCCCATGGTATGTAGCTTCAGCCCCTGTGCTACGAATATCTAAATCAACATTGGATACACAAATATACTTTAATATATTTAATAACACACCCAGACACGGAACAAACGCCGATGTTCGTCACACAAATTTTTCTCCTCCTACTTTTTGAAGTCGGTTAAAAAATCAAGCTTTTAAGTGTATATTATCCAAAAATACAGCCATTTAAAACCTTATTTTCATAGATTTCAACAGAAGAACAAAAAGTACAAAAAAAGGGTTATAATATTAACCGCGGTTCATTTTTCGGAATTTGTATTCCGTCACTGCCGAGCGGTCAGCATTCCAAACCCATGCGATGGCAGACCAATACTTACTGCTATTCCTTTTAGTTTTGTTGCCGATCCACAAGCGCTTGTAAGAAGGCATTCAAATAAAATATTGTTTACTTTTTAACCGAATAAAAACCGGTGGAGATTACCGCTTAAAAAGAAAAGAGACATTAAATCAAAAGTAAAAAAAAAAATCAATTAAAGTTTCATTGATTTTTTTTTACTATATAACAACTTCCTCAACTCTATCATTTCTTGACAGGAAAACTCACACTAATTAGGCCCGATACGGGACTCGAACAGGGGTCCTATAGATGTTTACAGGGTGCTTTTCACTGATAGACCAACGACCAATCAACCAACTATACGAGTACTTACTGATTCTTGTAATAGAGATTGCATCTCTATATTTGTCTCATTAGTAGTTGATTAACAGGGGCGTAGCTACCGCCGTATCTGCCGTATCAATTATATGGGGCGCCGGGGCCACGGGGCCCCCAAAGTGTGATAAAACAAAACATATTTTATTTTACAAACGACTAAATGCTATAAAGCAATCTTTACCTCCATGTAAGGGCCTCCAAACATTTTTTTTATACGAGGCCCCGACAAGGCACGCTACGCCTCTGTTGATTAATATCTTCATTTGAAAAAAAAAACGTCTCGTTACAAGGTGTAAAACATTAATTGAGTTAATTAAACGAAACCAATGTCAAAGCCTTCGTTCGGTATATTTCACGGTCGGTGTCGAGTTATATCACCAGTAGCGCTACCATGAGTTTAAAACTTACGCACTCGATATCGCCTACGTAAATATGTCTATGAAAAACTTGTATAGCGCCCCTGGTGGTTACGCGAATAACTAAAATCGTCCGTATGAAAAAAACAACTCGATAGGTTTTTAACTTACGTAAGTTTTCGATAGCCAACTCATGGTAGGCCCTCAGAACATGTTGTAAGACCTTCAGACGAACGTGTTCTTGAGTGTGCACGTGCGAAAGTTGAATGAATGAATATTGAGTTTTGTCGTTATTGAACGACTGTCAATGTCAGACGTATTAAATTTGTTTAAAATTTTCAAAATCACATTCCTGTTCCACAATACCTATTACGGTCAATATCAGCTTTGTGTGTCGCAGAAATATTCGCGTTTTTTAAAGTGTCAATAGCTTCAAATTCTTTAGTTAGGTACCCTGCCTGGCTACCTGACTGAGGACTTTTACCCTCATCAACTGTCTTTTTTTGACAGGTCTTTAGGTAATTTCATTACCACTCTGCACTCGACATTTCGTCTTACTTTCCAGGCCTTATTATTATAATTTTCAGTAATTTTCTAAATTTCTCGGGACTACATAGTCCCGGATTTTTGGGAGGCGTGTGTGGGGCCAAAGCCAACAGGGCCTCTAGCCCTTTAATGACTTGTATGATTCCTATGTAATGTGGCACCACCCGAAGATTATCCCTGGATACACTATACAATGCAGCCAAGGAAAACCCACGGTCAGTGCAGGACTATTATGGAATGGAGTTGACATAGAATCTGGGTTATTGGGTTGAGGTGCTAGTGGATTGGGTAACAGGGATTATGGCACCTCCCCGATCTATGTTTACAAACACGAATAAGATGAGATGGATAGGTGACTCGCCACTCACTGTCATAAACACGTTGGTCCATTTATGGTCAATTTCGGCGAGGATGCTATATTTAAGCACGACAATGCCGGACCGCATACAGATATTGCCAAAAAGATACTATGTAAAGTGTCTGTCAGAATTGATTTTGGAATTTTAATGGTTTTCGAAGTTTTGTTGTACTAATTTGCATTCGCTTTAGGACTTGATGACGATGAGTTTCTTAGCTGGAAAGTAAAAAGTCCCGGGTTCGTTACTCGGTTTACTAATGATATTGCGTTAATTGGCTTGTTTGGGAAACGCTTAAATCAGTCCTCTGAAGTCTAACGTCACGTAATGATGTCAATTAAACACAATTGTCTTTTGGTATGTGTGAGTGCATATTATTCCATTCATCATAATAATTTGGATGTACTGCACCGATTTAGATCAAATCTGAAGAAATAATAAATAAACCTCACATATAGGGTTCCGTTTACGAAGTAAGTTGCTTAAGCACTTGTGTTACGGATATCAGAAACAACAGTGGTATTCACAAATAAACGTAAATTTATAATTAACACACCCAGACACGGAACAAACATCGATGTTCATCACATAAACATTTGTCTCGAATGGGAATTGAACCGTCGACTCTTGGCGCAATAATCAGGGGCATTATCCATACTCAACTGCAAAAAAAATAGTAATGTTCTACACGTTTGAAGCCGGGCAAGTACTTACTAGTAAAGTACAAAATACTAAATTGGGCACAATCAACTGAGTTTTCGTGTAACCTTAGCCGTATCCTTAGTTTCACATTGGGTCAAGTTGAATGCGTTCAATCGATGCCTTTATTGGTGTGGATGCGATATTAATAAGCGAATTACAAGTATTCGCTTTTCCATTAACATTTAGCCGAATGTAAACGGTATCTGGTCTAGCGTTTCCTTTTTGAGGGGGCAGGGCCGAACTGTGAAATTAGCGGGCCCTAGGCTAATACTACTACAAGTACTTAGAGGCTTACTAAGTCTAGATTGACAGAAATATACACCGTGAAATTTGAGCGGTTGTTTTCCCGTGGCAGAACGATTTGCCTTTAGTAATACTATCGAACCATGCAAATTATTACTTGAAAAAAAATCTTTTTTCAGTTTTTAAAATTATAATTTTCCAACTCGAAAACGAGAGAAGCTATCGTTCTTTATAAGATGTGACGTAATCAGGTACTGCTTGCCTCATGAAATCGATGCTTAAAGCTAAAAAAGCTGTACGCCTTCAATACATAGTATAAAACAAAGTCGCTCTGGCTGTATGTCCGTATGTATGCTTAGATCTTTAAAACTACGTAACGGATTTTGATGCGGTTTTTTTAATAGATAGAGTGATTCTTAAGGAAGGTTTGTATGTAAAATTTACCCGAAGCGAAGCGAGGGCGGGTCACTAGTAAGTAATAAAGCGGTTCGAACGTGCTTTCGAGTTTCGGTTAAAACTTTCGTAAAACCGGCATTTATTGATTTTAACAAAAAAGAACTGCACAAATCTATTGTGCTACTAAAATAGAATAATTTTACTGCGGGAAAACAATCACTAATATTTCACAGTGTATGTTGAAAGGGAAACAGCGGAGCGGATCTTCTATTTTTTTTTTACTTATTTAGGGCAGCTAAAATCCATGAGGTCCTGGGGTGAAGCTCAAATAGCCATATGGGTAGTATACTGGATTGATAGTCACCTAACAAACAATTGCCCCCTATCTCAAAACCTGGGTACGCCTATGGTCTAGCTAAACCCAATCGGCACTGTAGCAAGCGCACAGCACACGGGTCAACCGTCAGTTTAGCCGTGATCATGGCAGTTTTCTAATGTGTGTAACCATGATAGTTTAAAATTATATATCAATCTTGCGATCCACGTATGAGGTTTAAAGGCACAATAGAACTTATTGAGCCTGTCATCCTCACTTTAAAGACCTGCATAGATGCCGTTGAACATTTAAATAAATAAATAAATAATATCTGGGACATTTCGAGACACGGTCACCTGACCCCAAACTAAGCAAAGCTTATACTATGGCCGTCAGAGACTTTAAACACATACTTAAATACATAATACCCAGGCACGGAACGAACACCGATGTTTATCACACAAATATTTATACAGAGTGTGTGTGGAATCGAACCCATGACTCTTGGAACCGCCAGGCAGGGTACACTAACCACTGTTCCACCGAGCCAGTCATGTATCAGTCAGTCAGTGTATATCTTCTTATCTTCTTCTTCTTCTTGTAAATAAAAATGAATTGCTGTTCGTTAGTCTGACTAAAACTCGAGAACGCCCGGACCGATTTAGGTAATTTTGGTTTTAAAATGAATGTTCGTCGTAGTCCAGGGAAGGTTTCAATGAGAAAATATAGAAAAAGAATTAGTATTGGCGATATGAAATTCGCCGGGACCATTAGTTAGTAAATAAATTCAAACAAAGTCATCCCACACAACAAGTTAATGGTGGGAACCTTGACAGCGAATGTTGATTATCTAATAAATAATTGAAGTAGTGTTAAATATCGATCGAGCCCTACGACAAAGAAACGGTTTAATTTCTTAGTAACATAGTGAAGCGACCAGTTGATGTCAATAGGTTGTAATGGAGGTGCTATATACGGTTGTGAATAGTTTATACATAAATTAATATGACAAACATGACATGCATTGGAAACCTCCTGGATATTAACCATGTTGTTTTGTTTTAATGAGCTCCCGATATTACGGCAATGTTGCAAGCGCCATGATCACGGGTAAATATCCCGGACATAATCATTTTTCTAATGTGTAACCATGATATACATTAATCTGATCTTGTGGTAAGTAGATTACAAATTTGTGTTACGGATTTTTAAAACTACAGTGGTGTACTTAAATAAACTTAAATATATAAATAACACACCCAGACACGGAACAAACACAAATGTTCATCACACTAATATTTGTCCCGAGTGGGAATCGAACCTACGACTCTTGGAATCGCAGCCAGGGTCACTAACCACTGTTCCACCGAGCCAATTAAATATATAAATGACTGCATTTGTCAGCGGGCTTATTATAACATAGATACCAAAGTTATTATACATCGGCTACAAACTACCACTACTACAAATAGTGTTTTACAATCGAGCTATGCAAATATTATTGATATTCGATATACTATTAAGCTAGAATAGGATATTATGTTAATACATGTCATACTATGATTAAGAACGACACTGTCAGGTGAGTTGTATTGAAATAGCATAGGGTTTAATTTGATTAGTTTAGTCGTAAAATAACAAAAGGACAATCATTGTTAACGGTTATATTGTAATAAATTAATTTTAATTATCATTTTTCATACTCTGTAATTCATTCGTATAGCTTAGAGGCAAATGGTAAACATTCTTGATTTTTATGGTGGTCATTTTAGCAATATATGTGTTCATATAATTAAATAAATAAATATAAATATGTATTGCACAACATTACAAACATTCATCTGGTCCCGTGGTAAGTAGCTTAAGCACTTGTGTTACAGATATCAGAATTAACATTGGATACACAAATAAACTTAAATATATTTAATAATACACCCAGACACGGAACAAACACCGATGTTCGTCACACAAATATTTGTCCCGAGTGGGAATCGAACCCACGACCCTTGGAACCGTAGGTTATGAACCTGAGTCACTAGCCACTGTTCCACCGAGCCAGTCAAACATACATATTTGTTACATATATGTTCATTTTATATAAATGTTCTTTATCTTGCACTACCTGTTTTTCTAGATATACAGGGTGTCCCAAAAAGTAGTGTCAAGCGGAATTCCTGAGATAGAACACCTCGTGGGGCATCCGAAACACCCCCATGTATGTTCCGCGATTTTTTATAGTTTTCGAGTTATGATTATTTTTCTAAAATTTTGAGAACAACTGACCTAATCGACTAAAAATATTATTGAGAAAAAAGTATTTAACTTTTTTGAGTAATTCTTTTTGCAAATCAATTTTCATGAGTTTTTCTTTAATACTTAAAATATTTGTCTCCATAACTTATATGGAAATTATCAAAATTATGGTAGAAACTGAAAAGTTACGTTCTGTAAATAATGTCTTACAATATTAAAGTTAAATTTAAAATATTAGGAGGTAGCTGCACGGCTCCTAAGTACTTTAAAAACTGCGCCAGACTCTCAGCTTTCATAATCATTTATAAAAACTGGTACTTAATGGGCTACTTTTGCTGAAATCGGGCTTCAAAGAAAGAGAGGTGGAAAAATCGTAAAATTTGCCATTTGATGAGCAAGTATTATTTGGACATTTTATTATTTCGAAAGTTAGTCAGTTTGTCAACAAACCTAAATTTAATACAGGAGCACTCAGCTGCAAACATTTGGATGTTTTTTTTTTGTTTAATTTAAGTTTCATTGCGCTAACACTGTTTTCACATGCAATACGTATACCTTTGTTACGACGAATTTGACGAACTTTGCTTTCTTTACGGACTTTAATAAACTTTTACTCATAAACTTTTTGCAATAAATAATCAAAAACAATAACTTTTTTTTCTTCAATAAAGTTCCCATTTTAAACTTAATTATTTTTTGAGTATCATTAATTAAACTTTCAAGTAGTTATTTCTTAGCATTTCTTGTATAATTTTGATTGTTAACAATCTTATTAACTTTATAAATAATAAAATGTCCAAATAATACTTCGTAATCAAATGGCAAATTTTATGATTTTTCCACCTCTCTGTCTTTGAAGTCCGATTTCAGCAAAAGTAGCTTATTAAGTACCAGATTTTATTGATAATTATGAAAGCTGAGAGTCTGGCGCAGTTTTTAGAGTTACTTAGGAGCCATGCAGCTACCTCCTAATATTTTAAATTTAACGTTGAAATTGTAAGACACTATTTACAGAACGTAACTTTTCAGTTTGTACCATAATTTTGATGATTTCCATATAAGTTATGGAGACAAATATTTAAGGTATTAAAGAAAAACTCATGAAAATTTATTTGCAAAAAGAATTACTCAAAAAAGTTAAATACTTTTTTCTCTACAATATTTTTCGTCTATTAGGTCAGTTGTTCTCAAAATTTTAGAAAAATAATCATAACTCGAAAACTATCAAAAATCGCGGAACATACATGGGGGTGTTTCGGATGCCCCACGGGGTGTTCTATCTCAGGACTTCCGCTTGACACTACTTTTTGGGACACCCTGTATATTAAAAATGCGTGATTCAAACAAGTTCAGTATAAAGGGAAACTACACTTGGGTCTTTGGTCAACAATCGGAAACAGCAAAGTAATATTAGAAAACTGAAAGTGTCCGGGATATTTACCATGTTGTTTTGTTTTAATGAGCTCCCGATATTTCGGCACTGTTGCAAGCGGACACTTTCAGTTTTCTAATGTGTGTAACCATGACAGTTTAAAGCAAAGTAATAGACCAGCTTAGAATGAGATGAGGATCTTCTTCGATTAAATAAATAAATAAATATCTGCTACATTTACCACATACGGTCAACTGATCCTTAACTAAACAGAGCTTGTATTATGGGCCTCGGAGACTGATATACATAAGATTTCAGACTTTCGCGTTCCATAACACTGAATAGATTTATTTATTTATTAATGCCCGCGTGGAAACCCTATTCCCGCGGGAACTCCGCGATAAAAAGTAGCCTATGTGTTATTCTGGGTCTTCAGCTACCTGCATGCCGAATTTCTTCGTTATCGGTTCAGTAGTATTAGCTTGAAAGAGTAACAAACATCCATCCACACATACAAACTTTCACGTTTATAATATTAGTAGGATTTATGTATCAGTGATATTGACAGTTTACCCATATTGTCCCCAGGTGTTCCACCTTCGCGATATCCGCTGGGAGAGGCCGCGGTTCATCTCGAAGACCTTCCTGGCGTTCGTGACCTTCAACCTGATCAGCTACTCGCTGCTGGCCGCCGAGGTGCTCACCACCAACTTCGCTGACACCTCCGCTGAGAAGAAGGTGAGGGGGAGACCGCTGGTGGTTCTGCTGATCAGCGATGATAGTGTGTTACGTGTGGTTAATGTTAGATATACTTTTACCGGCCTCGTTGGTCTTTTGGTAGCAGACGCTGCGTAAGGCCCGTGAGAGCCCCGGTTCAAGTCCGCGGTCGAGAAAAAATTGTGTGAGTTTTTCTGTAATGACATTACTCAGCCCGAAGTTAGGAAGTTGGCGGTTACTCACCCGTGGCTCGGAAAGCACGTTAAGCCGGTGGTCTTGCGCCCGATCTCTTATCAGTCATGTCAGATTGCCGTCTCACCGAACTATGACAGAAAGGGAACAGAGAGTGCACTTGTGTTTGCGCGCGTACTTCTGCACTATAATATGCCCTGCACACTTGGATCGGCCGCCATGGCCGAAATCGACTGATTTCGGCCTGCCTGGATGCCTAAATTATTCTTAAGCCTTGCCCCCACCCACGATAATCGGTGACCGATCTTTTGTCGGCGAAAAATGGTACGTACTGATTGCAATGAAGCTACTCACACGTCCTACAAATATTTACCGGATTCTGAGGCTTCAGGATCACGACCAAAGGTTTAACTCGCTACTTTCCAATACCCCACAGTAATAATTTCTTGGTCTCGTGTGTCCCGTCCTTTTCTTTATTTATCTCAAAACACGTGAGTCAGTATCTCAACTACGTACACATTATTGTTTACAAATGGCCACTATTAATTGTACACAATAAACTCTGTGGCTATTCCAGTCACGGAGTTAAAAAGTAACCATCGGCGCTCATTATGTTAAATACACATACTAGTACACTGCCTCGGTTTCTTTAAGGGTGCAATGCTGATTCAATTAAATTTGTTTCTCCACTTAATTATGCTTATATATTATACTTCACATACATTGATCTGATCCCGTGGTGAGTAGCCTAAGCAACGATTTTCATCACTCAAATATTTGTCCCGAGTGGGAATCGAACCCACGACTCTAGGAACCGTAGCCAGAGTCACTAACCACTCTTTTACAAGTCAGTCAAACATGTAGACAATTTTATATTTATAAATCCTAAAAAATACGAAAAAAAAACACGTTTATTGTGTAAGGGGGTCCCCCTTAATATTTTTTTTTATTCTTTTGTTTTTTGTATTTGTTGTTATAGCGGCAACGAAATTACATCACATTATTTGTGTTTCAGCTTTCTTGCTATCACGGTTTATGAGATACAGCTTGGAGACAGACAGACGAACAGACGGACGGCGGAGGCTTAGTAATAGGGTCCCGTTTTTACTTTTTCCGTACGGAACCCTATAAATGAATCAAAATAGATTGCGTACTTTTTAAAGATTAAAGCATATACACCGTGAAATTTTAGTGGTTGTTTTCCCGTGGCAGAACGATTTGCCTTTAGTAATACTATCGAATTATGCAAATTATTCCGCGAAAAAAAAAAATTTTTTTTGGAATTTTAATAATAATAATTTTCTATCTCGAAAACGAGAGAAGATATCGTTCTTTTATAAGATGTGACGTAATCAGGTACTGCTTGCCGCATGAAATCGATGCTTAAAGCTAAAGAAGCTCTACACCCTAAGTCATAAAGCGGTTCGAACGTAATTTCGAGTTTCGGTTAAACCTTTCGTAAAACCGGCATTTATTGATTTTAACAAAAAAGAACTGCACCTATTGTGCTACTAAGATAGAATCATTTTACTGCGGGAAAACAACCACTAAAATTTCACGGTGTATAGGGACATACAGACAGCGGGATGGCCTTTGTTTTGTACTACGTAGTGATATATTTATATGTTTTTGAATTCCGCTTCGGCTACTCATCGACCGGTATGGCGCTAGGCTGGCACATGCCAGTGTTTGAACGAACGAACAATGCACTAATGTGTGTATATGCATTCAATATATGCTTTTGTACATTGTCCCGTGGATGAAGGTTCTCGGAAATGGTGAGACATAGGTCCAATTTCTAAATTGGCGTCGTGTGAATAGATTTTTAGGTTACGTACACAAACGGTAAAAACTGCATCCTGTTACTAAGACTTCACCGTCCGTCTGTCCGTCTGTGTCATTACGATGTATCTTAAGAACAGTACTAGATAAGATAGTTGAAATTTTCATAGATCATCATGTATTTCTATTGCCGCTATAACAAAAAATTAAAAAATTAACTTATTTTTCAGGGGGTTTCCCACACGTGATTTTTTTCATGCGCTAGTCTCAATAGCACTTAGCTGATTTTTTGTATTTTTTAATAAGTAGTAATACTTTTTAAAATTTAAATGAAATCACATGAGGCTTTAAATAACACTAAAAACAACAAATAAATAAATACTTATGTTTTGGTATAAATAGTAAAAAATACCTTTCAAGTCTAAATAAAATTAAGATAAGTTTGCGCTGCCTCTTTCTGTGAAAGTATAATACTGCAGATTGATTGATAATGGTCCTAACTTTAGATAGATGATTGGTTTGTAGGAGACCTTTGTCCAAAGAGATGATATGATCAAAATTATATAGTTAGAAAGTAATGAGATATTTGAATATCTATTTAAATAACACATCTACTTATTCTTAAACTAGTGACCCGCACTCGCTTCGCTTTGGATATATTATTACATAGATAGTCCAGTCAAATTAGGAAAAAATCTCGGAATTCGAGATACCCAGCTGTAAGTCTGTAAATACTTGTATATTGACGTCCTAAAAGTTGTCTCAAAACCTACATATTGTAGGGTGTACGCAACTATAAAATTTTCAAGGTCAAACGTCACAAATATCAGTTTTATGAACTTTTGAGCGAAACGGGAAGTTTTATCATAAAAGTGTGTAGGAGAAAATTTCTTATCTTCTATTTATCTATAAAAATTGTCTGTACGTTTTATTCCTAAGATTCACCATTTCAGAGATACAGCGATGCAAATAGTTGAAAAAGTTGTATTTTCAAAAGCTTCCAGGCCCACGTGCGATTGTGCTAGACAGTTAAAATTTTCACGAATGATGTATTTTAGTAGCCTCTATAACATCTAATCCTAGAAAAAGCTTAAAACTAATGTTTAAGTGGGTTCTCATACAAAAACAATGGTGTTTTTTTCACACTTGGCCGGTTTTTAACGTGGTTACCCCAGTAAACCTATTCCAGACGACACCTTTTATACATGAAGAACACGTTGTTTATAAGGAAGCCTAGTTAAATAATTGTTTTGTGTTGTTTTCAGTATTCAGAAGATTCAAGATTTCTGCGTTTCATTAAATTAAATTTGGTTAATATGGATCTTCACGTTCATAATCGAGTTAGATGGACAGTTAACATTTTTAAAATGTATTTTTTTTCAGTAATACTTCAAACAGAAATTCTAATAATTGGTTATTTCGTACTTTTTGACCCATAATAAGCAGTTTAAATGTACTGAAACGTATATGTATAGTACTAAAAACAACCTAAAACAATTATTTAACTAGGCTTCCATATAAACAACGTGTTCTTCACGTATAAAAGGTGTCGTCTGAAATAGGTTTACTGGGGTAACCACGTTAAAAACCGGCCAAGTGTGAGAAAAAAAAAACTATAGTTTTTGTATGAGAACCCACTTAAACTTTGGTTTTAAGCTTTTTCTAGTATTAGATGTTAAAGAGACTACTGAAATACATCAGTTGTGAAAATTTTAACTGTCTAGCACAATCGCACGGGGGTCTGGAAGCTTTTGAAAATACAACTTTTTCAACTATTTGCATCGCTGTATCTCTGAAATGGTGAATCTTAGGAAAAAAACGTTGAGACAATTTTTATAGATAATTAGATGATAAGTAATTTTCTCCTACACACTTTTATGATAAAACTTCCCGTTTCGCTCAAAAGTTCATAAAACTGATATTTGTGACATTTGACCTTGAAAATTTAATAGTTGCGTACACCCTACCATATGTAGGTTTTGAGACCACTTTTAGGGTGTCAATATCTAAGTATTTACAGACTTACAGCTGGGTATCTCGAATTCCGAGATTCTTACCTAATTTAAGCTTAAATGACTGGACTAAAAAACCTTCCTCTTTAATCTATCTATTACAAAATCATCAAAATCCGATGCGTTTTAAAGGTTTAAGCATACATACTAACGGACAGACCTGAGAAGCGACTTCGCTTTATATTATGTAAGATAAGATAAGATATGCCGTCCGACCGATTTCGGCCATGGCGGCCGATCTCAATTGAGATCAGCCAAGTGCGCAGGACATATTATTATAGTACACAAGTGTGCGCGCAAACACAAGTGCACTCTCTATTCCCTTACTCTCATAGTTCGGTGAGACGGCAATCCGACATGACGGATGAGAGATCGGGCGCAGGACCACCGGCTTAACGTGCTTTCCGAGGCACGGGCGTTAAACCGCCAGCTTCCTAACTCCAGGCTGAGTAATTTCATTACAATTGTAATGAAATTATACTATGTAGTGATATGGCGACTGCAGTGTTCAAGAATGCCATCAACTTTGACATCTAACAGTGATTTGTCTTTATTGTTCTAAAGAGAAATACATTTCCTGTCTCGGGCACTAATACAATAGAATTAAAATGCATACGCTTAGCCTTTAACGTCAAGTGAATCAGAAATTCGCATATTATTATCCGAAAATACTGCGTTTTGCGTACCGAGTAACCTAGACCTTGAATATGGAAGCTTTTGAATAACCCTGTGGCTTGTATGTATCTTGTAATAGCCGTTGTCCTTACTCATGAGTTATAGGTTCGATTCCGATCGTGAAAAATAATAAGTTCGAGTCTGGGGTCGGGCAAAATGTGTGTGAGTTTTCTGTAAATCTCAGCCCAGAGTTAGGAAGTTGGCGGTTGCACGCCCGTGCCTCGGAAAGCACGTTAAGCTGGTGGTCCTGCGCCCGATCTCTCATCGGTCATGTCGGATTTCCGTCTCACCGAACGATGAGAGTAAGGGAACAGAGGGTGCACTTGTGTTTGCGCGCACACTTGTGCACTATAATATGTCATGCGAACTTGGCTGATCTCAATTGAAATCGGCCGCCATGGCCGAAACCGGTCGGACGCCTTATTATACTATGGGTGTCAGAGACTGATAATATACATGTATAGAAATTTATCAATACAAAGAAATTGAGTAGACGACCAACCCGCACTTGGCCAGCGTGGTTGACTCGCGGCCTGATCGCCCTAGTTTAGGGTAGGGTTGTGCACTAGCAGTGGGGACGTATAAAAACATACTATAATTACATATTCACACTTAGACACGGATACATATAAGGCGTCCGACCGATTTCAGCCATGGCGGCCGATCTCAATTGAGATCAGCCAAGTGCGCAGGACATATTATAGTGCACAAGTGTGCGCGCAAACACAAGTGCACTCTCTGTTCCCTTACTCTCATAATTCGGTGAGACGGCAATCCGACATGGACCAACGAGGCAGTTGAGGCACGGATACACATACACATTTTTGCCCCGGATGGGGATCGAATCGACGACTCTTGGAACCGCAGACAGTGCTCCACCGAGCCAGTCTCGGACATATTCAGTTTCCTAGTTATCGGTTATTGGTCCGAATCCGAAAGTAAACAAGATCGTGTGCGTTGTAATTGTTTTATCGGTGAGTTGTTGTTGTTGTTCTGTTGTTCATGTCAGTTGTTTGTCGGCAGAGCTTCTATCAACACGTGTTCAACGGGTTCTACGCCATTCTGCTCTTCGTTGTGGTCATCTTCTTCCTGATTTACGGAGTCGAAGTCTACTTCAAGGTAAGGATAAAGAGTAAAGTTTTCTCTATTAATAAGTCTCTTAATAAATGAGGGGTGCCAAACCATAACGTTTTAAGTGCCACACGAACTGAAATACGTTTTATTGCAGTAAAACGTTGTATGTGTAAACAAAAAATGTTTTTATATATCTCCTGAAAATTTCATTTTCTGGCACTTGAAACGTTATGGTTTGGCACCCCTCAAATGGTGAGAGCCGTGATGATGACGAGGCTACTTAACTAAGCCGGCGATTTCTTACCTTCTAATTTACTTCATCATCATCAGCCCATTCCTGTCCACTGCTGGACATAGTCCTCTCCAAATGCTTGTTTATTTACTTACTCCTCATGTTTTATGTTGTGCAAACCTTGCCCTAAAATTAACCAACATGGAACTGAAAGAATTATCTAATTTGGTCTAGTAGTTGCAAAGTTATGCGCGTGCATACATTTAGATAATTTTATTTTAGCTTGAGGATTGTCAACAATCTTAGACATAGTACGTAAATGCTTACGTCTATTAATAATATTGCTAAGTAGCAAGTGCTGATTTACATGTGCAGTTGCAGAATTAAAAACGATAACGTACATTTTTTAATTTGATTAATCTGTCGATTCGAGCACTACTTTTCGTATTGTGACTGACTACATACATAAAATCACGCCTTTTCAAGCAGAGTGGTAGGCAGAGAGAGGTAGCCCTTTTCCTTCCCCGACATATACCTATCCTTGCTACTCGTGGGAACGCAATGATCTTTTTAAAACAATGTACAAGGCAGAATGGCGGCGACGTGGTCCACAACCCGTTACGTCACGTTTCCCACAGAGGTGAAAAGTGGATCGCCGGAAGTGACTGACTAAGCCTGACTAAACCTGATCGCCTTAGTTTAGGGTAGGCCTGTGTCCTGTGCCCAGCAGTGGTGACAGTTATAGGCTGATGATGATAGGATGTCCCAGGACGTGGACACATGGCAGGAAGTGGTCTCTGCCTATTCCTCTAGAAAAAGGCGTGACTGTATGTATAAAATAAATAAATATTTCCCACCTACATATACATCCCATATACATCATTCTGATCCTGTGGTAAGTAGCTTAAGCACTTGTGTTACAAAAATCAGAAACGACAGTGGATACACAAATAAACTTAAATATATTCAATAATACACCCAGACACGATGTTCGTCACACAAATATTTGTCCCGAGTATATATGTGTGAGTGGGTTATGTATGTACGTACCAAAATGTGCTATGGTTATTTTTATAAATTGCATAAAATTACATAATACTTATTATACATTTAACAATTTTAAGTGATCATTGCGTCAATTGTATTGTATGTATTTTTCCATATTTACGCTACCTTGAAGTTTATTTTGACATGTCATAGATTCTCCGAGTCTATATTTACTACATGTAGGTAATGCTCAGTGCTAATTATATTAGCTTTTGTATATATTTGTTTATTTGTTATTCTTCAAGAGATTTATTTTTTACATACAAAGAGTGCAATCCTTATCAGTTCAGATTACTCTGTTTGTGTTTTTAGTTGATAAGTTAATGTGTAAGCTGCCTTGCGAAGAATTTTGAGTAGTAAATGTACTTGTAAATGTAAATACTAGCGTCTCACCCCGATAACATTTCCAGTGTTATCTATTATTATACATTTGAACCATCCTGTCGAATCACTACCTTTTATTAAAAAAACGCATCAAAATGCGTCGCGAAGTCGTTTGTAGGGAGGGACATACAGGTGAAAATTTTGTGATTGTGAAACTATGTTGTTACTTGAAATAAGCCTTTAATTCTTAAGCAAATTCGCTGTTTCCTCGACAAAATGTGTTTATCATCAACATATCAACGGTTACTTAGATAGTCTAGATAGAAGATGTACCTATCAATTGCCTACACCTTTGAGAAAAACGTGTGATTTTATGTATATATGTATGTATGTATATCTCACCGCGGTTCAGGCTTTCCCAGTGACTTTTCGCCTTTCGCTTTCCACCCGCGACTCCGTCGGCGTAGAGACGTTTAACGGGTAAAACATTACTTCCTTATAGCGCAGTCGGTTAAAAAGTAGCCTATAACCTTACCTAGGCTCTGGACTATATCTGTACCAAGTTTCATTTAAATCGGTCCAGTACTCTATGCGTGAAAGCGTAACAGACAGACAGACAGACAAGCAGACAGACAGAGTTACTTTCGGATTTATAATATTAAAGTAAGGATGTATATCTCACCGCGGTTTAGGCTTTCCCAGTGACGTCATTGCTTGTATTGTGGTTAACATGTTTTTGGCAAATATTTGACTGCAATAGTGCAAACTAGTTTTCACGTGCTCTCGATCATATTTCATTTTATTTCTTAGGTCTACCAACATTCAAATACACTAACACTTAAAATTTAGATGCTTAGGTAAACATGCTTTCTAAGTGTGATAAAGGTTAACACCTCATGGTGTTAGATGTACTAGTTTCATCATTATTCTTCTTCTTCATCTTCTCGTATGGTTGATGAACAACCTGGTGTCAGAGTTTAAACCGCCCGTATGCCTCTGACACGGCTTCACACACCGTTGAAAAATTTCTCAGGTACAGCTGGTTTCCTCACGATGTTTTCCTTCACCGTTAAAGCGTCGAATGATGGTACATATAAATAAAATATAAATAAATATCAAATATTGCACATTGGTACCTGGCGAGGTTTGAACTGGCGACCACTCGCATGGCAAGCAACGACCTTAACCACTCGGCCATCGACGCTTTTTTATCATTCTCCTGCCCTTGTCCCACGCTATGTGGGGTCGGCGCAACATGTGTTCTTCTTCCACTCGGGCCTGTCATTCGTCAGCTCTGCGTCTACTCCTGTCACTTCCATATCATCTCTAGTCCACGCAGACTCCGCTAAGCCATCCATGTCTTCTTCGGTCTTCCTCTACTATTACTATTACTTAGATGTACTATTACTAAGACTAAGGCAGATATAAACAGACATATGCATATTTATTCTAGTGCCGTCAACACAACTATCTTTTTTGATTTAATTATGAATCTACTAGCTTTCCGCCCGCGTAGAGACCTTTAACGGGTAAAACATTACTTCTTTACAGCGCAGTCGGTTAAAAAGTAGCCTATAAGCTTTCCTAGGCACTGGACTATATCTGTACCAAATTTCATCTAAATGGTTCCAGTACTATATGCGTGATAGCGTCACAGACAGACAGACAGACAGAGTTATTTACAGATTTATAATATTACTAAGTATAGTAAGGATACTGGCGCGTCAGTGTCAGACCAGACTCATTCACGTCATTCTGACGTTCGTGATCTAAAAATATTGTTTGTAATTGTTCATCTTTCAGGTAAAGATATCGATAGAGTAGTAGTCTAAGACTTCGACGTTGCTAATAAATGGGCTGGTTTTTCTGGGACCGATTTATGGTTATTGACTTTTACACGTAGTTGGCATTTAGCATCCTACTGGAGTCATTTAACAGTAAAAGGGATTTTTTTATATATAAAAGACTCTTAGATCTAACTCCATCTAATGCTAAGCGGTCGTGAGAGCATGATACAAGTGCTTAAGCTACTTTCTTTGGAGTCGGACCAATATGGGATGTTGTCTATTATTACAAAAAAAAAACACTCTTTACCAATTTTTATTTCTTTTTTTCTTACCTGTTTAGAAGTACATAACTTTATCTCATAATTTTTAAGGATATAACATCAATAAATATATTCACGTACTTAGACTTATTTAGATAATCATTTGTAACACATTAAAATCACCGCGTCCTCGGATCTGTTTATAAGTGACAATGCGCCGGCGCAGAATAGAAGACGAATAGTCCCATTACTGCCACAATGGGACGTTACTGACCGATATGGAGCTTGAGGCCGCCATTAGGCCTTGACTCCTGGACCATTGAAATATTTACGTATACTAGTGACCAGTCCTCGCTTCGCTTCGGGTAATCCCTACTTATATTATAAATTCGAAAGCAACTCTGTCTCTCTGACTCTGTCTGTTACGCAATTACGCATAGAGTAATGAACCGATTTAAATAAAATTTGGTACAGATATAGTTCTGAGCCTGAGAAAGGACTACTTTTTAACCTACTGCGCTATGAAGAAGTAATGTTTTACCCGTTAAACGTCTCTACATGGACGGAGTTGCGGGCGGAAAGCTAGTTATACATGTCGTGGGCTGATCATCGAATTGCGGCCCGGGCACATAGCGATATGCATATAGTGATTTGCCAGTCTAATGTCAGCCATATCGATCAAAACTTAACGTTTGACGATTTGCCCGGCCAATCCGGCCATGCCTGGCCAAATCGAATTAGTAGTTGGAAAAATGATTTTGTTAAAAATTAAACTATTAAAAAGTTTTTGTAATTTTTATCAGTTAAGTTCAATATTAAGTAGTACGTACATGACATTATGTTAATTGCACTTATTTATTAACAAAAACTAATCTGTACGGTCAGAAGTCCATGATTTTTGACATAATACGTAGAATTTGCATGAATCGCTTTAAAATCTTTTGTTCTGTTCATGACACAAATATTTGTTCTAATTGGGAATCGAACCCACGTCTCTTGGAACTGCTAGCCAGAGTATCTAACCACTGTTCCACCGAGCCCGTTAACAATGGGACGTTACTGACCGATATGGAGCGTATTGCCGCCAGTAGGCCTTGACTGCTGAAACGACTGTGTGCCAGTGGACTATTGAAATGATCGCATACAGTGTATGTATGTACGTACGTATATGACTGGCTTGATGGCGCATTCGATGATGCCTCTGATTGATGTTCCAAGAGTCGTGGGTTCGATCCGAACTCGAGGCTAATATTTGTGTGATGAACATTGGCGTTTGTTCCGCGTCAGGGTGTGTTTCTTATATGTAGGTACATTTTAATTTTATTTTCGCTTAATACTTGCGTTGTGTATACCAAAGATAATAGTATAAAATAACTTAAATATGTTAATAACACACCCAGACACCGAACAAACACCGACCTTTATCTCACAAATATTTGTATCGAGTGGGAATCTAACCTACGACTCTTGCCGCAAGAGATAGGGGTCACTATCCAATCCCCTGTCGAGCCTACCGAGTAATAGGGAGACGTAAATACAGTGGGGTGTCGATTATCGAGAACAAATTGGGTATAGGTAAATGAGAAGTATATTTACATTTGTATATTTATTGAAAAATTTTACAAAAGTTCAGATTGTCGTATAATAATAATAATTCATATGGTTGTATAAAGAATACATAAAATAATCTTTAGTGACGGCCTGCCGAGACAAGCCGTTTACGAGCCGCTAAATCACGAATGTTCTTTAAAACAGATATTTGATGCTGGTCACTTTCTGGCTGCGCTTCGAACCAACGCAAAACAGCGTCCAGGCAAGTCAAGGCATCGGCAGCGTTGATGATATCATCATCATCATCTTCACCATCATCCGAACTTGAGGACGAGTCGCTAACATTGACCACAGCCTTATTCGTCGTCAGCTCTAAAATCTCACTGTCCTGCATAATTTGGTACCCAGGATCGTCGTTGTCGATACTCAACCATTGACGAACATCTTTCTCATCACACTCGTGGCAATTGAGCTGCTTAAGCATATCTAGAATCTTGGACACATCCTGTTTCCCGTTTTCATTGGTTTCAACTTCAAACCTCTTAACTTGTCGCGTCTCATTGGGCTCGCATACCACTTCATTCCACGCTTTCTTCAAGATCTGATTCTTTACATTGTCCCAAGCTGTCCCGATCATGTAGGCCACATCTCTCAAATCTATATTTATATAATTCCTTATCAGACTTTCTTCTCTCGCCACTTCTTGCTCCAAAATCAGTTTACATAAAAATTCTTTCCTATAATTTCTCTTGAAAGCCTCTATTACACCTTGGCACATCGGCTGTAACGACAAAGTGACGTTAGGCGGCAAAAATATTACTTTTATCAACTCGTCCTTTCCATTTAAGATGTCACAAGACGGATGAGACGGAGCTTTATCAAGAAGCAATAAGGTCTTCTCTATTTTACCTTTTTTCAATTGATGCGCCTTCACAGAGGGTATGAACATTTTCGTGAACCATTCCATGAATATGGCGCTGTCCATCCAAGCGTTCTTTTGTGACGTGTAAACTATTGGCATCGCTGACATGTTGACATGTTTGAGGCATTTTGGCTTCTTGCTCTTGCCGATGACGAGTATTGGTAGTCTGTGGCCTCCGGATGCGTTAGCGCAAACTAGGGTAGTGATACGATCGTTGTTCACATGTGGACCGAGCGCTGCGAACTCGCGACGCGATCCAAGAACCTTCCGCGGCAAAGCTCTCCAGTTGAGTCCCGTCTCGTCCGCATTGTAAACGTTCTCCAAAGAGTAGTTCTCCCTCCTAATCAAATTTCTCACGTTGACCTTGAACGAATGGGCAGACAGCTTTTCTCCGCGTTTTTGAAACTTACGAATGCCATTTCTTGACTTGAAATTATTCAGCCAGCCGGTACTCGCTTGAAAGTTAGACGGGCCGCCAAGCTTCGCGTTGAACTGAATCGCTTTCTTACACAGATTCGGACCAGAAATATATTCACCTTTGTTTACTTTTTGACTATACCACTTATAAACAGCTTTATCTAATTCCATATTCGAGAGCACTGTCAAAGTTTTACGATTCGGTGACACGTTATTAGTTTGAACTTGCGATATTAATTTGTTTATTTTTGTTTTTCGTTTCATTATGTCCGTAATAGTAGTTTTGGCGACTTGGTATTCCTTGGACAAGTCGATTGGTGATTCGCCGCTGTCCAACCGTTTTAGGATCGCGTATTTTTCTTGTAGAGTGAATATGACTCTTTTGCGTTTGGGCATTTTGTCTGCGGATGCAAACGTGCAGTAAACAAGTCGCGACAAGTGAGTACTGACGCGCCGGGGTAGCTCCGGGTGGGGAGGGCCACCCCGCTTCCCCCAACCCCGGTCTACCCGGGCGCGGGGGGACGCCCAGACACGCCGTTCGGTAAGAGGGGCATTCAATTGATCGCCGTTCGGATAATCGACGTCCCCACTGTATGCATGTGCGAGATTATTAATACGGTCTGTTGCTTGTTTATGAATCCATTTTGCGTACTGTACCTGTACACGATCACGGCTCTTTATTTTATTTCTACCCTATTCAAACGCTTTAAATAGTTTATTATTTAAGGTATACAATTAACGTGAATTTTAAATAAAATGGTACGGAACCTAAAACGCTGATAATTAAAATTTTTAACTGAACTGTATAACACAAATAAAATATTGAATCACCAACTAAACACAAAAGTTAGAACCTAATTGAGAACTCCTGTTTTTAGAGTACATTAAAAAATAACTACAAGAGCATCTAATTAGTCTACCTTGTTCGTCCAACTTGTCTTCCGGTGATCTTAAAAAAAGTGTAACTCAGTTCGATACAATACGATTGGCTACCTTGAGTCACAGTTTCCGTAGCTCTAAACATATAAAAACATAATATGAATACGGCTTATCGTGACTGACTGACAATTAAGCGTTAAAGCGCTTTGACGACTATGTGTAGATACGTGAATAGGGTGGTTTCCTGAGTCTGATTTTACATGCAATTTCATAATTAACAGTAAGATATAGGAAAATAATAACATAAGTCAAATCGAAATTTAAATTTCTGTCGAAATGAGGCAATAATATACAATTGAAGTTGGGTGGGAAATTCCATTTAAATGTGCGAACATTCGTCAAAAATACTATGCCATCATAATATTGCATATAAAATACAAAATTAGTAGTAACTTTTACTATGAAAATATATTCTAAACACACCATTTGATAAAGCTTCTAAACAAATTTCTTACGATATGCATACAGTATTACACGGGGTGACGTCATAGCGTTCTGCGACATTTGGATGAAGCGTTTTGAGCTCGCTAAAATGATGTGCTAATGAAACAGTAATATATCCGGAAGTTTTCCAAATATCAAACCATTCTTTTAACAGTACCTTTGCAATGAGGGTCTTCGCGTATCGCGTATAAGAAATAAACTAGATGGCAAAACGTAGGCGTGAGGTCCAACTGCAGCATGATTGGTGAATATTGACATGTCTGTCAATGTCACGTCAAAACTAACCAATCATGCTGCAGTTGGACCTCACACCTACGTATTGCCATCTAGTGAATTTCTCATACGCGAAAACTCTCATTGTGTGGTCCATCCATCTATATCAAAATAAAAAACTAGGCAACTACCCTATTGAGCATTATTGCGCTTTGACGGCTATGTAGATACGTGGATTGTATGAGATTACAATTGCGTTTACAAACTGTACAGCTTGATTGAAATTGAAAACAATATGGTTGTGTATGGAGTTGTAGACGTAACATTTAAATATCCTTTCATTGATAGATGTTTCACTTTCAATATATTTCAATAAGCCGCCACACGCGTTGTGATTTATTGCCCCATTGTCTAGAGATAGTATGCGGTTTTATTAGATAGGTATTATATGTAGAGGAGTTCTTATATATATAACTAGCGACTCGCCCTCGCTTCGCTTCGGTAAACCTCTATCTCTATATAAAATATTACATTAAAATATAATATTTATTATCTGGTACTTATTTACCTACGAAACGAATTTAAAGCGAATTCAAAATTCCTTTATGTTAAAATCAAAGTGGCAACCACACGACTTTTTTCTAATACTTGCATTTTTAAATTCGTGATATCTTCCTAAAGAAATGTCCGAATTGAATAATTCAAAAAGTTATTTAAAGGTACTGAAGCCGTCTTGAATATAAAGAAATTTATTTTGATAAGGATTAATACCAAGGTACAAATAAAGAGCCTATTCAATCGGCGACATATAAATTAAATTTTTAGAATAAAAACCGCGTACTGTGGCATAACTATAATATTTAGACATATACTGTCGCGACATTTTTTGTAGTTAATGAGAAGTTCTGCAAAGTCGTAGTAAATGATTTTATTCTATCATCAATAGTTTTCGCAGCGTACGCGACGTAAGTAATTTTTTAGGACATTTTTTTACACCTTGGGTTGTAACCCAAGTTGTAATGTATGTGTATTGGAGTTTTAGTAAGGATCCCTAATTTTAAAACAATATAATATAGCCTATGTTACTTCTGAATAATGCAGCTTTCTAATGGTGAAAAAATTATTGCAATCGGTCCAGTAGTTTTTGAGTTTATTCATTACAAACATACAAAAATACAAATCTTTCCTCTTTATAATATTAGTATAGATTAATTATAAAGTAGAGACATATTATAATAAGAATTATTAATATGCACTTGGGTGGGTAGCTAAGCGAAAGTAATGCCAAAGTAACTTTTTCTTCGTCGTGCTTTCGCGCTCAAACTACTGAACTGATTTAAAAATAAAAAATAAATAAAAATGAATTTATTCCTTCACACGCAAGTTTACAGTTTTACACATAACTTAAAAAATTTAATGGTAAGTATTAAATGAGAACCTTGTTCTGATTCCGTGGTAAGGAGCTTAAGCACTTATGTTGCGAATGACAGAACACTGGTAAACAAATAAACTTAAATAATTTTTTTATTTTTTTATTTATTGATTAGAAACAAACGGTTACATAACAAAAATACAGTAAACATTAAATTTTAACAAAATAACCTTTAGTTTCCTTAATTACTAAAATATTATATAGAAAGAAAACATGACATCTAGAAGGAAGTCAGAGTGAGGGCTAAAGTAAACATAAATACATCTTTATTAATACAACACATTATTTAAAAGCTTTTTTAAGTTCATTAACACTACAAGAATAAATATCGATTTTATCTAAACTATCATCGTTATTATATAATCTACAAGCACGTCTTAGAAATACATTATTCCCGTAGCAGGTTCTGCTATTAGGGACAGAAAATATATTTTTTTGTCTACAATGTCGTTCTTGTCTACGTGGCACTCGGAAGTTGATACTTTGCAAGAGTAAGGGGACATCGAGAAGGTTATGTATAAGTTTATATAAAAGTACAGAGTCAGCACAGTTACGACGGGTTTCTAATAATTGATATCTGTGGCGTCTGACGGATTCTTCATAGTTAAGATAAGTATTACCGGTTCTATAATCAAGGGCTTTTACGAACTTTCTTTGAACTCTCTCCAATCTTTTCTTATGTAAATCATAATAGGGGTTCCAAACTGAACATGCAAATTCTAGGTGACTTCTGACATAACTGTTATACATGATTTTATAAGTAGGTGCCTGTTTAAAAGGTTTACTTACTAATAATACACCCAGACACGGAACAAACACCGATGTTAATCGCACAAACATTTGTTCCGAGTGGGAATCGGACCCACGCCTCATTGAGACAGGTGCACTATCGAGCCAGTGTAATATGTGAACCCTCTGATGGTTATACGTTTGTCCTCAGCTTCGCGGGGAGTTCCTGAAGGAGACGAAGGTGTGCACGGTGATATCGCCGCGGCCTGGGCCCTCCGCTGAGGGCGATGATGCTAGCGACACACTCGTCACTAAACAGGTACGATAGGATAGGATTTATCACTTACACTCCAGGATTCGATCGAGGGTCGATGGCCGAGTGGTTAAGGTCGTTGCCCGCCAGATACCAATATGTTTTTCAAAATTTGAAATTCATACTCGTATGTACCATCATTCGACGCTTTAACGGTGAAGGAAAACATCGTGAGGAAACATGCACGGTCTACGAAGAAATTCTAAGGTTGTGTAGTCGACCAACTCGCACTTGGCCAGCGTGGTCGACCGAACCCGAACCGAAACCAACAGCTTATTGAAGCCGTCCAATTTCTCCCGTATATTACCTGTTAGCCACAGAATATTTTTGTTTACCCTTCTAAGTTGGTTCAACTAATCTTTTTACACCCGATGGAAAAATATATTGGTTCCGGTAGTCAGTGCCATTCTAAAACCAGCCTTAACAAGCTAGTCTTCAGGCCTTTGCCGACGGCTTTCGGTTCGGCTAATATAATAGGCGTCACGACTGGGTCAAAATCTTATTATTCTATTTAGTCCGTAAGTTAGTTTATACAAAAATATGGGACACGTATTTTTTTGTTTTTCAATTGATTGAAAAATGACAAAATTATAGCTTATCAAACTTCTGGAGTGGGGGCTTGTGTCGTCACAGTTACGCAAAAATTGTACGTAAACGTGACGTCATACGAAACTTCTAAGCACTATATCTTCATAATTTCTTGTTTGTGAAAGAAAATAAAAAATACGAGTACAATATTTTTAAATAATCTAAATAACGGACTAATTATATTTTTAGTCGTGTCGCCTATTGCCTAACCTTTTTCGTTTGTCTCCAGGGCGTACAAACGGACCTGGCCGAGTGCGATGGCTCAGTGGACCCGCGCTCCGTGAACCAGTCCCAGCTGCACCAATCCCGGTTGGGGCTGCTCAGTCAGGCGCTCATGCTGATCCTCATCGCGGGCTTCCTCGCCTCCGAGACGCTCAGCGAGTTCTGGAAGGCCAAGTGAGTTGTAGCCCATTGAGAACTTCCTCCGTTAAATTTTATTTTATTTATTTTATTTTATTTTATTAAGGACACAGAACAGACAACAGTTGAAAATGTTATACAATGCACACATATGAAATAACTTAAGAGCTAAACTATTACCTAAAACATGTGTCCCTGATATGACAAGAATAAATAAAAAAAAATCGGTATAACAAGACGAGAAAGGTGCCTAAAGGGCTGTAGGTAAAAAGAAAAAAAAATAGTATTCAATTCTTATTTTTGATCTTCATAGGAGGATTCTGACGGCCCTCTTGAACATTTTTGGACTAACAGAAAATATATATATAGATTATAGACGGTTATACAGATATAGATTATAGATGGTTGAAAGCCTAGGGGGCTTAGACAAAGTTACAATATCAAAACGATAACGAAGTTCGAAAAGAATAAATTGAATGGGATTGACATTAGATTGACCACGCGATTTATCGCGTCTTATGTCACTCCCATAAATTTTATTCGTATCGAACTTCGTTATCGTTTTGATATTGTTACCTGTCTTTGTCTACGGCACCTGAATTTTTTAATGCTTGGCCTTGTAATTCAGATTATCTTCCTAGCTTCTTCTGGGAAGGTGTCCAAGGTACTCCTAAGAAGGTAGTACCCAGAAAGAGCCCTAATTCGATGCACCAACAACATATACAGTCAGCCAAGTGGTCTACTAGTGGAGTTCCGTAAAACATGAAAATGGTAAAATCTCGGAATCCAGGGCCAGTCAATGAATGTGTATAGGAAGTGCTTGATTGCATTATTAAAACCTGAAAGAAAAAAGTTAAAAAAAAAAAAATGGCCGATCTCGTTTACAAAAAAAAAAAACAATTTTCTGAAAAATGAGAGGCGGAAGGGGGAAAAAATTTTTTATAGTAGAAATTTCAATTGTATATGTGATAATTTATGTTTGCTGAGTAATTTCAATGTTAATTTATAAAATTTTTACAAAAAATAATGATTAAAAAAAATAATTTTACCATTAACTATACAGGGTATCCCAAAAAGTAGTGTCAAGCGAAAGTCCTGAGATAGAACACCTCGTGGGGCATCCGAAACACCCCCATGTATGTTCTGCGATTTTTTATAGTTTTCGAGTTATGATTGTTTTTCGAAACTTTTGAGAATAAATAACCTAACCGACTAAAAATATTCTAAAGAAAAAAATATTTGTCTTTTTTGAGAAATACTTTTTGCATATCAATTTTCATGAGTTTTCCTTTAATGCCTAAAATATTTGTCTCCATAACTTATATGGAAGATCTCAAAATGATGGTACAGACTGAAAAATTACGTTCTGTAAATAATGTCTTACAATTTCAACTTTAAATTGAGAATATTAGGAGGTAGTTGCGTGGCTTCTAGATAACTTTAAAAACTGCGCCAGACTTTCAGCTGTCATAATCATTAATAAAAATTGGTACCCAATGGGCTACTTTTTCTGAAATCGGACTTCAAAGACAGAGAGGTGGAAAAATCATAAAATTAGCCATTCGATTACGAAGTATTATTTGGACATTTTATTATTTCTAAAGTTAATGAGTTTGTTAACAAACCTTATTATAATATAGGAACACTCATATGCAACATTTGGTTGTCATATTTTTTTTGTTTAATTTAAGTTTCATTGCGCTAACAGCACCCAACAGCTGCTGTTATCCCCTCTATTCCCCTCCCCTGCAGTCCCTTGTGACCCACGATCAAGTTTATAATAATTCTTCTTTTTAAAATATAACGTTTAACTAATATAAATGAATGAAAATTCCAAAAAAAAATATTTTTTTATAATAATAAAAAAAAAATTGAGATCGCACAAAATATTTTTTTTAACATTTTTTTATATACTATTCTAAACACATTTCAAAACTTGATATAAAGATTCATCGACTGGCCCTGGATTCCGAGGTATAAACCTTAAGGCGCTCCACTATACCACTTTTTGACAAAAGTTTCTGCGAGATCTAACATCGCTAAGGTTGACGTTTCTCTGACAGGGAAAATTATTCTTGTTGTTTCATGACGTTCAAACGAATCTCAACCGTAGGGTGAATCACAATTTTGGCTGACTGTACATTAACTTCCCCACAACACAAAGCATGTGCTCTGTTCAATTGGTTGTTTAATTTGATATAAACTGTGTTGAATCTAATAAGGCGTCCGACCGATTTCAGCCATGGCGGCCGATCTGAATTGAGGTCAACCAAGTGCGCATGATATATCATAGTGCACAAGTGTGCGCGCAGTGCATTCTCTATTCCCTACTCTCATAATTCGGTGAGACGGCAATCCAACGTGACAGAAAAACTCTCACAAATTTAGCCCAGTCCCAGACTTGGGGCTGGGCTAAATTGAACCGGGGATCTCTCGGTCCTTACGCAGCGCTTACTGCCAATAGACCAACGAGGCGATTGATAGAACTGTATTGAATGTAACATTGATTGTCTGTCCCCAGGGTCCCAGTGGTATCCCGCAACTGGCACGACGTGGTGTTCCGTCTGGCGGAGATCGGCGTCGCGCTATGGTTCCCGTGCGTGCTGTGGAACTCGATGGCGCCGGAGCGACTCTGGGTGCTGAACCCTCGGAGGCTGCTGGCGAGGCAGCTGGACGAGGCCACCCTCGCCGAGCTGCTGGCTTGCCACCGAGATACCAAGGTACTGACTGAATGATGACCAGCGACACTGGGTGCTCAACCCCAGGCAGCTGGATGAGGCCACCCTCGCGAACTGCTGGCCTGCCACCGAGACGCCAAGGTACTGACCTCATGATGACCAGCAACCCTGGGTGCCCAACCCCAGGCAGCTGGATGAGGCCACGCTCGCGAACTGCTGGCCTGCCACCGAGACGCCAAGGTACTGACCTCATGATGACCAGCACCTCGGGTGCTCAACCCTCGGAGGCTGGAGACTAGCCCACCCTCGCCGAGCTGTTAACCTGCTATCGAGACGCCAAGGTACTGATGCCAACTGTCTATATGAAGAAGATTTAGGTAGGATACCTCACCAAGTCACCTAATCATGAAGCTCTGGGCTACCTGTATGCTGCAAGGCAGGATCAACTATTTCTTTTGATGCCACCGCTAGCCAAGGTACTGACGCCAACTGTCCATGACGAGGAATTGGCAAGATCCCTGACCAAGTTTGCTGACTATCCGGCAGTTGGCAAACGGTGAACTGCGCCAATGGAGACAAGATAAGTTTCTATAGCCGCAACTAGGACACCAAGGTAGTGAAGTGAACCGTCTCCATGACGAAGTGATGAGTATCTTGTTGGCTGAAGATCAGGTGAAAGCAACCCCTAATCTACGAAGCAGTCTTTCATTGGCTGCCATCAAAATGCCAAGGTACAGTTATTTCCTAATGCTTTTGCTCCAGGTTATCTCATCACACTGTTCATCAATACGCTTTGGTCTTGCGAATAGTGTAGGGTCTCTTTATCGGAGGGTCGGTAGTCGTTTTCGTAAGCAATGGTCGGGTCGCGTGGTCTATGTTTATCAAGTGTCGTCCTTATAGAGGATGAGTACATAAGTTGCAACAAAAATACAAGCAAATAAAGTTTGACCCTTGGATGTAATGAGTAATGGACCAAATGGTTTCAGTAATAGAGTCTGGTTTACTTAGTATACAATCAATCGATTTGCCTCATCATGGATTTTTATCGTTGGATAAGTAAAACCACCTTTTTATTAGTCCTGGGTCGAGGGCCATCCGCTCCCCCGCAAGTTCGATGATAATGAAGAGGCTACTCCAAGCCATTACACAAAACACTGAAAAGAAATGGGTCGATTTTTTCGATAGAAAGAGTAATTTTCAATTGAGTAAGAATAAAATCTCCTTCATTCAATTTAAATATTTTAACGTCTCTCTGCCGACATGGGCAGAGTGATAAATGTTAAATTTTAATCTTGGGTTTAAAATAGTAACTTATTATGTTATGTTTATCTTAAGATAGATCTTGATGCAAAACGTACTCTTGTCCTGTATAAGTAACATCTGTGAGACATCGATGGTTGTCCGGTCTTCAGGCTTTTGTAAGCAATGTCCATCATCGGTATAGATCTATGTCGTTTGTCTTCGCCATATTTAAATATGTATTTATTTTCGGTATGTTTATCAAATGATTGTTCCGAATTGTCAATTCAATACATCCGCTTTTGTTAAGTATTTGGAGCCTACAATGTCCCATGGAAGGGAAATGGCTATTTCGTTGGTTGGGGTATTTTGCATGTTTTGAGCTTTTGATCTTCAAAAGCTCACAATGATATTTATATATGAAAAATCAATTCGAACCCTTTTGATTTTATTTTTGTATTTAATATTTTTAAGAGATTTTAAATAGAATCCATATTTAATTGAGAATTTATTGAATAAAAGTATAAGGTCCAGTTTCACCATACTCTGTTAAATATTTAACGTAATGTTAAGTCAGTGAACGAGCTGTTAAAGTTTTCGAGTGTCCCACCACGAGTGTTTATTTGTCATAACTAGCCGTTAAATTGAATCACCGCTCTTGAGGTCCGTTAGTCCTTAACAGACAATTAAAATCAAGAAGGACGCTTTGAATGGATGACGCGACGTTTGACATTAGTCGCGTCGCGTTACTTATTATTTACCGAACTCCGTCTAAATGACATGTCAAAAATAAGCATTTCAATTCGGTTGCTTTTAAGATAAGAGTGAGTTACGTACTTGTCATTCAGTTAAATGTCCAGTTTAATAACGGCTTGTTATTTTTATTTCCTGCAACATTTAATGGTATAACAGCCCGTTAATATTAAACAACTTATTAGTACATGAATAATTAAGATTTAACAAACATAGTTTGGTGATATTGGGTCTAAAGCCTCGTAAATTGAATATGAAGAATTAACCTATTACAACATTGTATTCTAATTTGGAAAACAACTAATTTCTTAGTTATCTTCTCACATCTTAGTGTTTTGTTATAATGAGCTCCCGATATTCGGCACACTCAGTTTTCTTATTGATTAATCCTCTGTTTCGTTGTTTTAACTTAACCCTTAAACGGGCACTGCATGTTCAAATTTTTTATTGGTTTTGAACCTTAAACTAACACAACAAGGTTCAAACTATGGTGGCAGTGACCAGAGCCTTAATCGTAGGTGTCAGATTAGCTCAGGGTGTAGACTAACCGGTTGTGCAGAGCTTACCGTTTCCGGCGCGCGTGTGGTACCTGCTGGCCGCGGCTTGTTGGCGCTGGTACCTGTGCCTGGCTGCCTTCGGCCTTCGCCCCACCAGGAGGCTGTGTGCGCCTGCCGCTGTCCCCGGCGGACGGAAAGGGGTACGTGTTAGTAGGAGGGTCAATACATACATAGCCCCTTATTTGTGTCTTAATCAGTTACTCCCATCTACAAGGATATTAAATCGTCGATGGCCGAGTGGTTAAGGTCGCCAGTTCAAACCGCGCCACGTACCACTGTGTTCTTCAAATTTGAAATTCATATGTACGATTATTCTACGCTTTAACGGTGAAGGAAAACATCGTGAGGAAACCTGCACACCTACGGAGAAATACTTAGGTTGTGTAGTCAACCAACCCGCACTTGGCCAGCGTGGTTGACTAAGGCCTTATTGCCCTGGTTTAGGGTAGGCCCGTGCCCCAGCAGTGGGGACGTATATGGGCTGATGATAATGATGATGACGATATTAGTCCACACCTACTTATGCATGTTGATGGCATGACGACAGGACCTAGTTGAGTGTGCACGCACAGTGCACTTTAAACGTCTATTTGTACTTTCTTTTTTGTAATAGGCTAACAAGATGACCTCACTTCACCTAATGGTAAGCGGTACTGAGATCCACATATGAGGTCGACAGGCACAATAGGCCCTATTGCGCCTGTCGCACTCACCCTGAAGGCCCATTAACCCTTCAAACTATTTGACGAATAAAACAAGGGAAATGTCGATACTTGATTGTAACGGGATTATTTCAGTCGGGACCGGCACTGAAGTCTTGGCGAATTGGCGGTTTGTTTTAATCGGGGCCTGCAAAATAAATACTTCTTACTGTCAAACGTAGGTACTCTAACCTTAGAAAACTGAAAATTTTCAGGAATATTTACCGTTTTGTTTTCGTTTTAATGAGCTCCCGATATTTCGACACTGTTGCAAGCGCCACATTTTCAGTTTTCTAATGTGTGTAGGTAATTATGACAGTTAAAAATTATGTGTTCTAACTTTATAATGGTGGTTTCAGAATGTGGAGACCGACTCGCTGGTCGGCAGCGTGGGTTCGGCTCGCGACTGCTGGATCTGCTACGACGGAGCCCGAGCGGAGCCGCTCATCAGGCCGTGCCGCTGCACCGGCGACGTCTCCGCCGTGCACCACGAGTGCCTGCGCCGCTGGCTCGTCGAGGTGCGTTCGTTCATTCACTCACTCACTCACTTATTCACTCACTCACCATCTCCGTCGCTCATCAGATCGCTCATGCGCCGCTGGCTGGTCGTCGAGGTCTAACGGACCTTTCCTTATTCACTCATTCATTCCTGTTCTGTCTACAAAACACATGTCAGCACGTAATGAGGCAGTCTGCAGTATTAGAGATTTGTATCATTGTTAGTAGACTACTGTAATAAGTTAGACAATGGAGTATTTCCGGGATATTTCCTTATATTATTGCAGCAGTTTAATGTATTTTAATAGTAGGTACTAGTAAAACTAGTTCTCTTTAAAGTCCTGAAATATTTACGGCTTAGTAAAATGTGTTAATAAGTATTTTTTGTGTTGCAGAGTGCAGCGACGCCCGACGGTCTCAAGTGCAAAGTGTGCAACACGCCTTACATTGTCCAGGAGACTAACCGGTAAGTGAGATTAATTATGAATAAGGTAAAAATGATTTTTCAGAAATCATTAGTGCTTTACGTGTCATAAATAAAACCTTTATTACGTACGTTGTTTTTGTAGCTCACTTTAATCGGTTAACAATTCACTAATCAACAGAATCTTTATTCTTTGGCATTGTTTATCCAAAAATAACGATGGTAATAACCGATATTGGGTATAACGGTTATTTCTATCATTATTTATGGAAAACTCACTTCAACCTTTTGAACCACCTTTTTTATTTTAAAATTTAAATTTATTATATTATTATGTATGTTATTTGACTAACGGATGATGGCGCCACCTGTGGCTAACAGGCAATATGCGGGAAAAAATTGACGGCTTGAATAAGCTGTTGGTTGGTTTGGTTAGCTATTAAATATTTCTAGTTCTTAAAAAATAAATTTATTATTGAATTTTAAAATCCATATTCCACCTCTCCGATATCTTTCCTTCGCACATACTATGCTCTCCTTGTTTCTAAGATTTAACCTTTTGATCTGCGTTTTTCGCTTTGTATGTTTCTTTTGAAGCATCAGTGATCTATCATTGTTGTTTTTTTTCAAGTGCTTAAGCTACTTACTATGAAATCAGATGTTAGACTTTCGCGTTACTTACACTAAATATTAGTCTTTATGAGTCTACACGCGATATTAGGAGTAGCAAATACATACCTACTTACTGCCCGTCGTTTCGACTGGGTTACACCAATCGTGGTCGCGAGCGAACCCGAGTAGCTATGTATTTGCTACACCTAATATTTTTTATAATAAGCTAACAAGATGACCTCACTCCACCTGATGGAAAGCGGTAGTGAGATCCAAATATGAGGTCGACAGGCACAATAGACCATATTGAGCCTGACGCACTCACCCTGAAAGCCCGCTTAAAGAGGAGACCACTGCTGCGGCAACAACGAGACAAGGCGTGGAGTCTCGCATTGGTATTGAGCTGTGCGAGTCCGAGTTGGCCAGTCCGCTGGACGGAAGGGCTCCCGTTTCTACGGGTCTCCCTGGCCGGCGGGCTGACCCGCTCCGCCCGCACAATGCCGCCGCTAAGACTCTACTGGTCCGGCGCTTGCCGCAAAAATGGTCCGGTTCGTACAGTGCTGATCCCGGAACGCGACGTGACCAAGAGAGGCCAGAGTCACTTGGCGGGTTTTACGCAACTGTATGGTGGTAACAGCAACCGGTCGACAAAACGTCTCCCACCTGAACAAAACGTCTCCCACCTGAAATATATTATGTACTAATGGTCCCGGCGAACTTTATACCGCCGATACTGTTTCTTTTTCTATATTTTTTCATTGAAACCTTTCCTGGTCTACGACGAACATTTTAAAACCAAAATTACTTAAATCGGACCGGGCGTTCACGAGTTTTAGACAGACTAACGAACAGCAAATCATTTTTATTTATAAGAAGAATATAAATATTGCGTGTAGAAAAAACGAATATTCGATATATGTGATGTCGCGTAATATTAGTAAATTTATTTATTTTTATGTACTAACTTTGTTTTTTCAATCCTTCGCAGTGTGGACTGGGACCGCGGCTTCACGTGCGTGCACTGGCTGCGCACGGCGCTGGCGGTGACGTGCATGATGGGCGCGGCGGCGGGCGCGTGGCTCGTGGTGCAGCACGTGGCCTCGTCCGTGCTGCGCGTGCTCGCCGCCGGCGCCGCGCTGCTCGTGTGCTACGTGGCCGTCAGGTGAGTGGACCGGCCTCACTGCGTGCACTGGCTGCGCACGGCGCTGGCGGTGACGTGCATGATGGGCGCGGCGGCGGGCGCGTGGCTCGTGGTGCAGCACGTGGCCTCGTCCGTGCTGCGCGTGCTCGCCGCCGGCGCCGCGCTGCTCGTGTGCTACGTGGCCGTCAGGTGAGTGGACCGGCCTCACTGCGTGCACTGGCTGCGCACGGCGCTGGCGGTGACGTGCATGATGGGCGCGGCGGCGGGCGCGTGGCTCGTGGTGCAGCACGTGGCCTCGTCCGTGCTGCGCGTGCTCGCCGCCGGCGCCGCGCTGCTCGTGTGCTACGTGGCCGTCAGGTGAGTGGACCGGCCTCACTGCGTGCACTGGCTGCGCACGGCGCTGGCGGTGACGTGCATGATGGGCGCGGCGGCGGGCGCGTGGCTCGTGGTGCAGCACGTGGCCTCGTCCGTGCTGCGCGTGCTCGCCGCCGGCGCCGCGCTGCTCGTGTGCTACGTGGCCGTCAGGTGAGTGGACCGGCCTCACTGCGTGCACTGGCTGCGCACGGCGCTGGCGGTGACGTGCATGATGGGCGCGGCGGCGGGCGCGTGGCTCGTGGTGCAGCACGTGGCCTCGTCCGTGCTGCGCGTGCTCGCCGCCGGCGCCGCGCTGCTCGTGTGCTACGTGGCCGTCAGGTGAGTGGACCGGCCTCACTGCGTGCACTGGCTGCGCACGGCGCTGGCGGTGACGTGCATGATGGGCGCGGCGGCGGGCGCGTGGCTCGTGGTGCAGCACGTGGCCTCGTCCGTGCTGCGCGTGCTCGCCGCCGGCGCCGCGCTGCTCGTGTGCTACGTGGCCGGCAGGTCAGTGGACCGGCCTCACCATTGAACTGGTACATAGAGGACAGTGGCGTAACAACAGGGTGGCAAGTAGGCAAAATGCCACGGGCCCCCACCCGGTAGGGGCCCCAGCCGAAAGGGCCCCCGGTAAAAGGAGAATCTCAACTGCCAACACACATACACATTAAGATAAAAAAAGAACGGGGGATGCACGGGGCTCCATCCGAGAAATTTTGCCACGGACTTCAACAGGTATAGTTACTCCACTGATAGAGGAGACGAAATGATGTTGTAGAGTGGGAGACTACATTGAATGGGTATACAGAGGAGACGGCCTAGGTCACTAGGGGACGGTATAATGGGGTAGAGTGGGAGACTACATTGAATGGGTATACAGAGGAGACGGCCTAGGTCACCAAAATATTAAAGAAGGTACATAGAGGAGACGGTCTACCACCCACGAGACAAAATGGTAGTTAAGAGTCATAGTGTAGTCAGTTATCGAATACAAAGACAAGTTGGTTCTTTTTAGTGTGCTATGTCGCTGTCAGCACAAGTAAGATCTTGAGCACAGAGCAAACTGTGCACTTCATAGTATAAAATAGATTGAGATTTCAACACTGTGACTTTCAAACAAGCATATTACACGCATTATCACATTAATAACGTAAACATCCACGAATATATCTATTTCCAATTTCAAATCATACTAATATTCTCTTTCTTCCTCCAGGTTCCTCGGCATGAACACGGTGACGGCGTACCAGCGCGCGAAGGTGTCCTCCCTCCGGATCCTGACGGAGCCTCTCTCTGAGGGCCCGGAGGAGGGCCTCTCCACCATCAGCAAGACTGTCACCGTCGAGATCGCCTCCAAGTCCGTGCTGGACAGGGCGCTCAAGGGCGACGTCAAGTAGACTGAATGATAACGTAACGTAACGGTGTCGTGACGGACGGTTACTGTGGAATAACGGAAGTGTAACGGAAAATAACGGAGGTGTAAACGGTGTTTGAAGGTGTCAATAACGGTTTTTGGTTAATAACGATACGTAACGGATATTGTAATAACGTGAACGATAACTTGCGGATATTGAGACGGATATTGTATGCGAGTGAAACGTGTGAACTTTATTGATGGACTAATACGAAAGACATTGTTCTCGAAAATTATTATTGTGTACTCTGAAATTATACGTAAAAGAACGATATTACGAACGAAAGGAAACCCGTAATATAAAAACCGTTATCGATAGAAATACCCGAACAACTTTATGTTACAACGAAATTAAAAACGTTACCATCCCAACCGTTATTCTGTGACAGTTGTGTACTGATAAATGACGATAAAGAGAAAAGATAGACGATGATTCGAAGCTTTACGTACTTTATAGAATTCGTCGCCCGCAACGATCAGGAGTTTGTCTATGAAACGATATGGAGATTATGTGTAATATATAAAGCGATGTGATGATAGAGGGCTACCATTTACAACCAGAAGAGGCTTAAGCGTTACCACGCTAAAGGTGTATAGTCTGTGATTCTACGCGTATGTTTTGATGACCAGGCGGTGTTTTCCCATATTTTTTAATTGTCTATGAACTTATTCCGAATGTATACTTTTAAATACGACTACATACAAAGCCTAATTACTTATGTGGGAGTGACCCTAATAGCTACGTAGATACATAGTCAGTGATTTTGGTGACGTCAAATAACAGTTAATAACGTTATCGTTATTCTTGAATAACGTTGAGAACAGTGACGTTTTACTATTGAGTATTCGTTATTTAGTACAAAAGCAGTGATAAAGTGATTCGTAGGCATTAATGAGATGTTGTATGGCGGTCGTTATTATAATAATGATAATAATTATTGTTTAATTATTAAAATTTTTGTTTTTATGTTATTTCTTTTATGTTACTCCTGTCCTGTATGACTTATATATGTATTTTATCATAGAAACTATTATTTATTTATTAGAATAGAAAATCAAACATTCTTAATTAAATTTATATTTAGGTTATGATTAGATTAAAATCATATACAGTACACACAAATTAATTTACTATCACAAGGAACCTCAGAATAATACTTAGCTTTTTTCGATCATAAAACATAGATTCAATACATAGTTTTTCATTACATTATAGCTCTTAAATATTACGTAAAATCTACAAACGAATGAGATTGAATGGCTTTTTTGTCCGATACGATGATGGCTTGGAGTAGCCTCGTCATCATCACCGGACTTGCGGGGGAGCGGATGGCTCTCACCCGTATTCTTGAATGGAGTTCGTTTCATTTGAGTTTACATCAGATATTTTGGTTTAAAAATAATTGTATGTTTGAACATATCATTATGGCTTTTTCCGATACGTGATAAAAATCAAGACGCTCTTTAGGTGTGTCAATTTAATTTTATACACAGAATACTTAAATTTGGAAAGCTACTACACATATTTTCGGATGGTGATATTTAAAATATAACTTACCTACATGAACACAGTCGTCATGAGAACAGAATATTTTTAAGAAAAAAAATAATTGCTTTTCATTGTTCGGGAGGTAATTTGATTATCAATAGCAAAGCACTTGCTATAGTATTCAAAATCTTGCTATACTATGAAAGTAGCACCTTCGTGACATAGTTGAGTCAATAAAGTTTTTCAGATGGAAATCCCTAGATTGGTGGAAGCCTCCGATTTGGATATAAAAATCAGACATTTCTTTTTCTATGTTACTAAATAAAAGAAAAGTTTCAGAAGAAAAGAAATCCTCGTTCTAAAATTTTTTTACATTTCCACAAATAATAAATAAATATCTGGGTCATTTCTACACACGGTCATCTGACCCCAAACTAAGCAGGGCTTGTACTATGGGCGTCAGAGACTGATAGACATACATTACATATATATTTAAAAATACATACTCAAATACATAATCACACCCAGACACGGAACAAACACCGATGATGATGATTTCTACAAAAGCTTGACAGCGTACATACAATTTCTTGTGTGTACCATGAACGCTGCGACAAAAAATTTGGTGTACGATTTTTTACTTTAATTGCTGGACAATCTCATTGAACGGTTATTAGGATTAACAACCTGGCGCTCCTACGCTCAGGTGCCGCCATACCCCAATGCCAGTGCTCAAATATCTGTCATTACATGAGATCTCTAAGGAAGATGTAGTACCTACACTCACCTTTAAATTTATTTTAATAAATAAAATAATACTTTTTTATTTTGTAATTTTTACCCCATATCCTATTGCCTAATCATCATTATCGCCCTAGTTTAGGGTAGGCTCGTGTCCCAGCAGTGGGGACTTATATGGCCCGATGATGATGATGACAAGTCCCAACTTGCCTAATATTTTATTTTTGTACCTATTTATTCGCCAACGACATGCCATCATGATTCATTCCCCCTAGTCCTGTTAACTATGTTTTACTGCCATACATTAAGTTACTCTAAATGTACTGCGGTAGAACCAGTGGGAATATACCGCCATCATAATGAAAATTGGTTTACCTAACTGATAAGATTTGCTATTATGGTAACTTGATTAGGTACACAGCATATGCGTAATATTAATGTTCTTCATATCATTTATTAAGTAACTGTACATATTTTGACTTACATTACATAGTACCTACGAGTATGTGTCTACAATTTAGAGCCTCAATTGTAAATAAATGAAGCATTTAACGTTTTAAATAAAATTAATCTTAACTTATTGCCTACTATTAAATAACTATTTAAATTATAATTTAAGAATGACATTTTCCCATATAAATGAAAGTTGTGAGTGTAAAATGTACTTTTTGTATAAAAATGCCAAAATAAAAAGTTCAAAATAGCTTAAAATAATTAAGAATAGTAACGTGAGGTAGATAATTACTATTATCATTCCTTGACTGTTTCAATCTATTTTTTGGCTATATTTATATTATCTATGTAAATATTGTTAACGCTTAATGTAACTTTACGATTAAATCTAATTGTAAATAGGTATGTAACAGATATCATGTCACTTCAAAATTAAAAAATATTGGAAGCTCAAATGTATATCAAATTACAACATAATTAACCTAAGTATTTCTGGTGATGACTCATAAATCTCAATCGTTAGATACATACATTCAAATGTATTTGCCATATTTAAATATTTTAATGCTGTATGTAAGTATATTTTGCTTAAATATAAGACCATAGACTATAGATATAGAACTAGACATCTCAATCGGAGGACCTATCATTTTGATATACCATGATTTTTTTAAAATCCAATTCATCCCATCAGGGAAAAGCAAAGGGATCTTAGCCCGTACAGCCTAGTCTTGATATTACCATGAACTCAGTTATCACACTTAAATTAACCTTTTTAAAATATAGGTACTGTAGTAGCATAAAGAGATTTATCACAACAGTACCTACGGCAAACAACAATTTAAAATAGATGAGTTGTGGTCTTGAATGACAGAAACTAAGTGTGACAACAGATTGGGGTGTCTAGTTTATACATGTATATCTAAGTTCAATTATACTTATAAATGATAACTTACATCTACGTAATGAATAATTAAGTATAAATTTAGTAGGTGTGTCCGCTAAAATTACCCTTTGCGAATCCTATCATACAATAATAAATAAATCAATAGTATTCTTCTACGTTTCACTCCTGTGTATATAAACATGCCACACTGGCTTCTAGCCAAATTTTATTCGCATAGTTCGTCAATTAAAATTGGAGATATCTATATTTTGCTATTCTGTCTTTAAAGAGTGTAGGTAGAGTGCTAGTTTTGATGTAGTTAAAGTTGAACATTAGCGTAGATACGTAATATACCTACTGTCGAATTGAATACCTTCACACTTAAGCTATACTTTAGTAGTTTACATGTAATATAACAAAGTGATGCCATTGAGAGTAACTCCCAGACACATAAATTCCCATGGGCGTACTCAGGTTCTTCGTCAAGAGGGGGGGTGACTATCGACTAATACTAGATACCCCTACCTGGGTACGCCCATGTAAACACCTACTTTCTTGAACCTGTATATACAGTCACTAATCAGGGTGGCTTTTGGTCTGCCCAGGGCTCCGAAGGTGTTAAATGTAATCGTCAAGAAAATAATGTGAAAAGTTGTTCTGCAATTTTGGTTCGGGCAGTTAAGACAAGTAAATATAAAGTACATTTATGAGAAATAAATCTAATTGTTAGGATTATTCCTCAGATCTTATATCTTTGCGATCTCGCATGTATTTGTTAAAATGCCAAAAGTTAGAAATAAATAGTTGTAAAATACTCGGCCTTTTATTTATCTCATTCGACTTACCTACCTAAATCATCATCAGCCCCTAGACGTCCCTATTGCTTTGGTACGAGCCTACCCTCAAATAGTGCTTTCAGGCCTTAGTCAACCACGCTGCCCCATATCTTCGTAGGTGTGCAGTAGCTCTACCATGAGTTTACCTAAAAGTGACAGACTCGATATCGCATACGTAAATATGTCTATGAAAAACTTGTACAGCGCCCCTGGTAGTTACGCTAATAACTAAAAATCGGTCGTATGAAAAAAACAACTCGATAGGTTTTTAACGTACGTAAGTTTTCGATAGCCAACTCATGGTACCGCTACTGGTTTCCTCACGATGTTTTATTTCACCGTTAACGCGTCGAGTAATCGTACATATGAATTTCACTTGACAACAACATTGTTACATGGTAGGTTTGAACTGGTGACCTCACGCATGGTAAGCAATGACCTAACCACTCCGCCATCGACGCTTTTCGACCTAAATGCTGCACTTTATGAAGTAGTTAAGCGAAAAGTAGTAGGTATTGCATGGAAAAGTTAAAATACATTACATGTTCTTACTACTTTAAATGGATTAAAGTAAAGGAATGCATTATCCATACAATGTTAATCCATTCGTCGAAGAGTGAGTGTAAGGCTGAATATAAACTATGTAAACATAGATCCGACTTAAAATTTGTCGTAGTGACGTAAAATGAAGTTTTATCAATAACACTGTACCCAGTGCCAGCTTACATCTAAAACTTTTCAATAAAGCCGTTACTAACTACTAAGTCCGTTACATTTTAATCATGTACATTTTAAATACAAATAGATATAATAATATATGTAATGTTGTTCATTAAAATAATTATTAATCTTTAGGTACTAATATTATAAAGCTGAAGAGTTTGTTTGTATGAACGCGCTAATCTCGGGAACTACCTACTGGTTCGAATTGAAACAAAGTTTCTTTTCATAATCCCAGTTCCCACCGATTACAAAAAATCGTTACTAAGATTACTGATTACGCTCACCATCAGCCCATATACGTGCCCACTGCTGGGGCACGAGCCTACCCCAAACTAGGGCGATAAGGCCTTAGTCGACCACGCTGGTCAAGTGCGGGTTGATCGACTGTAAAACTGACACAACCATAAAATTTCTTCGGAGATGTGCAGGTTTCCTCACGATGCTTTTCTTCACCGTTAAAGCGTAGAATAAGCGTATCTACATGTACCTATATGAATTTCAAATTTAAAATTACATTGGTAAATGGCGGTGTTTAAATTATTTGATTACGCTAAGTATCTTATATTTTTTGTGGCTTTCTAATATTTCTCCTTAAATAAAATGAAGTTTTTAATCTTACTAGGTATGCAGGTTTCGTATCTAGCTCCATAATAATATTATAGCTGATGAGTTTATCTATCTACTGAATATAGGTACGTTGTGTGTAGTGTAATAAGATTTCCGAGTTCATTAATAACCCTAGCATGAGTACATAAGCTAGTTATATCAAATTCAAGCTCCATTTGAGATGTTGCCGGCTAATTACTGATTGACAAGAGTCTATTATGTGGGCACCTACATAATACCTATTATCCTTCCACGTGTTTACGTACAAAGGAACGGGCCGAATTGGGGATCTTCCCAATAGGCTTGGGGCCAAGGCCGTGACCTTGTTTATGCTCCATGCGCGCGCCATTACAATTTGTCTATAGGTAGGTACTATTAGGTACCAAGCCATAAATTTAAGACTTTCACGTTCCTTAGTTTCAGTCAATATTTATCAAAGGCTGTAAGTTGCTATATCTTTGCTAATGTTTTTATCGCGTTAATATTGCGTTATAACAAATCAGATAGCTAACAGGTAATAAATCCCAAATCGTGCATAGGCAGTTAGGTTTCATTCTTTTTATTTTTATACTCTAATTATTATGCACTTGTGGGCTAAATGATACGGATGATCAAATAACTAATGATATTTTTTTATTTATTACCGACCGGGACCCTAACATTTAACGTATATTGCAAGCTTCATAAAAAGGGTGTTAAAACATGCAAAATTTTTCATAACTGCTTTTATCAAACTTCAAATGAGGCAAGGTATTGAAAACATTTGGCGTTTGTTTATTGGGGCTTAATTCAATACTTTGTTGCACCATAATGTATCTATTTTTTTACTCTTTTCCCTAACTGACATACGATGATGGCTTGGAGTAGTCACGTCATCATCACCGGACTTGCGGGGGAGCGGGAGCGGATTTTTTTTTCATAAAAGGCTAACAAGATGACCTCACTCCATCATCAGGTGAATATAGTATAGTAAGCGGAGTCAGATCCATATATGAGGTCGATAGGCACAATAGACCATATTGAGCCTGTAGCACTTACCCTGAAGGCCTGCTTAAATACCGTTTCACGCCCCGCCTGAAGAGGCCGGGATCATAGGAGGAAGGAAAAGCATGAGCTGGAAGGGCATCTATGCCTTAATGACACGTGGTAGAAAAGAGGAACTGAACCTCTTAGTCCGAGCCACCAGCGCCTGCATTATATGTGGATGGCAGCGCTGTCCAGCACGTGTCGTCCGGGAGTGGAAAGGGGAGGGAGCGATTAGCTGAAATAGTTCTTCAGAGCATTCCCCATTATGAGACGGTAGAGAACACTTAGACCGGCAATGTCTCTACGTAATTGTAGAGGTTCCAGGGTTTCGGACCCCTCTACATCACCGACAATACGTATAGCACGTCGCTGCAACCTATCGATGGCTCTCACCCCTAAGATAATGTGGGTACCTACAATAGGTGTTGCATATAAGACACCTGTAAGGGCGTAGCATAATCAATTACATAATAATGAGACACATTCATAATAATGTAAGGGCGCTGCACTAAATACATAACTTTATTAATACAGGCATTTTACAGCACTCATAAACGGCAAACAGCAATACTTTAATTTTTCCACAACAACAGAGAAAATAGATCATCATAGGTACATCTTTTGGATGGATACGACATTTAGAACAAATTCTACTCCGAAGTTCCTTAGAACTTGTTCTAAATGACGTTTCTATCCAAAAGATGCAATATGATGTAGGACTATTTTCACCCTTGAAATAAAACTAACGGATTAAACACGGTTACTCTAAACATATTATTAAGAGTCCCGACGTTTCAAGCTATTTACAGCGCTCGTGGTATCTAAATAATATGTTTAGAATAACAACACACGCGAGTTAAATCCGTAAAATTAGTTTTACTTCAAATGTGTAGTGTTCGCGCAAATAATAGACAATACTATTCACCCTTCAAAAGTGCAACTTTCTCCGGAAACTACACAGCGGGCTTGCACCCGCTTGCACGGCATCGATTGGGCCTGCTGGCGCGGCGCCAGCCCCGAAGGTCGGGATGTCAGCGTCACCGCCCACTCACGCCTACGCTCCAGCGAATATTAAAGAAAGTGGAGATTACAGTGCCTTATTATAACTTCATGAGCACAGAGTTAGACAAATCTGGGACAATTCCACACAAAGTCATCTGACCCTAAACTAAGCAGAGCTGTAATGGGCGTCAGAGACTGATAAAGACAATGAATAGGTATGTCGTGGCCAAATCGATGAATTGATCATTTCATGAAATGGTTGGCCATTTCATGAAGTGTTCACGTTTCATGAAGTGGCCAATCAATGGTGACCAAATCATTAAACGATAAACGTTTAGCGATTTGGCCACCCACGTTTAACCATATCGTAAAAAGAGGGCGACTATAAAATATTTTTATGAAAACCAGGATCAATTTTGATACGTATTTGTTTATTTTTAGTTGTTACATACTTTCAAAATAAAAAGGTGCATTTAATGATTTTTTTATTGTTATAAAAATTTACATTTAGTGCAATTTGCAAGTATTTTAGTACAAGCAGTATAAAAGTCAAGTAAATAGGCTAAAATAGGCAAACTTCCGACAATTTTGTCCAAATTAAAATTAAATGTACCTACTTTAAAAATAACATGAATTGAAAAAAAATGTTTTGCTAAAAATATGCTATTTTAAAATAAAAGATAAAATAATATGCTAAACAGGAAGAACATTTAGAACATTGTGCAAATTTAGCATATTTGCACAAAGTGCTTAACTGGTACGGCAACTCTGGCACTCTACCGGTAAAGTCAACGAAACAATTCCACGATATGATCGATTGAGATTGATCGTTTCATGAAATGGCAGTGCATCTAGTTGGCCCAATCGTCAAACGATTTCTTATCATTGATCTGACCTGGCCACATCATGATATGGCCAATGGACAGTGAAATATTTCATGAAATGCAACCATTTCATGAAATGGCCAATCATTTCATGAAATGGCCAATTCTACGATGTGGCCACGACAAATACATACTTAAATACATTTTCATGTAATGCGTGATGTTGTGTAACAAACATCGTTTGTTTAGGGGCCATCCGCTCTCCCGCAAGCCCGGTGATGATGACAAGGCTCCTCCAAGCCATCATCGTTAGTCAGTTAGGAAAAAAACATCGTTTGTTCCGTGTCTGGGTGTGTTATTAATATTTTTAAGCTTATTTGTATATAGCAAAAAATAAATAAATATTCACACCCAGATGATTTACACCCAACTTTAAACTTAGTTGTAACCGTCTCACATAAGTAGGTATAGGTAGGTGATAATAAGTCTTAAAGGGCCTCTACGTGTTGGGTTTCATTTGTCGGCCGGGTAAAGAACCAGGAAGCTAATATTCCATTAAGAATCACAAAAACAACAAGTATTTTTTTCCGGCTCGGTGGAACAGTGGTTAGCGACCCTGGCTGGTGGTTCCAAGGGTCGTCGGTTCGATTCCACTTAATATGCATTTATAAATATCTACGTAGGTAATGTTATCAGTCTCTGACGCACATAGTACAAGCTCTGCTTTGTTTGGGATCAGATGACCGTGTGCGGAAATGTCCCAGATATTTAATAGTAAGTATAAATTAAGAAATAAGTATATTACAATTTTGCTATTTTCCGGAATACTTAACTTACTGCGACTGTAGAACTCATAGAATCTCTATTTTTATAGAATAGTTTTATTTTAACAAGCTTTTATTAGACTCACTCTGTTAGTTTATTTATTTTTCTGTATGGGTGGTTTTTGTAATTGATTTTTTGCGAATGAATCTGGTTTGTAATAAAAAAAATGTAAAAATTCTTTAAAGCTATCATCTGCACATGTAAATAATGTAGGTAAACCACCATCATCTATGTTAATAGTTTAGTTTTAGCCCTCATATTGCATTACCCGACAAGGGTAACTAAGTATTAAAAAAAACCTGCTTTAACAATGACACCTGTACAACACTTAGTTCGCAATAAAACTTTGACTTAGAATTAGCTCTTTGCTGCTATTTAATTTCATTTCTCCGTAGCGTTCTTCCTATACCTGCCTACCCACATTTTATTCGATTCATAAAAGTTCCCACATCACCTACCTACACATACGTAACTACACCCATTTCGCAATAATAAAAGTGCTTAGTAATTTATTCCTACAACGCCTAACCAATTTAGGTCTGGACCTGTCACATCAACGTGAAAGTACTTACTTGCAAAAATTAGGAATGACGTAAGAGGGTAGGCAGTTTGTCTGATCTATGACGTAATTCAATTGGACCTACCTATAAACTGAAAAGTGTTATTGATTTTCATGAAAATAGCGACGTTTTTTAATTGTAGAGACCTAAAATGATGTAGCTGAAACGATATTTGTAGTTTGAGCGCTTATTTGCCTTTAATGTAGGCTCCAACTCCCAATGGCCTCACAAATTTTGAATTGATGCTTAATGCAAGTTATCTTTTGAGTTATCTTAAGTTATTAAATACTCTCAAGGTCACCTCACCCCACCTGATGGATAGAATCCGTGAGGCCCACATATGAGGTCGACAGATACAACAGAGCCTTCACCCCGAAGGCCTACCTGATATCACGACCTGCTCTTCAGCAAGGGATTATAGGAGGGAGGGAAAATAAGAGTTGGAAGGGCGTTCCATGCCTTAATAGAACGGGACAGGAAAGAGGAACTGAACCTCTTAGTCCGAGTCACTGCCCGCATGGTATGCGGATGGCAAATGTTATTAGCTCTACAAGTAATTGGAGATATTTTGTAGCGGTTAATTTGATTTTTTGGCCTAACTGACATACGAAGATAGCTTGGAGTAGCTTCGTCATCTTCCCCGGACTTGCGAGGAGCGGATGGCTCTCACCCCTAAACTGCAATCTGTGAAGATACTCCGTATGTATATTATTATGGTGTATTATTAAATATATTTAAGTTTTTTTGTGTATCCACTGTTGATCCTGATTTCTGTAACACAAGTGCTTAAGCTACTTACCACGGGATCAGATCAATGTATGTGATGTTGTGTAATATTTATTTTATTTATTATTTATTTATGTAGGTAGAGTCTACCAGCCCGCCCTTGACCAGGTTGGTTCACCAAGGCGTTATCGCCATAATTTTAGGGTGGGTTCGAGCTTTTCGTTGGAGATATAGTAATAATAAGGGCTGAATAATTAAGGTCGTAATTATGGTCTCCACTCATATTATAATTAGTCAAGTAAATCGATATGAATAGGGTAATCAGTAAGTATTAGGTACCCATGTATTACTGGCGCTCTCTAAATGATTGACACCCTCCTATTACATATCAATGTTATGAAAAGTTTTTGCTAATTTCAAAAATCCCCCGATTTTTGTGGATTTATGCCAATTAATTCTACAAATCGCCGCAACATTAGGTATATATTGAATTTGTAGCGTAAGTCTATAAAAAAATCTTTTTCTAATATTTGAAATTTTGTATAATTTTAATCACACATAAACTGCTCTTTGAATACGCAGAAAATAAAAATATATTGTTTGAATATTTTTAATTATCCGCAAATTCGACGAGCTTATAAAATAAATATTATATCCCTGAGTAAATCCCTCAAATATCCTCAAAATAAACAGCCGCAACAACATTATTACCAAAAATTAAAAAGTTTGAGGAAAAGTAAAGAGCGAGGTAATCCTAAAACAATATTTTCCGGAGGTTTCCACTTTTTAGGGTTTCGTACATTCATTGCATATCCTCACTCCACGCGCCGGCCGACCATCCGCGATGGGACCCGAACGAAATCAAAATGGCGGCGCCGGCGCGCATGCGCCCGCCCCAGACAGTTTCTAGCCCTGTAAAGGTGTGACGTCACCTGGAAATAGGGATGGGGTGCGATGAGTGTCGATGTTTTTATTCGTGTTTATTATTTCTATGATAATATTTAAGTGTGCGCAGATACTTAAGATATTAGACTGACACGTTCCATTAAACTAAATGTTAGTCTTTATGGGTCTGCACGCGATATTAGGAGTAGCAAATACATAGCTAGGTACTACTTACTGCCCGACGTTTCGATTGGATAGACCTTTTGTCTGCAAAGGTGATTTCAGGTTTGTCTACTAGTTGAATCCATTGCGAATTCTATTTAACACTGACAGAAAATATAACAATACCTGAATAGCCAAAAGTTTTATAGTGATGACTCGTCGTGTCGTGTTATATATGCGTGTAGACGTTTTCTATCTAACAAAAGCAACACAGATGCTCTCTATTCCTACACTGACATACTTTGGTGAGACTGCAAATCCAAAATGCCCGCCCGAAAGGCCGAAGAGAAAGCTTGACCACAACCATCAGCTTGAAATCCTTTCCGCTGCACAAGGTTGTACTTATTTTCGTAATACCGGCAGAGTATTTTTTCCACAGAAAAGCTGACACAAAAACTGTTCTAAGACTTTCGGTCATTACGCGGCACTCGCCACTAATATAACAACGAGGCACTCCAGGTGCCAAAACGTGTGTAAATTACACAATTTAGCTGATAAATAAATATTTTTATACCCCAAGCCTGTGATAGATAATGGTTCATTAATTAACTAATTAGTTTAGGTATTTCCGTACTCTTATCTCGCCAAGAATATTTTGCTCCAGCAATTAATTTGACGATGATTGAAGAGTGTGCCAAGAGAGACATTGACGTTATACTCTCGTAAACAAGATAAATCTGATGGTTATAATGTACTCTCCATAAGTAAATGGCTAATTTAAGGATAATTTAATGTTACCTTAGGTATTCTACTAATTGACTTTTGCCCTCTTACCTTACGACCCGATACATTTAATAAATATTCGGGACATCTCCCACTCACGACCATTTGACCAAACTAAGCAAACCTTGCACTATGGGCGTCAGAGACTGATACATACATAGGTATTTATAAATAAATACATGTTCACTCCCAGACACGAAACAAAGACAAATGAAAAAATTCCCGAATATTTGACTTAGGGCACTATTCCGTCTGTTAATATTGTAAAGAATCAAATAGTTGGCAGTTAAGGGACGTTTAAAAATTGTATGTGTGTTCTTTTGGAACTGTTTCAGTATTTGGCGGTTACTATCTCCGATGGGTCAGCGATACAAAGTGTCTCAGGATGACCTCACTCTGCCTGATGGTAAGTTCGACAGGCACAATAGACCCTATTCAGCGTGTCGCACTCACCCTGAAGGCCTGCTAAGATGCCCTTTTATGCCCTGCCTGAAGAGCCCAGGAAGGATATATGGGAGGGAAATCATGAGCCGGAAGGGCGTTCCATGCCTTAATGATACGTGGCAGAAAAGAGGACCTGACCTGATCCTCTTGGTTTTCGCCATTCCTCTGATTTTGACTCTCTTTGATGATCAAGCCAGCTGACTGTATGTCCTTGTTGTTGTGTATCTATATGCATTGATCAGATCTATTTTTGTCCGCTTTTCCTGAATTTCCTTTATATTATATATGTATTTATTATATATGTAGTTACCATGAGTCGATACGAATGATAATAATACTTAAATGACAAATACATTTATTTGCTGGTGACATAGGTGTGTCCATAACGATAAAAAATGTTTGTTATGTAGTTAAATCAGTAATCAATTGTTTGTGAACATCTGATCAAACACCTCATCACCATACATACCTACTCCGCTAACTAGGTAGGTATGTACATATGTCTTTCATTTACTAATGTATTTGAAAATTTAAATGATTAGGCTGCATTCTAAAACCATAATTATTTAGTAGGTTCTAAATCCAAAACTCCTATAGTACCCAATATTGTCCTGAAGTTGCGCTTAAACTGAAAAATATTCTCTGCTTATGAATTAACCTTTTATTTATATTTTCTTCAATCTTTTTATATGTAATGTGATGTAATCTAAAATGTGTTGTATTAAAATATTCCTGGTCCAAATTGCATTTTTGCTGTTAATTTACGTATTGCGTACGAAAAATGACTTCCGCATTTTACACAACTGACGACATTACCTCGTGGCAATAAAATATGTATCGTGAAAATTTAAATATACCAATTATTCAGGAAAATTAAAATGCCAATGAAATTGCATGGAAACTCGGCCGCTAAAGAGTTCAAGTAATGACATGATCATTGCATTCGCCGGAAATGAGATTTCGAAATGAATTTATTATACAAGATAAGAATGAAACAAGATCATGCAAGGTCTGTAAGTGGCAAGCGCGTAAGGCCGGTAGGGAGTGACTGCACGAACTATTTCTGCACGAATACGACGGTCCCACTGCTTTAGCTGCATCTGAAAACAGCCTAAAGGTCTATCTGCCTTGATTTTGTTTTTCTTCACAACATAGTAGGTATAAAGCAAAGTCCTCCCGCATCTGTCAGTATGCTTAAATCTTTAAAACTGCGCAACGGAGTTTGATGTTTTATATTAAACTAGGTTTGCCTGCGACTTCGTCCGCGTGGACTACAGGATTTTACATATATAAGTTTTTTCCCAATTACTCCTGTTCCCTTTCTTAACGGATGCTTACGTCATAACATCTATCTGCATGCCAAATTTCAATCATCTGTCTTACGCGGCTTAGATTTTTTCATACAAAAGTTTTTTTCCTGCTAACTTCTGTTCCCGTAAGAATTTTTCGATATCCTGTTCCAACAAAGCTTTAAGTTTACTATGGTACCTGCAGCTGCATGCCAAATTTAAAGTATCTAACTTATGCGATTTATGTAGAGTTTTCATACAAAAAATATTTCCCCGCTTATTCCCGTTCCCGTAGGAATTTTGGGAAATTCCTCTCTAGTGCACCTTTACGGTACCCAAGCTACGTCCCTTCCAAATTTCATTACATACAAATTTTTATTCCCTGTTACTCCTGTTCCCGTGGGAATTTTTGGAATATCGCGTTGCAAGAAATCTTTAGGTTTATTAAGGTACCATCATGCCAAATTTCAATCACCCATCTTACGCGGCTAAGTTTTATTCATACGAAAGTATTTTCTCACTCACTCCTGTTCCCGTGGGAAATTTACAATATCCTGTTACAACTAAGCTTAAAGTTTACTAATGTACAGCAGTTTAGATTTTTCATACAAAAGAATTTTCCCGATTATTCCCGTTCCCGTGAGAATTTCGGTAATTCCTTTCTTAGTGCACCTCTACGGTACCTAAGCTAGGTCCAAGTGCCTACGTTTAGCCGTTTAGGCTGTGCGTCGATCTGTCAGTCAGTGAGTCAGTTTCTCCTTTTATATATATAAATTGATAGAGGATTTCAAGAAGAAGGTCAAAGGTTCGAAGTCTCGTAACGAATCGAGGGCCAGTATCTAAGTTAAAATAACTCACAGCATCATACCGAAATTTGGAGATCACGAACTTAACAAATGCATTTTAACCCATTGCTCCTGTGCCTGACCTCTCTTCGCTCACTTTGGTACGTGGTCTCACTGAGTGATGAGAGTGAAGGAAGAGCGAAGGATGCTTAAAGTACATTAAGTACATACGTCTACTTGGTTATTCATCGTAACTGGTCCCGATCAAAGGTACATAGGTAGCTTAGCTTTGAGTAGTACCTACGTATTTATAGATAATATTTTTACTTAGGTACACATAAAAGAAGGTACACAGTTGGAAACTGTACGGCTGATACAATTGACGTATTATAGAAAATAAATCTCATATTGATGATTTTAAATAAATAATGACTGGTTATGTATATAATAAATCCATCCTTATTAAAAAAATTGACCTCTATTGATCTGGAAGTCATACAAAGATCTTTGTATCATTTTGCTAGCACATGCACCTGTAGTTCATAATTGATTAAACTGTTTATTAAATTGAACAAAGATTGTCTTGTCTTAATTTGCTAAATTACATATCAATATTTATGCACACAACATATAAGATATAAGCATCACGAATAGACACAATGCCCACAGTGTCCCGATACTGACGACGATTTATTGCAATCGCACGGAGGCAATTAGTGCAGTAAATTGCATTCTTTATTGTTGCAGATAAAACGGCTGACCTGGCGATCTTCGACGTACCGTGCGGTCAGTGAGGTGACATCGCGGTGACCCAAATGTTGCGTGTACGCACTAATTTACTATGAGGCATATAAGAAAATCAAATCGGGCTTAAAATGCTGCGTTACAAATACTAAGAGACTGAAAAACTTGGATTTTATATCATCAGTTAGAGAAAATGTATGATCTGTATTCTAATTAAGTGTACTGTGCTTTTACTGTGCGTTTTATTTTAAAAATAAGGCAATGAGGAGCGGCCTTAGTAGCCTAAATTCTGGCATTACTTCTTCTACCCTTGCGTTGGTGCCAACTGAGTAGTAGACGTCTATACTTAGAGTACAAACGTAATACACTTTAGGCCCATGCATATAAATATAACGATTAATTATTTCGTTGATCAAAATATTGAATATTTCGTTTCTGTGATTTGAATTGTACGTAAATGCGATTAGCTCTACATTATTGTGTTATTGAAAAATATCACGTGCATCACACCTTTCAGCAATTAGCTTACACCTGCAATTTTGCCCCCTACTGACTGAATTACGTATATAAATTATATCATATGTGTCAAATTTCACCTAAACACAAATTTCTTACAGTAGTTACGTTATCAGTTTCTTTTACGATATTAATTAGCTGTTAGGCTAAGGCATGAACCAATTCTCTTCTTCTTGCTTGAGAGAAGAGGTCGGCCAGCTTACAGAAAGTTTGATAATCTTGGAAATAATAATGCTTTTAGTTTGAGAAATTTTAATCGACATCTAACTAATTCTGTATTTTTACTGTGCACAGAAATTTATAAATAATCCAATCAAAATTACCGAAATACCTGTTCAATGAGTGACTCGGTCATTGAGGGATCTATTTTAAGACGAAGATGGCTACGCCATAGCAAGGCCACATCGTAGATCAAAGGTTAATTAAACTAAGGTTTTAATTAGGTATGATTCACATAGCGATAATTACTATTGTGCAATGCCAAGTAGTTCCTACTTATTAAAATTTATCGTAACAGAAATAGTAGTTCATATTAGAACACAAACATATACGTATTAAGCACTCAGGTAGAAAGCTATAGTACTTTAAAAAAATGTTCTTGTTGCAGGTTTAATTTTTTTATCGATACTCCATCGATGCGCGCTCGCCACATCCCTAGCTCGATGTCGATTTCGGCAGTCACAGTGGCACCTCCGCGGCGGATGTCCGTCTACCGCGTCCGCATTCGAATGTCAAATTTGAAAATTGCATCGCGAAAGGATAAATAGCAATATACAGCCGATTGTGATTCCTTTGCGTGTTTCGTGCTCGGAGTTTTTTTTTCTTTTTGGACTGTTCTCGTCTTTTAGCCGTAAGTTTCATGCCATTATTAAATTTATTTTTATTAATAACTAATAAGAGCGAAATACGTATAGGTACGTATTTGAAAAACTAAATACGAATAATATAAGTTTATTTTCATTGATGTTACAATATTTAAGTTACCATTACCAGAGCTAGCAAAAAAAGAAGATATTGGCAACATTTTCAGCCAGTACGTTTTACAATGTATAACAACCCTTAGTTTTTTTCTTTTACGTGAAACCTTTGCTTATGAAAACCGTACCTGTGCAGCCTTAAAATAAATAAGTGAAATTGAAAAATCATGGAGGTTACACACACGAGGTGTCTGTGTCCGGAGGCAGTGGTGCTCGCCGTGTTATTGATTCTGCGCAGGGGTGCAGGGGGGGGGGAGGGTGCAGGGGATGCGCTGTGCTATAAGGAAGGTCAGGACTGTGGCTGTCCTGGGCCACGTGTTGGGCACCACGTGAGCGATGCTGTTGACACTTTTATTTTAAGAAAAAAAAAACAGCTTATGTTTAATATGTAATTTTATAAATAGCTTATAATTAGGCTTTGTTTGAGTATGTACCTATTTCCATGAATAAAACCCCCAAGTAAGAGTAAATTTAGAATGTAATTATAGAGATAATTATACGCATTGGTCTCAGAAAATATTTAACCATTTAACCACTTAAGAATCAACGTTCAATAGTTATTATAATTTCTGGCGTTTTTGAACTCTTTTTTTCTGAAACAAACGCGTTAGAAGAATATAAAATATATTCTAATTCCGTCCATTAGTATTACGGATATAAGAAACAAATGTGAAAAGTAACTCGACTGGCTCGGTAGAACAGTGGTTAGTGCCCCTGGCAGGCGGTTCTTTCAAAGAGTCGTGGATTCGATTTCCACTCGGGACAAATATTTGTGTGTTGGTGTTTGTTCCGTGTCTGGGTGTGATTATGTATTTATAATAGTATGTATTTCAGTCTCTGACCCCCATAGAACAAGTTCTGCTTAGTTTAAATGTCCCAGATATTTATTTATTTAAAGCAAAATCTAATATATAAAATTTTCGTGTCACAGTTTTCGTTGCCATACTCCTCCGAAACGGCTTGACCGATTCTCATGAAATTTTGTGAGCATATTGAGTATTGAGAGAGCATCTATTTTTCATACCCCTTAGTGATAAGGGTTGTCCACGCGGACGAAGTCGCGGGCACAGCTAGTATAACTATAAATATCACTCCTAGACAAGGAACAAACCGATGTTCATCACTCTTACATTTGTCTCGAGTGGGAATCGAATCTAAAACTCTTAGAGCAAGAGATTGTCAATAGCACGATCGAACCAGCCATAATAATCCTTATTTAATATTATGAGTAGAAAAGTAACTGTCTGTCTGTGTGTTACGCAATCACGCCTAAACTAATCAACCAATTTGAATGAAATCCGGTACGCTTATAGTGTAGAGTCAGAAAAAGAAAACATAGGGAACTGTTTGACCGACTGCACTATAAAGGTGTAATGTTTACGCGTTATACGTCTCCATGCGGACGGAGTCGCGGGCGGAGCTTAAGAGTGAGAGCCATCCGCTCCCCCGCAAGTCTGGTGGTGATGACGAGGCTACTTCAAGCCATCGTCGTAGTCAGTTAGATAAAAAAAAAATACTCAACCTCTTCAAAGAAAGAGAGGTCTTTGAGAGTCGGTGGAACAGTGGTTAGTCATCCATGTTCACTACCCACGGTTCCAAGAGTTGTGGGTTCGATTCCCATCCGGGACAAATAATTTGTGTGACGAACATCAGTGTTTTTTCCGTGTCCTGGTGTGTTATTAAATATACTTGTGTATCCACTGTTGATTCTGATATTCGTAACACAAGTGCTTAACTTGCTTACCATGGGATCAGTTCAATGTATGTGATGATGTGTAATATGAAAAAAAAGTCCACCCGTCGCACCACAGTTTATAGAAATCGACTGACTGAAATAAAACAAATTATTTGTAAAATGTTATTGACTAAATAATTTAGGAAACCAAAACTCACCAAAACTACACCCACGCCCTAAATTCTGTAAATTATTAAAGAGCGAACTTCATAAAAGGGCATCTTATTTTATATTTTTTTTTCCTAACTGACATACGATGATGGCTTGGAGTAGCCTCGATATCATCACCGGACTTGCGGGGTAGCGGATGGCTCTTACCCCTACGATGATGGCTTGGAGTAGCCTTGTCATCATCACTGGACTTGCGGGGTAGCGGATGCCTCTTACCCCTACGATGAGGGCTTGGAGTAGCCTCGTCATCATCACCGGACTTGCGGGGGAGCGGATGGCTCTCACCCCTACGATGATGGCTTGGAGTAGCCTCGTCATCGTCACCGGACTTGCGGATCGCTCACCCCTAAAAAAGGCATCTCATATAACCTTTATTACTTAGTAGCGTGGGCGTGTGGTGCTGACCTCTGACCGCCATATTACACAACCCAGTCTAAAGTTAGCCCCAAATAAAAGCCTCTTTGCTTGCTTGAAAATAGCTGGTCGCTTCCACTATGTTTTTTTGCGAATAGGGAACGAGTTGAATTTTTTAAAGACAGTAAATCGCAGAGGGATTTCGTGTTTGGGACTACAGTAGAGAATAAACAAGCTGCTTGTAATTTCCAAACGGTAATTAATGCTTTAAAAGCGTCGATGATCGAGTAAAAGCGTCGATGGCACGTTGCTTGCCATGCGAGAGGTCGTCCATTCAAACCCCGCCACGTACCACTGTGCTTTCAAATTTGAAATTCATATGTACTGTTATTCGGCGTTTAATTAAATGGTGAACGAGTTTTCTTTCACCGTTTTATTTAGCCGATATACGTCCTCACTGCTGTGGCACGGGCCTACCCTAAACTAGGCCTTAGTCGACCACGCTGGCCAAGTGCGAGTTGGCTGACTACACCACCTAAGAATTTCTTTGTGCAGGTTTCCTCACGATGTTTTCTTTCACCGATAAAAAGTTGAATAATCGTACGTATAAATTAAAAATTTGTAAACTTTACGATAATATATGGGCTATATAGCTAACTATTAGTATTAGCGATCTCCCGATAACCCACAGGTGAAGGGAAACAAATATCATATGATCAATAGATGAAAACACTGTATCAGTCGCCGATATCGATCTCCATGACCCAGTGACCGGCGCTGGCTCGTTATTAATGGACTCGCGACTTGGGACCAGATGTGGGAGGACAGATATACATACAATCTAGTGGCGTAGTTTTAGGGGTGAGAGCCATCCGCTCCCCCGCAAGTCCGGTGATGATGACAAGGCTAATCAAAGTCATCATCGTATTTCAGTAAGAACAAAAAGCTATACAAGAAGTTCTCATTCTTTTGTAGATTTTACGTAATATTTAAGAGCTATAATGTAATGAAAAACTATGTATTGAATCTATGTTTTATGATCGAAAAAAGCTCAGTATTATTCTGAGGTGCCTTGTGATAGTAAATTAATTTGTGTGTACTGTCTATGATTTTGATCTAATCATAATCTAAATATAAATTTAATTAAGAATGTTTGGTTTTCTATTCTAATAAATAAATAATAGTTTCTATAATAAAATACATTATATAAGTCATACAGGACAGGAGTAACATAAAAGAAATAACATAAAAACATCGTATTTCAGTTAGGAAATAAAAAAAATAAAATAAAAGTGACGTAGCGACCGCCGTGTCTGTCGTAACAGTTATACGGCGGCCCCGAGTCACGAGGCCTCCAATGTGCGTAAGCAAAAATACATTATTTCTTCTATTTTTTTATTATTTTACAAATGAAAAAAAAGAGGTCAAAAAAGCATTTTTTCCTCACTTTACTCTTCCTAAGGGCCACTAAACAATTTTTTTACGGGGCCTCACAAAAATACTACGCTTCGTATAGATTTTTGTCCTAAACTATGTTAGTATATAAATAATATGTTGCTCTAGTTTTTTGTCTTAAGACATTTCCTAAAAAACAAAAAAAGGAATTGGTAAAACGGAATCTATGCAGGACTTCAGGGTAAGGGGGATAGGCTTTATAGGGATTATTGGGGCTTTTGACCTCATTATTATGTGGACCTCACGGCTGCATACCATCGGGTGTAGTGAGGTCATCGTGAAAGTTACGTATAAAAAATACTTTTTCGAAAGCAATAAAAAGCTGTTATTTATATGTATAATGCTCGCCGTAAAAAGTATTGTTTACTTAATTATCGTCATAAAACCAAAAACTTTACCTATAAACACATATTTCAAATGTCATTTACTGCTGATAAAACTAACCAAACCCAAATTGTATTGGGTACACCACAGGTACCGTATTTCAAAGGCATAATATTGACTGTTAAGGACTGGTAGTTATGTATAGGCCTATTATGTAGATATAGAATAAATACAGGTCGGTGTAATTTCCTAAATTTACAATCCTGATAAAATCACAGGCTTTCACAATAAAAATTATGTTGCTGGAAGGCATGGCTGTTTTGTAGTAGTAGGCCTATCAAGTGCTGAACTAATGTAGTCAGCTCTTCGACAAGGTTAATCGTTTGCTGTATTACGATCCTGTAGCGCTACCATGAGTTTAAAAGTTACGGACTCGATATCGGCTACGTACGTATATGTCTATGAAAAACTTGTACAGCGCCCCTGGTATTCTTACGCTAAGAACTAAAATCGGTCGTATGAAACAACTCGATAGGTTTTTAATGTGCGTAAGTTTTCGATAGCCAACTCATGGTACCGCTTCTGATAATATCAGAATCGTACAGGGTCGTACAGGGTCCTTTTTTTTCCCTTCGGGGTAAGATGAAGCCTAAAAGCCAGGAGTATTTACCATACATAACGATTGGTACATTTTCCAACTTCAAGTTACACCTAAGTAGGCAAAGTTAAACACACTTAGTAGTAGCTAGGGTTGTCAACCCTACTATAATGTATAATGTGTAGTATTCTAAATATTTCGGGGCTTCGTACTAACAGTACTAGTACAAACTGTTGAAGTAATAAATAGATAGTACCTACGCAAAATTATTTTATTTCTAACACTGATATCAAAAAACCAATCCTTAAACTTGTTAGGATTTTTCATTAATTCTTGACTTGTCTGTAATAAACAAAGTGCACTTCTATTAAATACTTAGAAGAGTAAGATATTTTTTATTAGTTTATTATGAAAGACACTATTTCACTAAAGTTATCATCATAATCAGCCCATATTCGTCCCCACTGCTGGGGCACAGGCCTACCCTAAACTAGGTTGACCACGCAGGCCAAGTGCGGGTTAGTCGACTACACTTAGAATTTCTTCGTAGGTCTGCAGGTTTCCTCACGATGTTTTCCTTCACCGTTAAAGCGTCGAATTAACGTACGTATGAATTTAAAACTTGAAAATACTTTTGGTTTTGAACTTTCGACCTCTCGCATGGCAAGCAACGATCTTAACCACTCGGCCATCAACGCTTTTTATTTCACCATAGAAATGTTGGCAATCCTAGTACGAGTACAAGTGGCATCGGACATAAGAACGCAGAGTTATTTGAGCTGTCGTGTAAAGTGGTCGTTCGGGTCGTAACACGGTCGAATTTGCGGGTCGACCGACGGAAAGTGCCGCTGAAGCGATCGGCAAATGTTAGATGTAGATACGATGGGTATTGGCTATGAAGGTGACTGGGTATCGAGTCAGTTGTTTTGTTAGTGGGCTCCTGGGTTAGTGTCACATAATGTTTGTTTAATGTGTTGTGTTACATTTATGTGACGAATAAGTGTTTTTGTGATTGTTGTTTGACAGCCTCCATGGTCTAATGGTAGGTAGCGCTAAGGACAGAGAGGTCCCTGATTCGAGTCCGGGGTCGGGCAAAATTTGTGTGGGTTTTTCTGTAAAGAAATTTTATTACTCAACCCGGAGTCATAAAGTTGGCGGTTGCACGCCCATGCCTCGGAAAGCACGTAAAGCCGGTGGTCCTGCGCCCGATCTCTCATGTAAGGGATGTAAGGGGACAGAGAGTGCTCTTGTGTTTGCGCGTATACTTGTGCACTATAATATGCCCTGCGCAGTTGGCTCATTTCAATACTACTTGGTCCTGAATGTATAATATCTATCATTATGGTATATTATCCAAGCGAGAATTGCATACAATATTGTAACATAATAATATCTGTGTATTCATTAGTTAATTTTTTATACCATTTATGGATTTTTTCTTTTTTCCTATTTTTTCTATCCGATTTATCCCATCAGGTAAAGGCAAAGGGAGCTCTAGCCCGTACTGTGAAGTTTTAGAGTTTCTTAGGTATTGCGGCCGTAGCCAACTCTTCTTTTTTTTTCCTAACTGACATGTATACGATAATGGATCTAACGCCTAATCCTTTCTTGGAAAAATATTAAAATCATGGATAATTATATAATTTATCATCTATTTTATATTTCCATTCATTTGATACCTAAGCCCCTAAATTATTTGATTTGATTTGACTGCTTGCAAGTTTCAAATAAATTAGATTATTCAGATTAAAACTAGCCCAATCACGCAACACACAAAGTGGAAAATTCTCATCGCCAAGAAATGATCACCCAGTTCATTCGCGTAGTCAGTTGCAAATCACGTTTGATCATACACCTTTGCATGTCCTAACTAGCTCAAAGGTCCTTTCATCTTGGATGAAGTTCTGTCCCCTCGCAGACGCTAGGGGGTTGAACAAAACGACCCCTCTTGGACCCGGTGGCCTTGACACGGTTTCAACCCTCGCCTGAGGGGACCTTTCTCCCCTTACGACTCATTCTGGAGTCTTGTTCGTTGTGTTTGAATTATAACTGACGGGGCTTTATGAAAGTATTCCTCTGCTTCAACGTCTTTTAGTACAGGATCCGTGGTGTATTTTTCACTTGATTACTATCAAGCTAATTTTCCGTGAGTAGCTTCATTTTGATAAGACGCCCAAAAAATTCCTGTGCGAAAATTTTTGATTGTGGTAGCTAACAGAGGTATCAATGATTAAATATTTAGGACCGTAGGACCGGGACAAAGTACCTACGGTCCTACGGTCCTAAATATTTAATCATTGCTACCTCTGTTAGCTACCACAATCAAAAATTTTCGCACAGGAATTTTTTGGGCGTCTTATCAAAATGAAGCTACTCACGGAAAATTAGCTTGATAGTAATCAAGTGAAAAAATACACCACGGATCCTGTACTATTTGTATATTTAAAAAAATATGTACTTACTTTTTGGTCTATTGTCTACTTACTGAAGAAGTATGTTTCAAATTACTCTATGTTTATTTATTCATTTATTTATTACACAAATATCTTAAAAGCAGACACACAGTTAACAGACAGAGTTATCCAAAGCGCTTATAAGATTAAATATAGGTACTACATTTAAAATATTAAAATGAGAGAATTACAAATTTATATATAAATTAATGTGCAATGCCTTTCTAAAACAATTAAATGATTACAAACAGTACAAATAGTGCATAAATTGTCATAAAATTTTATCTTAAATTATTAGGTACGTCACAAATAATTCAATATTAATACTATTTATAATTATTGCGGTCAGATGAGCACTTTTCAGTTGTTTGAATAACATATATAAAAATCAAGCATCAGAAAATAAGTAAACTTAATAAATTTTTTCATAGCTTTAAAGCGTCTGTAAGGTAAAACCGCCGACCGCATGTGTCTGGGAGTAATGAAACCTGATTTTTAATGATATTGTGTGAAATATATGTTAAAATCAGCCATCAGAATTTAAGTGAGGTGAGCAGTGTTTCTATGTACCTTGATTGGATGATATCTGAAAAATGGCCGTCTGGTCAAGGTAGCAACTAGTCATATGATGATAGTACACCCCACCACTACTCAATCGTATATATTTTGTCCATTAGAAAATAAGTGATGTCTGGCAGCTCTGGGATCTTCCTCTATAAGATTTCAGTTCGCTCGCGACCACGATTGGTGTAACCCAATCGAAACGTCGGGCAGTAGGTAGCTATGTCATTTGCTACTCCTAATATCGCGTGTAGAACGCATAAAGACTTATTTTAATATGTAACCATTTGAAGCCTAAGGACCCATTTGTACCTTTGGCACCTTTTTCTATTTCTTTTTTGAAAATGTTTGTTTTTTGTTCAAAGTTAGGTACCACAAAAAGTTTGTAATTTGTTTTCTTTTCTCATAGCTTTACTTTTCTCCTTTTATAAAATACATCAGAAAACACATGGGATAATCCCACTGTTAAACAAGCTTTTAAAACTATAAATAAACCTTCCAGTTATGTAACAATAGCAATAGAAATCTAGCACAGACCATTTCGTCAACCAAAAATAAAACCGCAATCGATATTAGGAGTGGGTAGATAGGTATTATAATGGCAATCCCTGGCAGCAGAGAGCGCTCGCATTGCAGGCTATTACGCTAAAAGCTGCCAGTGGTAGTTTGCAAATACGAGACCAATTACGAACCACCTTTTATGTGCTCGCTTTGATAGAAAAAAAAAGATACTGCGCCATTTTGTGCTTTTGATTAAAAAAGGAACGCTTCAAGATTTTTTGGTAGGGATTTGTAGACTTTATATGATGCTGGCTGAATGTTTTCAATGTCTCTGATCTGGGCATTATTTCTTCTTACTTCGATCAAAAATAAAGATAGGTACAATAAAGTTTTTGGGTTTTGAATGCTGGCTGATTATTTCGATTTGATACAAAAATATCTTTTTCTTTAATAAAAAAAATATATCTTATGCTACTAGGCTATACAGACAAATCAACATTTTAATAACATAAATGAACTAGGTTATTCTCAGCTCTAATCCATTATTTTAAACGTAGAGTTTAAACCATCGAAATGCGAGAATAGCTCACATTTCAATCCTCACTTTACGCGAGAATCCATTTGGACGGGCGCTGTGAGTGTCAATATTAAATTTTCCAACTGTCGCTTCTACTTACTTTCTTTCGTTTCAATAGTTCTCATAAAGTTTTTTATTTGTTTCAGGTACAGCGATGGAAGGAACAGAAGACGCCTGATCCAGAATCGAAACGCAATAACATCGAAGCCATGCCATTTGCTTAGTACGGCCGAGGCGACCACAAACCTAGTCATATGCACAGAGACGCTTCTAACGTATTCACGGATTCCTTAAAACTACGCCAAAAGCTACTTCAACGGACGACAACATATTTTAAAGTGGTCGAGTTTGTAAAGAAAGACGCCATACGATACTACACATATGATTACGAAATACACCAAGCATAGTATCAAATATTATGAACATATTCGTAGGTAACGGTTATCATTCGAAGAACCTCGTCAAACTGAAAGTCTCGATTTGATTTCGCGAAGACAATAAATTAATTAATTTTGCTAGTTGAATGAAATAGCGATAATTTAGAAAAGAGTTCCGATACCCGAACCGCTGTCTTTTCGATCGTACGCTTTGACAGGTGACAGGAGAAAGCGCGGGAGAGTTATTTTTTTTCTAATAGATTCACGGCCTTTGGTTACAATCTATTCAGTCTAACAACAGGCAAAGATGTCGTTGAAAGCGGAGCCTATAGGGCCGCGGAATGGGCATGAGCTGGCGCCCTTGAACACACGGGCGGACGGGAGTGAGAGGCCCCATGGGGTCACCATCGTGCTGCAGGGGTCCCGGGGGTCGCTGCAGCGGGACGCGCCGGACGAGGACCGCGCGGCGTGGTCCGGGAAGCTGCAGTTCTTCCTTTCTATCATCGGGTACTCTGTTGGGCTGGGCAACATCTGGCGGTTCCCGTATTTGTGCCAGCAGAATGGAGGAGGTGAGTTTTATTCTATTAATTCTTTGAGTTATAGTCTGCCGACAACTGTCATGGACATGTATTTTTAAATGACCTGAAATAAATACTCGTAATCACTACATAGTATAAAGCAAAGTCGCTTCCCGCGTCTTTCTGACCCTATGTATGCTTAAATCTTTAAAACTACACAATGGATTTTGATGCGAGATTTTAAATAGATAAAGAGATTTAAAAGGAAGGTTTTATGTATACTCGTATTGTATCCGAAGCGAAGCAACTATACAAAGAAGTTGAAAATATTTTCTACAAAAGTAAGCAGGATTCAGCGTGCTTAACTGTTACGTAATATTTTCATCATCATCATCATCAGCCCATATACGTCCCCACTGTTGGGGCACGGGCCTACCCTAAACTAGGGCAATCAGGTATCAACTATGCTGGCCAAGTGCTGGTTGGTCGCCTACTCAACCTTAGAAATTCTTTGTAGATGTGAATGTGCAGGTTTCCTCACGATGTTTTCCTTCACCGTTAAAGCGTCGAATAATTGTACATATGAAACGTAATATGCAGTTTTGACTCTACGTAAAAATAACTATACCAAATACGATACGTACACTAATACAACTTTTTGCCACCTTATAAAAAAAATAAGGTGTCCGAGCGATTTCGGCCATGGCGGCCGATCTCAATTGAGATCAGCCAAGTGCGCAGGACATATTATAGTGCACAAGCGTACGCGCAAACACAAGTGCACTCTCTATTCCCTTACTCTCATAATTCGGTGAGACGGCAATCCGACATGACCGATGAGAGATCGGGCGCAGGACCACCGGCTTAACGTGCTTTCCGAGGCACGGGCGTTCAACCGCCAACTTCCTAACTCCGGGCTGAGTAATTTCATTACAGAAAAACTCACACAAATTTTGCCCGACCCGGACTCGAACCGGGGACCTCTCGGTCCTAACGCAGCACTTGCTACCAATAGATCAACGAGGCAGTTAGTTTTGCCACCTTACTCATACTATAGATGGAATTTGATAGATTAGTCTACTGAGCATTACTAAGGCTTTTGTTGGTGACGAAACATGCGCGCGATGTGTGATGCTCATTAATATTGACAGATGCACATAAATATTTACGCAGATGCTAAATTTTTTCAAGGCCACATCATACTTATTTTCGGATGCATAATGTATTTTTTTACAATGATTGTCAGTCAGTGTCTACAGTATAAATAAAAGTATTGCATCAAAGGATTCATCAGGAATTATACTGGGCAAACAAAGAATTATATTTAGTTCGTCTTTAGGCTGATAAAAAAAGACACGTTTTTGAGACAATGATCTGGAAGATTGGGCCGGCAGAACAGTGATTAGTGACCCTGGTTGGTAGTTCCTAAGGTCGTTTGTTCGATTCCCACTCGGGACAAATATTTGTGTGATGTATTTATTTATAAATAAATACATAATCACACCGACGTGTGTACTTATATCAGTTTCTGAGGCCCATAGTATGAGTTCTGCTTGGAAAAGTGGAAATGTCCCAGATAATTATTTATCTATTTATTTAAGTTAGGAAATTGGGGCAAACTACGTCACTAATAAGCATAAAATATGCCCACGTGTGACGTCACATGCATTTTGAACTCTATGACGTACTTTGATTAGTTGAAAAAAAATTTTTATTCCAATTTAATAAAAATATTTTTTGAACTCATTCCATTAATTTTATTTAAAGGCATAATGTGTACCTACTCTTCAGATGCTCAGCTGTAAAAATAATAAAAAACAACAACACGTCTTTGGGTTTTACCGGTAATGCGTTCATTACACTTGTATTTATATAATTAATATTTGAGATATGAAATGTATATTCGTATTTCCTTATTGTTCTGATATTCCATATTGTTCTTGTCCTTTTCTGCTACTTGTATTCTGACATAGTAGGTACTGATGTTGTACGAGTACGGCCCAAAAATACCAAAAATTATTTTGTGAGCATCTTTACCCGTAATTATCAGAAGAAATAATGTTTTCTTATAAAGACAACCGTCAGCTTTAGTTGACCAAGAGCGCTGCATAGAGCTCGAAACTACAGGTCTCTAAATAAAATGGGAGGAATAATAAATAATCTGGGTGTGATTATGTATTTACGTATGCATTTAAAAATATATGTGTATGTATATCAGTCTCTGACGCCCATAGTACAAGCTCTGCTTAGTTTGGGGTCAGATGACCGTGTGTGGAAATGTCCCAGATATTTATAAAGAAATGAACGGGACTAAGCCAAGAACATTCCCGACCTAATGGTAGTAAGTAGATGAATGGGCGGAAGATGAATGATGGGGCAGAGTGAAATGCTATTTGAGAAAGTATGAGTGAAATCTGTATGTTGAAGAGTAGATGTTTGTAAGGGGAGGGTGTTACATTCCTTCTTCTCAATATCTATGGCTACTCAAATGAACTCTATTCCTGAAACATAAACAACACGTGTGTAAATAGGTATCGGATGCATTTGCCATTGGCATTCAATTACACCGTCAGCCATCAAGGCAAAGGTTTCGTGCTAGCGACCTCCGACCGGATTGAACGGGGATAATTACAGTGGAAGCGGTTCCATTATGAAGTCAGGTGCAAAAATAGTATTTACGTAATGCCTTAGTAACATATATTGATTTACAGTATCATTTTGCCTGTGCCTTTCTTCCGTACGGTGGGCACTGGCGTGGTTCTTCTCGCTAGTGTTTGGTGGAGTTCGGTCTGTGGAGCTCCCGGGTTTTGGCTCGGGTTTGCTGGTCTCTCATTCGCCTATGCTGCGTCTGACAGCTTGTAGCCCTTGTTTAGGGTAGGTTAGGTTCGCAATACCTAAGTTAACTTTTTGACTTTGAAGCTTTTAGGAGACGGCACCAAGAAGGCTTTCAGGTAAGGGCGACAGGTACAATAGAGACTTTACGACCGCTTACCATTAGATTAAAAAAGAAGTATTAAATACATTAATAATATGCCGTTTCACGTGGATCAAAACAGCTAAATACTATTTGACATAAACCTAATTTTACGGATTAAACTCGTGTGTATTGTTACATACATACGTAAAATCACGCCTTTTTCCCAGAGGGTAGGCAGAGCTCACTTCCTGCCATGTGCTACGGGCCTGGAACACCACTTTCGCTTCTTCGGGATGATCATTTTATTTTTAAAGTACATACAGCATACATGTGCTTATAATGTATTCATTAATAAAATAAGCCGTGTGCTTATCGTTGGCCTTGGCAGGTGTTACGACAGTTTACTAGTTAAATGCGGTTTCAGCCGATATCAGAAAACTTGTACTTCATTCTAACGCGATAAAAAAATAAATTATATGAACAAAAAAATACTACATGCATTCAACTGATCACGTTATTTATTTAAGTTATTGTGTAATGTATATCAGAAACAAAAATGGTATCCATACAAATAATGGTCTCTCAGGTGCAGATAGGTAATTGTGGGTAAAATTTTTTATGCAATAATTGGATCAAAAAGGTATTTCGCTTTTACTGCGTTTTATCCCCGCGACTTGAGTTAATTTTATTTTCGCATTTATATACTCAGATATTCAATAAATCTCATTCATGTAGTTTGCTATAGACAGTGATAACTTCTGTTTTTCAAACAACTGTAAATAGCAACCCATTAAAATAGTGATCCCTTAAATTAGAAGGCTTAGACAAATGTTTAAAGACGGCTTAAAGTACAGCGTTACGCAACGATCTATTTCAAGAGCGTTTGGGCTACGGATCGATCGCTACGGCTGCTACGGCGTAGCACTTGCTACGAGTCTGGTCCGGTTGCATACAGTCATTTGCATTCGTTTATCTATTTTTGTGTGATGGCTTATTTTAGTATGAGTGGGCTACAGGTGTTAGGATATGGGGTAGGTCACTTATAAATATTATTTGTAAACAAGGTTTTATGAATATGAGTTTATACTTGATTTTTATAGTATGTGAATTTAAGTACACAATGTATGAGTATTATTAGAACATAATGCTTCATGTTTTTACTAATAATTATAAATAAATACATTTATTAAAAAGAACGCATATAGAAAATGGGCAGAAATACGTGTAATATTAATGGAATACCGAGTTTACGATCTTATCTACTAATGACATGACTTCCTACGTATTTTACTACAAAAGCCATATTGTATGTCAATTTATTTATAGCATATTTTTTTTATTTTGGTTTATAGAAAGCTGTTTTAAAAAAGATAATTAATTAATTATTTAACTGCCTATGTCCAGCAGTGGATGAACCTATAGGCTGATAATAATGACGACAATGAATTTAATTTAATCTCTTAGTGTTTTTGTCAAAATTTTAATTATCTTAGATGATTTCTGCTATGAGATATTGATTACGCAAACCGCCACATTACATTTACTTTAACATTAGTGTAAGTGCCAAACATTTGTTTATTTAATATAAAACATACTGAGTAATTTAAAGGGTGCTTCATACACCGTAAAACTTTAGTGGTGTTTTTCCCGCAGTAAAATTATTCTATCTTAGTAATACAATAGATTTGTGCAGATTTTTTTATTCAATTCAATAAATACCGGTTTGCGAAAGGGTAAAACGTAAGCACGCTCGAACCGCTTTATTATTTAGGGCGTAGTTATTCTGTAGCTTTTTTATCAATTTCATGCGATTGCATTCCGTCACATCTCTTAAAAGAACTATCGATTCTCACGCATTCGAGTTGGATGATTAAAAAAGAATAAAAACGTTTAATTTTTTTTCCAAGAAATAACTAACATGATTCAATAGTACTACTAAAGGTAAATCATTCTCCTACGGGAAAACAACCACTAAAATTTCACGGTGTATATTTGCTACTCGCGTGGCCTTGTTTGATTTATTGCGCCATCGACTTGAAATGAAGAAAACATAATTAAAACGAGAATGATCATAAACCTATCAATATGTAAAACTCCAGTTATAAAAACTGGAAGTGGATAAATGTTTAAATATCCTTCGAAAGTCACTGTGTCTGTCTGTCTGTCTGTCTGTTACGCCTTCACGCATAGAGTACCGATTTAAACGAAATTTGGTACAGATATAGTCCAGAGCCTAGAAAAGGATATAGGCTACTTTTTAACCGACTGCGCTATAAAGAAGTAATGTTTTACCCGTTAAACATCTCTACGCGGACGGAGTCGCGGGCGGAAAGCTAGTAGTTCAATTAATCTCATATCTGATTGGCGGTGCTAAGTGAATTTCTCCATCAACCTTTTCTGAATCAAAGCCAATGATGTTTTCGCCATAAAACCGGGATTGTTATGGTTTCGTTGATCGACTGACACAATTGCGGACACAGAATTGGGGAATCGGGTCACCGAGGCCGCTCTCTTGACACAATAATAAGCCGGCATAAGCCTATCTCTGCCACAGATGCGGTATCATAGACTAGCGATAAAAGATGTGTATTATCTATTCCCTTTATCTAAATGTGTAGAGTTACACTTGAAAAAAAGTTATAAGGCGTCCGACCGATTTCAGCCATGGCGGCCGATCTCAATTGAGATCAGCCAAGTGCGCAGGACATATTATAGTGCATAAGTGTGCGCACACAAGTGCACTCTCTATTCCCTTACTTAATTATAATTCGGTGAGACGGCAATCCGACATGACCGATGAGAGATCGGGCGCAGGACCACCGGCTTAACGTGCTTTCCGAGGCACGGGCGTTCAACCGCCAACTTCCTAACTCCGGGCTGAGTAATTTCATTACAGAAAAACTCACACAAATTTTGCCCAACCCCGGATTCGAACCGGGGACCTCTCGGTCCTAACGCAGCGCTTGCTGCTACCAATGGACCAGCGAGGCAGTTAAAAAAGGTTATGTAAATATCGAAATGTTATTCTGAGTTGTGTTTGATTTTAAAATACAGTAAAAATACAATAACCGTTGAACATGCAGAAGAACAAATAGATTCATTTATTTCAGACTAGACATTTGAAGGTAGTATTTATTTACTTAATATTAAACTTTTACGAATACTACAAACAGACACTTTAATTGTATTTTGTTGTATAGAATACTACCGCAAATACCAGTAACTAGTGTTAATATTGTTGATTTATGTTATCAAATGTTCTGTTATACACAATTTACCCTGTAACCAGAAAATAAAATAATAAATCTGCGATTGTTAAAAACTAAATGAAAGCGTGAGTTCACCCTTGATCATGGCGCTTGCAACAGTGCCGAAATATCGGGAGCTCATTAAAACAAAACAACATGGTAAATATCCCGGACACTTTCAGTTTTCTAAATGAAAGCGATTAAACATGCCCAATATGTCTATACAATGTTTTCATGTGAATCTTAGAACTTTTAATATGTTCAAGAAGTTTATAAATATACGTAATTAAATATTTTTCATTGTATTATCGCTGAATTATTTTTTAATATGATATGAATTTCCAACATATCGTAGGTTCAAATCTTAGATGGCAATGTAGGTATAAACACACAAAGATACCCAAATAAGTTCATCTTTACGCGTTTAATCGATAATGTAAATATTGAACACGCAGTACGTTTTAAGACCTAGGTATAGACCGCGGTACAGGCTGCCCGATTGCATAATCGTCATTTTGGGCATGTAGTCCGATCGATCGATGCGACCCGTCTACGGCGCTACGACGTAGCACATCTGCTACGAACTACGATTACATGTAGACACATTACAGTTGTGTTTCTTTGTTTATTATGTGTTTTAAGAACGTTTGTTTTATACTATTATATTAGTACTTGATGAAATGCCAGATTCCATACAAGGAAGATATTTATTTATTTAATAAAGCTTACCAACTAAATGTATGGTATGTTTTAATCATGTTTTAGTTAACTACAAAACGGCTTAAATATAAAAGCCAGTGACATATAAAATGAATGATGAGTAGCTTACACAAATCAATTACTTACACAGACACTGAAATCAATCGTGAAATAAACTGTAATTCATTAATTTGTTAAAATATTTACCGAAATAGATTCAAAACAACTTTATTACCGGTTAGACCAATTAACTTGACACGGTGTAAGTAAATTAATGATTATTAATTAACGATAATATCGACATAGGCTGCTCAAACAGTTTAACAATCATTTACAACACGCTACGTTAATAGCTCGTAGCAGAAAAACAGCTAGGGGCGTTAGCCTACTTCATAACACCATTGGTGCTACAGTGGAATACTACAGCTTGTATTTAGTTTTGAAAAAGTTTAATAAGCCATAAATAGACTATTCAAAATGGTTTAATAAGCAACTAATTTTATAACGTATATTATAGGCTATACCTTTGACCTTGAATTATTATTTTTCCTTACAGGAATGATGGGGAACTTCTAGATATTGTTTATAATTATATTTAAAACAATTTCTCTGAAATTCAGCTCGTTGGGACTTTATGTAACTTCACTCTCATTTTTTGGTCTAAATTGACCGGACTAATATTCAGTAAAACTTAATAAGTTACGTTACTACCTACCGGTTTTACCGTATACATCATTTATGCCCTTACAACGGCCCTGGCTAGTACTGTCGAGGGTCGAGACCATCTTTATTTTTGTTATTCTTGAAAGCGATAGCCCGAGGGGAAGGAGACGTGTTGTTTGTCATGTTCATACGCCACTAGGAGACTGAAACGTGTTGATTTTTTCATAGAACCTTCGCTTTATCTGTAGAGACTTCTTGGTACGCTGCTTATAGAATACGGGACTTGGAATATAACTTTTTTACTATTCAATACATGCTGCGAAGCTTTTTCACAAAACAAGTTAATAATCTATCAAAGTTAAAGGTAATTTATCCTGAAATAACGAAAACTATCAAAAGATAGTTATTTGAAAGCTGTTGCGATGCGTTAAAATAATGTTGAGTTGCGTAAAAATAGGCACATGTAGAGGGCAACTCTAGCGTGAACCAATGTAATGGTAGGAATTTTAAAAAAGCTTTGTATCTACCGAAACAGCTTTTCATTATTTTAAAATCACATTTTCTAGTGGTGTTTCTTTGATATAATTCAGAAATTTTAAATTTTTTAGCTATTTCGTCAGCTGACGCAAAATTCTATAGGAGAAACAAATACAAAAACAATAAATACAGATGAATACAATATTTATTGATTTATTAAGGAAATAGCCGTACTTTACAGAAATAAACCTTGCTAATAATAATATTTATGCTTATTAAGTTTATTCCATAGTAATAAAAATGTAACAATAAAGTAACTTACTGACTAATCTATGTTTCAAGTTGATTACAAGTTAGTTATCTACAAACCCGCATTGTTGTATATGTATATATGTCTTTTCTTCGTTCGAGGCCTTGATTTTGTCACGCGACGTCTGTCTGTACAAAGGAATGATTTTGTTGTACGTAAATATGATATTTACGACTTTAAAACTTTACCGTTATAGTAAATTCACATTGTAGTTTATTTCTACGTAGCACACCACGCTATTTATTCATATTAGGTTACTGTGTGTACGGAAATAGATGTAGGTGTCCTTATTGCCTAAAATAAAACACAATACACAAAATAGTATAATAATGGGCTTTTCTATAGGTAATACCGCTACGGCCGGCGGCGTCACAATGTTCGTTTTCGTACTCCTCCCAAACGGCTTGACCGATTCTCATGAAATTTTGTGAGCATTCAATATATAGGTATGAGAATCGGCCAACATCTATTTTTCATACCCCTGAGTGATAAGGGTTGTCCACCCTCAACAAGTCGCGGGCACAGCTAGTACATTATATAATTTTAAACTTTCATGGTTACACACATTAGAAAACATGAAATGTTCGGAATGTTGTATTACATGTTGTATTGTTTTAATACATATAATACATGTGCTGGTAAATTAGAAACTTTTCTCTTTCTTCCCAGGTGCTTTCCTGATCCCGTTCATGATAATGCTGATACTGGAGGGGATTCCCCTCTTCCTCATCGAGATGGCCATCGGACAGAAGATGCGCCTCGGCTCCCTGGGTGTGTGGAACACCATCCATCCCTGGTTAGGAGGAATTGGGATCTCCAGCTGCGTGGTCACCCTGTTCGTTGCTCTCTACTACAACGTTATCATCACTTGGGTGTTCTTCTACCTCTTCAATAGTATCAGGGTGAGTTTTCTGAATGTCTTGTTCGTCGATTCATCTACATCCTCAGTTTCAAGGTTTTCATTGACTGAGAACAGCATCACCAAGTCAGTAATTCTTTGGAATACTGACATTTGTATTAAGTAAAACCGGCAATTGTTGTAATAGCTAAATACGATGATGGCTTGGTTACCTTATCATCATCACCAGACTAAAGGGGGAGCGGATGGCTCTCTCACCCCTTAAGTGTCGTTAGCCATATAGGCTCAGATGGTGATTCACTGACGCATTAGATCTGTCCTGCTTATGCGGTTTCTTGCCACAGTCCATGTGCGATCTAATGTCATGCCCCGCTTGTCCGGAAACCTGCTCGCTGAGCGACTTGATGGGTGCCTCAGACAACGCGATTCGTGTGGCCGAATACTGGGCCGATCACGTTTGATTTTGCCATCGACTCGATAAGAAGTAGTGTCGTTAGCATAATTGGAGGAAGTATATTAGGTTATTTCAAGGTGCCATCCTCCAGGTTTGATATAGTCTTAATATCTTCATTACTAATTCGCTGCGTTTTAATGACGTACTATAGTGACAAGTTTAGTCCCAATGTTGATTTGTTTTTTTGTTTCCACCAGCTCACCGCCGACCAGCTGCCCTGGGCTCACTGTCCTGCGGACAACAGCTCCGCCGAAGTGGAGTGCAACAAGGCCACCGCCACGGTGTACTTCTGGTACCGGGAGGCTCTGGATGCGGCGCCCAGCATCGAGGAGCCGGGCGTGCCCAGGTGGTGGATTGTGCTGTACCTGCTGCTGGCCTGGATCATCGTGTTCTTCATCGTGATGAAGGGCATCCAGAGTAGCGGGAAGGTGAGGCCACTTTCAAGACTATCTAAAGTGATGTAAACCTGGTAAGGGCGTCAGAGTCAGTAGCATGGCGTTGATCCAGTCGTGGATATGGGTGAAGTCTCATGAGCGGAAGTAGAAGAAAAGAAGGGGTTATAGAAGTTCCTTGGTGGTGGATCTTGTTGCATCTAGTGCTGGTATGAATAATCGTGTTTTTCAATTGAGATGAAAGGCATCCAGAGCAGTGGGATGGTGAGGCCACTTGCAGGACTATCAAAACTGGTATAAACCTGGTAAGAGCGCCAGAGTCAGTAGCATGGTGTTGACAAATGTACTCGAGGAAGAGGTGAAGTCTTATCAGCGGAAGTGGAAGAGGAGGAGGGGTTAAGGAAGTCCCTAGATGGTGGATCTTGTATCTAGTGCTGGTATGGATAATCATATTTTTTATTGAGAATTTGAAAGGCATCCAGAGCTGCGGAAAGATAAGGATATTAATAAGACTATGTAAACATGTAAGAATCAGAAGTGTAGCATTAACTGTTCGGTTATGGCTGAAAGTAGAGGTAGAGTTGGGTGTAAACCTATAAAGACTAATTTAGTTTAAGGTAGAGATACATCTGCACGTCTCACGAGAAAGGTAATCGTGTTCTTCATCGTAATGAGGTGATCTCAAGCAGTGTGAACGTGAGTTGTTTTCGTTAGACTCTAGTGTGATGACGTGTTAACCCGGTAAGATCAAAAGTATAAGTAGAATGACTTAGCTAAGAAATGAAAAACAAATATGCAAAATTCAGGTATACTTTTTTGTTTAGTATCTGTAAAGTTAATTGTTTCTTGCAGGTGGTATACTTCACATCTCTGTTCCCCTACGCCGTGCTGACCATCTTCTTCATCCGGGGCATCACCCTCCCCGGCTCCACCGACGGCATCATCCACATGTACAAACCTAAGGTAGGTTAAAATGAACATACTCAATTGACATCATATAAAAATATGGCGCGGCGTGACACGTCATTCTGCTATACGTGGCAGGTCGGCGTGTCACGTTCGGAAATGTAGTTCGTGTTCCTTGTTTTGTTTTGTCTGTCACCGTTGTAATTACATTATTCCTTCTAGTCTAAATTTTTATTTTTATTTCTCTTTTTTTGTTTTGTTTGTGTTACTTGTTATCGTTGTATTATATTTATTTTTGATCTGTTTTATTATTATAAAACGTTGCTCAATTAGGCCCCAGCCAGAATACCAGCGCCCCAGCGGCTTCCTGTCGTTGTGGCATATGCTGAGACTGGGACCTAGTTGACCACTAATCTATGTTGTGTTCTATGGTGTTTTTTCTCTTTTTTGTTGTATTCTTCTGTTATGTGGTCAATAAATGCGTTTTATTATTATTATTACTGTCTTTTAAACAGAATTCAAGGTTATGCTGAACTTGAGTTCTGTTGTAAGGCTGCTTTTCCACTGACGATGTGCCAAGATGTGCAACTTGAATGTGTATGAATCCACCATAAGGATAGTTTATTAGAGCTCAGCTTAGCACTGATGGAGTATAACTGAGCACTTCAACAAGATATTCATAGATCTTATTTAGCACTAGAGGACGCCCGCGACTTTGTCTGCGTAAAATCTCATGTTAGATGTATTTTGATTGTATAACCTGACTGTGTATTCCTGCTGTCCCCGCAAGCCTTATCCCCTCTCCATACCAAGTTTTATAAAAATCTATAAACACATAAAAGTTCTCCCATACTAATTTTCACTACAAAAAAAAGTAGTCTATATGTTATTCTAAAGTGCCAGCTACCATCATACCAAATTTCATGAAAATCGGTTCAGACGTTTGAGCTTGAAAGAGTAACAAACATCCATACATACATCCATAACAATCTTCCACGTTAATAATATTAGTAAGGATGTATAGTGTAGAATTCCTCAAAATGTGTTTCCTTATCGGATGAGCAAGTTTCTATTTAGCGATACTTTAAAGAAGGGGAAAGTAAATGAGTGGACTATATTATTATAGAGGAATAAGTATATTAGCAATTATAGAAGTATAGAGACACGACAGTCACGTAAGCCGGTGATCATGGAAAGGTCCTTCGAGCCGGACGTTACCCAAACGAATAACATTGATTATTAGTTTAGGGTAGGTTCGTGCCCAAGCATTGGGAAAATATATAGGCTAATGAAGTGATGTGAACATATTGGTGTGATGTTTTTTGTAAAGTATTTTTTATTTAACATTCAACTGTCTTTTCAACAGCTGGAGAAACTCCTCAAGCCAACAGTCTGGCTGGACGCGGCAACGCAAGTGTTCTACTCCTTCGGCTTGGCCTTCGGGTCTCTCATCGCGTTTGGCTCCTACAACCCGCCGAACAACAACTGCGTGCGGGATGTGCTTCTCGTGTCGGTCTGCAACGCTCTCACCGCCATCTACGCGTCTGTCGTCATCTTCAGCATCCTCGGCTTCAAGGCCTTCACCATGACCGAGAACTGCATCACCAAGTGAGTTAGCAGGCGCTTTATACATTTTTGTTTATACACCGTGAAGTTTTAGTGGTTATTTTCTCGCAGTAAAATGATACTATCTTACTAGCACAATAGATTTGTGAAGTTCTTTTTTATTGAAATCAATAAATGCCGGTTTTACGAAAGGTATGATCGAAACTCTAAAGCACTTTCGAACCGCTTTATTAGTCAGGGCGTAGACCTTCTTTAGCTTTAAGCATCGATTTCATGCGGCAAGCAGTACCTGATTACGTCACATCTTATAAAAGAATGATAGCTTTTCACGTTTTCGATTTTAAAAAAATAAAACGTTTTTTCCATAAATAATTTGCATGATTCCATAGTAGGTATTACTAAAGGCAAATCGTTCTGCCACGGGAAAACTCCGTAAACCATAATTCAATTTCAGGTGGTTAATAGTATTTACCTATACTTGATATTTTTTTTTAATGTGAACCAAAATTTAAATAAAACAAAACAACAAAATCAGTTGTACTGAAGGCAAGTCCGGTGATGATGACGAGGCTTCTCCAAGCCATCATTGTAAGTCAGTTAGGAAAAAAATCATTGTTGCACTATAACCGCATATCTTCACTTCTTCTTCATACTAGTAAGAGTCGCTAGGAATAATAAGGTAGGTAAGTTTTCGACCTCTTTCGCGAGCTCGCGTACCTACTGGCTGCACATAATTTACACTTTTATTTCATTCCGTTTTTAAATCGTTGGTCTAAAAGTCAAGTACGTAATGTAAGTGTTGTGACCTATTTCGCGAAAGCGCGTACTGGCTGCTTAAATTCCACACTATTGTGTTCCATTTACAAATAAATTTTGTTAGGTTCTAATTTTTTATTAAAGTTCAGTCTAAAGAGTTTTTGGATGTGACATTTTTCCATTTACAAATCGCATTTTTCAGATATTGATTGTAAAGGGAGTTATTGAATACATTGCAGTAGATACCTAAGTTTCCAAAATGCTAGACAAATGAGCTGTGAACACTACGCGTACACTATTTTAAAATAATCTTGAATTTCAAATAAGCCTAAGCCTTAACATCCGAAATCATGATTAATGTCCAAATATGTATAAATATGTAGTAGCCTTTAATCTTGTACCTAATATTACATACAATGGTCTTCCTACTACGAATAATATTCCGCTCTCGACTCCTAAACTTCCACTCCATTAAGTTACAAGGTATCAAAATCTCGCGCTCAATCCATGAATAAACAACAGCATTAGTGTTGAACTGAAAGCTGTTTTACGGCTCGTGTTATGAGGGCCATAAAGCAGCCCTCAACGCTTGCGCCACTTACATATGATTGTTTATGGTTAAAGCATAGTGCTGCGGTTTAGTAAACTGAAAGTATTGCGGTTTTTATTGCAGATAGGGCAATAGTGGGTAATATCGCTGACTGTAATGACTGCCTCGTGGTCTGTATATCATATGTTTACAAGAACATGCAATCATTTAATAAGAAATCGGATGCTCACCATTTTAACACCAGAAATAAATATAGGCTTGCCGTTTCAAGGCTCAGGCTTCAAAAGACTGGAAAGTAGTTCTTAGGTTTAAGCACAAAATTGTTTAATAAGATCCCACAAAATTTTATTGAATTACCTTTTATAATTTCAAACCTTTTATTAAGTCGTGTCTTGTGAAAAAGCATATTATAAAGTAGAAGACTACTTAAATGATGAAAAGCCATGAACATGATAAACTGCTCGCTTGGACATTAATGAACAATGTAACTTGTGAATTTATATGTAATATGTGATTAATTTATTTACAAAATGACGTGCAAAAGTATTTCATGTAAATCTATTTGCAGAATAAATTATTTCATTTCATTTCATTTCATTTTATTTCTATTAGCGCAAGCGCTGCGTAGGAACCGAGAGGTCCCCGGTCCGAGTCCGGGGTCGGGTAAATTTTGTATGAGTTTTTCTGTAAAGAAAAGCCTGTGTCTCGAAAGCACGTGAAGCCTTCAAAAGACATGCTGTCTACCTACTTACTTAAACACGTGTCAAATCCAAATGGACTGGCTCGGTGAAACAGTGGTTAGTGACCCTGCCTGGCGGTTCCAAGAGTCGTGGGTTCGATTCCCACTCGGGACAAATATTTGTGTGATGAACAACGGTGTTTGTTCCGTGTCTGGTTGTGATAATGTATTTAAGTATGTATTTAAAAATATATATGTATGTATATCAGTCTCTGACGCCCTTAGTACAAGCTCTGCTTAGTTTGGGGTCAGATGACCGTGTGTGGAAATGTCCCAGAAATGCCTGCCAACAACCACCTTATCGAATCATCTTGTTCACAGACAAATCAAGCTGCTGGCCATGCACCACATCGGCGGGTTCACTCTCAACTCCACCTCCGACTACTACCGCGAACACTTCCCGAAGAACGAGACCTTGCTGAGCAGCCTGAACATCACTGAGTGCACCATCGGGAGGCAGCTGGAAGAGGTAAGACATGAGCTTCCAAGGCTGGAAGGGCACATTCACTGTCGTGAAATGTGTTTCGTTAGACTTTTTTCCTAACTAACATACGATGTTGGCTTGGAGTAGCCTCGGTATCATCATCGGACTTGCGGGGGGGCGGATGGCTCTTATCCCAAAAATTGCGTTAGATTAATAACAAACATTTTAATGAAAAAGCTCCGAAGAATACGTTCCAAAGATATGAGCACGTTTTACCCCATAGCCATTGAATATTTTATACTAAATTGCGAGGTCGCCAGTTCAAACCACTATGTTTTTTCAAATTTGAAATTCATATTACGATTATTCGACACTTTGACGGTGAAGGAAATCATCGTAAGGAAACCTACGAAGAAATTCTTAGGTTGTGTAGTCAACCAACCCGCACTTAGCCAGTGTGGTTGACTAAGCCTTATCGCCCTTCTCCCTCAGGATGTTTTCCTTCACCGTTAAAGCGTCGTTTACCTAACCGCTTTTTTACCATAGTGAGATAAACTAACCTTCCTTCCCCAGGCGGCAGAGGGCACCGGCCTCGCCTTCATCGTGTTCACTCAAGCCATCCTCAAGCTGACGCCGGCCCCGTTCTGGTCCATCACATTCTTCCTCATGCTGCTATCCCTGGGGCTGGGCAGCCAGATCGGCATCATGGAGGGGATGCTGTGCACCATCTTCGACATTGACTTCTTCAAACGGCTCAGCAAGCCGGTTATTACTGGTGAGTTTATAAGGATTTTTGTTTCCTTCACCATTAATTTTGATTAAGGCCTTATCGCTCTAGTTTATGGTAGGTCCGTGCCCCAGCAGTGAGGACGTATAATATACGTATTATGGGCAGATGATGATCAGCTTTTTTTGGCAAGAAATTGGTAATGATAAGAAGACTTGGACTAGAGTATGATGTCCTTAGGCCAGGTGGAGTGACGGTCTGCGCAGGACGGCTGGTTGGAACTGGCGAGTAGAAAGACAGATGTGGCATGCATTTGGGAAGGCCTATGTCCAGCAGTGGACAGGGATGGGCTGATGATTATAATCATGAAGAAGCCTTAAGGCTGTTCGAAAAGAAGAGTTTTTGCATGATAGGAGTTTATGGCGTCACGTCAGCAATACAACTTAAAAATCTTGAAAATTAATGATACTCTAAATATCTCTTCGCCACGCCTACATTTACAGCGTTAAAACTTGAATACTTGGATGAAGAATAATAATAAAAAAAATCTTTTCTAACATCACCTATGACTCCAATTATTTGAGCACCGTTTGCCTAGAGTTTCCTGTCTGCATATCAATAGTAGCATGAATGCATGTTAGATGCATTCATGCTCTATTCTCTAGGGATGAGAGCCATCCGCACCCCCGCAAGTTCGCTGATGATGACGAGGCTATTCCAAGGCATCATCGTATGTCAGTTAGGAAAAAATAATAAAAAAATAAGCGCTGCGTAAGGACCGAGAGATCCCCGGTCCGAGTCCGGGATATGCCAAATTTGAGTGAGGTTTTCTGTAATGAAATGTATCAGACCGGAGTTAGGAAGTTGGCGGTTGAACGCCTGTGCCTCCTCGGAAAGCACGTTAAGCCGGTGCTCCTGCGCCCGATCTCTCATCGGTCATGTCGGATTGCCGTCGCTACGAATTATGAGAGTACGGGAATAGGAGTGCACAAGTTGTGTCTATAATATGCCCTGCGCACTTGGCTGATTTCAATTGAGATCGGCCACTATAGCGGAAATCGGTCGCACTCCTTATTTATACTCATTGAATCTCTAGTAAAATCTTCTCAAACTGTTCCTGTCCCCTCCAGGCGTGGTGTGTGTCTTCTGCTTCTTCGTGGGTCTGATCTTCACGACGGGCGCGGGCGAGTACTGGCTGAAGATGTTCGACTCATTCGCCGGCACCGTCGGGCTGGTGGTAGTCGCTCTGATGGAGATGATCGCCGTCATCTACATTTATGGGCATGAGCGGTGAGTCTTTCTTCAGTATTCTATAGGATAGGTACTTTTTTCAGGAGTAGGAGTAGGTTAGAAGTACGTCTAAGTTCAGCACTGCGACTATTTGAAGTACCATTTACCATGAACCTGCATTAGGAATAAGGTTTGACCGATTTTTGTAACGACTGACAATAACAAAGTATCTACTTAATTTTTTTTTTTTATAAGAGGCTAACAAGATGACCTCACTCCACCTGATGGTAAGCGGTAGTGAGATCCACATATGAGGTCGACAGGCACAATAGACCATGTTGAGCCTGTCGCACTCACCCTGAAAGCCGTGAAAAAGAGACCACCGTGCGGCAACAACGAGACAAGGCCTGGAGTGTCTCATTGACTGTGCGGGTCCGAGTTGGCACTACTATTATAGCACTTACAAAAATAGTACAATATATTTATTTATGAAAGAAAAATTAGTTTTTATACATTTACAGACTTATAAACTAAATTGATTAAAATTTAGTGAAAATACATCTTAAACTAATAATATAACACATTTAGGGAGCGGCCACTGCACTGCACAATAACTGAATACTATTCCTAGATTTTCGTGATCGTGAATGAAACGTTCGGAAATATCAGATAGATCTATTCAGGTTACACCCTACACTTCCGATTTCCCCAATTTGGCAATTTCATTAGGATGCAGACCCTTCTATTTATCCTAACGGTGCGAAAAGCATATCACCGCGATAAAATCGAGGTGAATGCTTTTCACACCGTCTCACTGGGAGAGCGGGTTCTCTCCCAATGTAAATTCCAACCGCGGCTCCTGGGCGGGGTGCAATGCCCAGGGGGTTAACCGACTAAAACACCGCGGTGTACTTATCGCCGTATGGCGGCGTCATGACTCTGACCTAGAAGTACTACTAGTCTTCTACTGCCACAACAGGACGCAAACCCTAGATCCTCTTTTTTAAGTCAATTAACAACATACCGAATTCCCTCCCTCAGATTCACGAACGACATCTACGAGATGACCGGCTACCGGCCCGGCATCTACTGGCAGGTGACGTGGCGCTACGTGGGCCCGTTCATCGTGAGCGGGATCCTGGTCTCGTCCGTGGTGTCGATGCTGATCTCACCGCCTGAATACAGCGCTTGGGACGCGGAGCTGGTGAGTAGACTCGTTTATGCTCAGAATGCCAACTTCTCAAAATGCCAACCGTTCGCAAAATGACAACTTCGCAGAATGCCACCTTCTCGAACTGCCAACTTCGCGAAGTGTCAACTTCTCAAAATGCCAACTTCTTTAAATGCCAACTTCGCGAAATGCCAACTTCGCGAAATGTCAACTTCTCAAAATGCCAACTTACAACTATAATGGATGCAGGAGCAGTCAAAGTAAAGCTACCATATTGGCACGAAGACCTTTTTACTACCGAAGGTTTCGGAGTATCCTTCAACAAAAGACGGATTTACTACCTGCTCTCGGATTAATCCCTAAAGATAAGTGTGTAGAAGGCGTTGCACTTAGTTGAGACTATGGTTCAATCAACCATCCTAGTAGGTCGAACTTTGAAGGCTTGAATACCAGTGTTGATATTGGCATAGGATATCTGGGAGTGCCATCTCTTGATTTGGGTTGTAACTTGCCAGTAGGACGTTGCCGCACTGGCTCCACATATCTGAGAACGCCATCTGGTGGCTTTAAAACTAGCTGACTATATACAAACAGCTACACAGAAGCAACGTGACCAGTTTCCGAGGGAGTTCACCTTTTGTATTTGTTTTGTATTTGTGTAGTAATATTATCATTTAAATTGAAACAATACTTTTTGGGTTTATTTTGTATTTTTTTAACAATTTTTTTAAACATAAATGGTAAGTACTACGTACATGACTAAACAAGATTAGGATGGTATCTATAGACTCAATTGGCTAACAAACTGTTCGTACGTTTTAACATATTTTCAATGACTACATTCTATTGGCAGTTAATAAATTAATGTATCAACTAATTATCCTAGAATCCCTCCAATAATTTTGCCAAATGAGGTTCCAGAAGGCAATTCTTTCGTGGTATACATCTTCCTTCATTGACATCTCTTTGTCTATGTCCAAATATGGTCTGGAGTCGTTGGAAACAGCGGTCCAAAGAACTGGGAGGAGTTTCGTGGTCTCTGGGGTTGGGTTCCTGAGGAAAAGAGATTTTTATGAAGACCTGTGTAATCAACTAAGGGACTCTCAAAACCTGGGATGAGGTCATATGAAAAGGGATGTTAATAACTACTAGTGATCCAACGGATTCATACATGGGAGTTTATGAGTTTATCGTAAAAATGAATGCAAACAACAAGGTACAAAATTAAATATCCTACACCATTATCAAAGGCACCATTTTTAGAGAATCAATGATCAATGCCAATTGGAGGCACAACTTACCCAAACTTGACGAAGTTCCCCCACAACGTAGTCATCTTCTCCCTCATCAGCAAATGTTCTGGTTCTGTCAATTCCACCTTGTTAAATAGAAACAGATACTGTAACTCCTCAGTGTGAAACGCCCCAACTCCAGGCACATCCTTGTAAGGACTGTTACCGGTGTAAGAGAACAAATACTTGTATACCGAACCCCCTTGGTCTACCAATCTATCCACGGATCTCTCAGCAGCATAAGTCAACAGGTAATCCCCTAAGAAATCTATGAAGGGCAACATGTTCTCTTTCGTCACTGGCTTGCTACCCAAATAGAATTCCTTCACAGTATCAGCTAGTTTCCTCACTTTCTTTGTTTTGAGATTGAAAGTGCTATTCAATTTATCAAAGAATATGTCGTTGTTCTGCTCAAAATACTCTTCTGGTTGCTCAGCTACGGTGAAGGTCTCTTTGCTGTTGTATCCAAAAAGGATAGGTGTATTTTCGACTTTCTTCGGCTTGCATAAGTGGAATGGATCGTCTGTTAAGAAACTGCGGACGTGTTTGAACTTCTTCTCTTTGCAAGCTCGCAGTAAGATTTTCGAGTTATTGAACGCCTTCATTAGTTCATCCGGTTGGATCTTGGCTAAGAATTTTAGAGCGTGGGACGTTTTTGTCGTCGTATGGTTGAGCAATTTGGCTAATTTGATAGCAGAGTCGTAGTCTGGCTTGACGAACATGGCTTCGACGTTTGCAGCGCCGCTTTGGATGACAGCTTTATCGAAAAGCTTCTCAAAGTTGGAGTGTAAGTGCAGATCGACAGATCCTCCTCCATAGCTCTCACCAGCTATGGTTACCTGGTCAGGGTCGCCTCCGAAGGCGGCAATATTCTCCCGGACCCACCTTAAAGCTTCCACTTGGTCTTTCAACCCCTGGTTCCCTGGTACCTTAGGGTCGTCCAGGCAGAAGAAACCGTAAGGGCCGAGCCTGTAGTTGGCTGTGACTACGATTATGTTCTGTTTGATTAAGTACCTGCCATCATAATCCCCTGGAAGATAGAAAAAGTGTACATCAATTGTAGATTTATTCCAAAATGTTTGAATGGAAGTTAGCAATCAAGTACTACAATAGTCCAAAAAAAAGGGATCTTGGGTTTGATTTCCAGTTTACATTTACACACAGTAATGTGCTCAACTTAAAAAATTGAGTTTCGCATATTATTGTATATGGATGCTCTGGGAGTAATATATACCTACTTGCTGTTAGCAAATAAAGTTTGATAACTTTCGAGTTACTTCAGTCTTATTTTACTACTGTGGTTCTTCGTTATGTGTACCTGAACTGCCAAAGAAGAACCCTCCACCATGGAACCAGACAAAGACTGGCAGGGTCTCATTCTTCGTGTGAGGCACGAAGATGTTCAGGCGGAGACATTGCAGGATCCCCGGGGTCTCTGAGACAGTATGGGGACACTTTACAGAGAGTTGGCTACGAACGGCTCAGTGAATTTCGGGTGCGGTTTTGACACCTGGAAAAAATATAGTTTGTCTATTAACAAAATAATTTGCCTGGATAAAGTTTTAGATATGGAAAAGATATAGGACAACTTATTCATTCTTTTGTAAAATTTTAAGATTTTAAGTTTTTACGCTAAAGTATTAATATTAACATGCTCAACTACAACTTAAGTTTTCTTGACTTTTGTCATCATAACTCTTAAGTAAAGTTGTTGGTAACGCATCCTTGATATTTATCGATGTTATTTGTTTACATTCAACGTCTTATCTACGAGTAAGTAGCAAGTAATTTATGTAATCTGTACACGGACATTTGCAATACAGATACAAATTTCCACTTCAAATCAATTCTGAATACATGTTAGTCACTTGCAAAATGCTTTATCTTCATTTCTACGGACGAATATTGAAACAATAGATAAGGCGTCCGACCGATTTCAGTTATGGCGGCCGATCTCAATTGAGATCAGCCAAGAGCGCAGGACATATTATAATGCACAAGTGTGCGCGCAAACACAAGTGCACTCTCTATTCCCTTTCCAGTTAAATCAATAATTGAAACAATAATCAATAAGTCATAAGTGCTGCTTTTCCGATTAAGTAGCTGCAAAACTAAAAATGTTAAACTCTCATTACAAATCATACAAACTTCGTGTCTAATAGACAATTTTTATTTCCTAGCTATCAGTAAGTAGGAAGGAGTATTGAAATCGTTTATTGGATAACACAAACAAATCAAATTGTCACTAAGTCAGCACTGGAAAAAGTTAAAACAGAACAGAAAATAAACTCAAAAAACATACCCCAAAAGGATTTTCCTCATCCACACTGGCGTAAGGAACCCCAAAGAAAGTGTTGTAGCCATCCTCAGTGTTCCCTCTCACCGGGCCGCCAGGGGTCACCACCAGCGGGTTCCGTAAAGCTTCCGGCCCCTGGGGGGTCCCCAAGTCCCCCAGACCGGGACCCACCAAGACCACAGCCAATAGCACGTGATAGCTGACCGACCACATTGCAACTGAGTCAAAGCGACTGGATTCTGATTTATATCAAGTTTTCCTCATAGCCATGTTGGTGTAGAATTTGTGTGTTTGTCCGTGTTTATGGCGGAACATTTCTGGTATTATTATAAATGTATGAAATTTATAAATATATGAAATGTATTTCAATGTTCGTGTTTCTGTTTTGATTTTACGTTTAAATAACTTGACCGCTTTAAATAAAATATTGTCTCTCTACTATACTATGTCTCTTTTCTGTACTGTTTTTATTTTTCTTTCTTTCTTTACTACCTTCTATAGTAGCTATATTATAAGCTTTTAACTCGACACAATGCTTAGAACAAAGTTAACTCGATAAATGTATTTAACGTGAACCAAGCCACCGGTAAGATAGTGAATAAATATTTGTACCATCCTGATTTAATGAGATGAGATTAAATGATCTCTACATGTCAATAGTGAGATATAGTTTATATGTATGTATATTTTTTAAATTAACACATTTGATTGTTGTTATACGACTTCCAATAGTTTTAATCTAAATAAGGAACAGAAACCAAGCGATATTGGTAGTTAAGCTGGTGACGTCATAACTTCATAGAGTGAACGGGGCAATCCCGCTAGCTGAATGAGTAATATTGAGAGCAATAGCGATTGGTTTGTTTGTAACAAAACATGAATCGTGGGTTTGATTCCGATTGAACACACAATATTATTGATTTTGTGTGTTGATCATTTGGTTAGTTTTTGGTCTTTATTTATCTACTATTTAGTATTCCTGGATACTTGTTACTTTTAATTGCCTCGATGGTCTATTGGTAGCAAGCGCTGCGCAAGGACCAAGAGGTCCACAGCCGGGATCGACAAAATTTGTGAGAGTATTTCTGTAATAAAATTACTCGACCCGAAGTTAAGATGGCGGTTTAACGCCCGTGCCTCGGAAAGCACATTAAGCCGGTGGTCCTGCGCCCGATCTCTCATCGGTCATCATGTCGGTTTGCTGTCTCACCGAAATAAGGGAATTAGAGTGTGTGTGAGAGTAAGGGAATAGAGAATGCACTTGTGTTTGCGCGCACACTTGTGCACTATAATATGTCCTGCGCACTTGGCTGATCTCAATTGAGATCGGCTGCCATGGCTGAAATCGGTCGGACGCCTTATTTATATTCATATGTTTCCATCTTTCAGGGTCACACAGTGAAGAAGAGTTATCCAGACTGGGTCCTGGGCATCGCAGTTGCCATGATCCTGGCCGGTATCCTGCCCATCCCTGTGGTGCTCCTCCTCCGCCGCTTCCAGTGCCTTGCCCTGGACGTGGACATCCACCAGGGCTCCATCAGGCGCATCGAGACCACCGTATCTACTAAGGAGATGATGAGCGACCAGGATGTGAGTGTGGAGTTCTACCAGGAGTACAGGGGTTATGGGGCTATTTAGACTCGGCGTTATGTGAAGGGGATCTGGAGTTTTAATAGCTACGCCATGAATTAAATACTGCAGAGAGGCAGTTTCTTTTTAAATAGGCTCAAAACAAATACGTAGCCAAGATATGAGCGTGTTGTTCTACCAGGACTACAGGGTTATGGGTTTATTAAGACTGGTTAGGTGGGAATTTGATAGGTTATAACTATTACTAGGAACGCTGTCTACTACTTACAGTTCTAAAAGTTTTCGGGGCTACTATGGGTCTATTTATAATGGTTAAGTAGGAGCTGTGTTATATTGAACGCCATGAATTTGCAACTCCTTACCGATTTCATTTTCTAACCGATACAAAAGAAATAGGTAAGTTGTAAGCTTTTTAAATGTGGTAAAAAAAAGGGGTACGCACTTCCAGCGATCCACTTTTCACCTCTGTGGGAAACATTTTAATGTAACCTTTTCGTTCTTGGTAGTTTCCCCAAGAACGAAAAGGTTACATTAAAATGTTTCCCACAGAGGTGAAAAGTGGATCGCTGGAAGTGATCTCTGCCTACCCCTCTGGGAAAAAGGCGTGATTTTATGTATGTTTGTATGTTTCTGATTAAGAAATCCATCAAATGAGATTAGTCATTTACATGCAAATGTACCATAAATGGAACACTTAAGAGGCCGAAACTACTAACTTGAATATGAACGGTTTTTTCAGAAAAATATTTGTTTTTATTGTTATTTATTGTTTCATATAAATTTTCTCACTGAAACCAACAAAGTGAAAATTATTTTAGGATTACATGCGACGAGTAAGTATCCTAAAATTGACCACTTGTAATAAATTCATAAGATACAAAAGAATTTATTGTAAGGTTAAGGCTCCTAGGGTAAATTTAAGGAAATGGGTACTACATTAATAAACTGCTTTATTACATTCCTACACACAAAACATACAGACAAGTATTTTTGCTAAAAATTGTAGATAATGTGCTTACAGATGCTAAAATAAATATATACTTAACATTGTGTGCTAAACCTGTTTAACCAACTTTGTAACGCCACATTGATGCGAGTTACGATACTATTTTGAACGCTGACTCCCATCTCTGTGGCCCTTTTGTGTTTTATGTATGATCGGCTGTTTTGAGATTATAATTGATATTGCGGATGATGTATGTACTACAAGAAAACACTATAAACCTTTTTGAGAGAAAAGCTAGAAAATTATTTATATTAAAGAACGGTTTTCAAATTCTATACTTAATTCTGTTCAATACCAAGCTACCCAACCTTAAAAGTGACAGAATGGGCTGCAGAAGAATACGCCAGCGTACGACACTCTGGCGCTAAGAAGAGTTGTTGCATGAAATTATATAATTTTACACGCTCAGCGTCATATCATTAATGTTTCATTTTCAATACACAAAAACAGTCGATATTTGGTAGTATTGGCATATATAACATTGCGCTGAACGTGTTAATGTACAAAATAAATCTAAAAACTAATTTAGTTCTGCTAGTACCCTAATGAAACTCAAAACAGTCGATCACAAGCTAACCCTGTAAATAACGCTACCGCGACCCAGGTGCTCTCGCCGGAGAGTGCGCCGCCTGCGCCCGCGCAGCTGGCTGCCGACGCCGGGACTAAGTTCACCATCGGGGACTTCGATGTAAGACCATTAGCCCTTCGACTATAGTTGGAGGTCGATTCATTGCGAGAGATATAGAGAAAGGAAGGGATTGTGTTAGTTGGAATTAGGTGTTTGTACCACATTTGGTACAAATGGAATCGCAATCATTGCGTGTAACATCTCCCTCGCAAGTTGAAACCAGAGATGTTATTATTATTTGGTGCATAAAATGTCACATAATATTAAACGCAACCATTGCTCACGACGCCTCTCGTCAAGAATAGAGGTAGAGAAATGTTTTAAATGTAGTCATAGTATGTAATATGTTTGGTGCCACTTATGGCACATAATACTTACTGATCTATGTTATTTTCATATTTGTTCTAGCAATTTCATACGCAATGAATCGATCTAAATTTAGACGTAGCTAGCTAGCTTTATTTGGATAATTTTCGAATGATAAGAAATCGTTTAGAAAAATATTATTCAGTTACGTCTAAGTTTCACCAAAATTCAGCCATCCTGAAATATTAAAGAATAAATTATTGTTTCATTGTGAATAATAAGTTAACTAATTTAACAAAACTTAACCTACTTAATTTAAATGTTCAAGTAAACGTATCAAAGTACATTTCATAAAACTAAAATAGAGAAAAACAAATGACTTAAGATACAAATGCTTCTTGTACCTAGGTAGGTACACTGACGATTTAAAACACAATGTAATTCTAGAAGCTAGTTTAGCATAGACAAAGCTATGTCATAATAACGGAAGAGTAAAACAAGTGGAAGTGTAACATTCACATTTCAAATAAAAAAAATGTAAATTAATTAAAATATACGATGTGCCTACTCGACATTGGCGCAAGGAAGCTCGATAGCCATAAACAAAAAATAAACAATGCTTGCGCTCCGTTTACTCAGTCATATATGGGTCAGATATGTCCCAAACTTTCTCACCGCAACTTCCACTTGTTTCCCTTCCGTAACCGTTCCGTGCCCTGTACAGTGTGTGTTGTGCTGTGCGTAGGGCGCCGACAGCAGCGACGAGCGCGCCACCAAGCGGCCCCCGGCCAGCATCGCCCGCAGCCGGCCCAAGAAATAAATGTGTGTCTTGCTATTACTCGCTTTGCATGGTCTTTGCTTCTGCGCGGGCAGAGACGGACTGGCCGGAAAAGGATGTATTTTTAACGCAGTGAACTCTATTATGACATAATACCTCAATGGGTGTTTAAGGTTTAGGGGTGCGTGACATCCGCGGGGGAGCGGAGCAAGTCCGGTGATTATGACGAGGCGTATAGGATACTCCAAGCCATCATCATAAGGCAGTTAGGAAAAAAAAGGTTGAACACCATTATGAAATACTACTTCCGGGTAAATGGGACTCACTGATAGAATACCAATGACTACTCCCGGGTGAAGGTGCAATGCCCACGTATATCCACACGTAAGGCCTTGTACGAGAATTGCTGCGGCAAAATGAAATAAAAAAAGGAATAGATTTTTCTTCATCCGTCATTTCCGTCATCGCACTCTGAGGTATGTAGGGCGGTGTGTGGAGCTCCCCGTAAACAGATAATTGATAGTATAATACCAACTACATCTCTCTAAAGAACGTTCAAGGAACAGAAGATTTCACTTTTCCCCATCTTTTGATTTTCCTTTAGATGCAGTCCGGCTCTGGCCAACGATTACTACCCACCGCTTTCAGAGCTTTAGCATTCAAATTATGTGTTTTTGTAATACTAATTTACATATTTATTTTTATTAAGTGAAGTCTCACTTATTATAACACTTACACATTATATACTATATCTGCTTATATTATATTTTTAGAAAACTGAAAATGTTCGGGATATTTACCATGTTGTATTGTTTTTATACTTTATATTTTTGTCTTATTTCAAATAGGTTTTTAATTTTCTACACGTAATTATTCTAAGGTAAGTAATGAGTTGGTAAATTTTTTTTAACCAAATTTTTTGGTATGGGAATAGTCAGATGCTTTTTAGATATAGTTTTATCGGTTTTGTGCCGGTTTGCTGTTATTATACTTAATTTAAATCATTCTTATTTTTTACTAATTTATTATATTTTTGTATGGGATAAAGTAAGCAGTAACTATATTTATATAATTTTATATTTGCTCTAAAATGCATAAATAGGAATGTGTCACTAATTTTTTGGGCGAGTCAGCATGGCACATTAACAATATTCATGATTTTAGCTATTATCCTTTTATCAAAATTATGATAACTCTCCTACATTCATTCATCATCAAAATGAGTTTAAAATTTTGCTCAAAATTTGGTCAAATACCTACAAAAAGGCTTTTACTCCATTTCAACATTAAAATAAGAACTACAAAATATCACTACCATAATGATATCAGGGAGATAGCTAAATCACTTTTTATTACCTTTTACACTTTTTACACCTTGCTTCCACATAACCTCACTTGAAATAACGGGACCATTTTATCCGCCATTTTCCAGTCTTCCGACTCGGAGGGTGAAGTGCGCACGTCTGCACGCTTCGAAGATTCGAGCAGCAGTGACGAGGAGGTACTACACGCGGGCCGCCGGCTCGCGATGAAGCCGATTGGTCGACCGCCGGCAGCTTTCAAGATGGACGTCGTCGACGAATGATGGTTGCCATTCCAATTATTTATTCTTAGTAGGTATAAGCATTTCAGTTCCTGGGTTTGACTAAGGGGCTAAACGGGATTGTTATGGGGATCATCATTTACACTGGTGGAAATTTTGTTTTTTTTTTTTTAATATTTTTCACTAGAGTAATATGAACTTACCGCCGACATCACGAGAAATTATCCACGGGTGCCACATTTGGTTCTTTACTTGGCACATCAAGAAGAAGTAAAATCGATATCACTGAATCAATTTTATTATTATACTAGTGAAGAAATATTGAAAAGAGTAAAAATCAATCAATCCCTTTTTTGCATCAATCAGGTAAATATTGCCACTATGAAGACATGTCGTTGATGATTCCTGGAACAATCAACTAAACGGCTGTTTGTTATAAGTTGCGTGTTTCGATTTTATTGGTTTTCTAGTGAGAGTAAATGATAAGTCTTGAAGCGATCCTAAGAAACTTAAATCGACAATATTATTCTTATTTATAGACTATACTTAATATAACCTTTTAGTTTTACATAACGTGGACATGTTATTATGTCTTATTCTACACAACTCGTTAATTTCCTTAATTTTGTGTTGGTACAGGATTTTAAAACGAGTTGAAGTATGCAGAATACATTATTGCACTTCTAAAAGTAATTTTAAATGTCTAATTCTCACGGTAAAATATTTGATATTATGTAAAATGTGTCTCAAACTCGTTTTAAGAACTTCATTCGATTCTAAAAGTTGTCTGGAGGGAGTATAAAGCCCAAACTTACAATTTCATCTCACAAAAATACATATTGGCCTTTAAATGTAAATCCTACGTATGTGTGTAAGAAGTCGCACAATTGTTCCCACTTTTTACTTGGAGTCCAGACATCTTAAAGAAAAGGCGAACTAATAATAATTATTTTAAATGTCTTCGTATTATTCAGTTTACAATATATTTTCTCAACTTAGCTCTAATATAAACACTATGTATAGGGAGTGTATAAAAAGTGTAAGTTAACAAGTGACGGCCAATGGTATCGATAGTAAGCTAAGTATAACTTAGATCTAAGTTGTTGAACATTTATAGCAATTGTTGCGATGATTCCTTGCAAGCGAATATTGCGTGTTGTTTAATGTCTAAAACAATATATAAGAAAAAAAAATCCCTTACTAATAAAAATCCCATAAAATAAAAGCTCAATAAACTTAGTAGAAATTAATTAAAGGGTAATTGTTTGAAAACGAAATCATTTGTTCAAATCATACAAATTTAATAAAAAAAAAATAAGAATCATATAATTAAAAAAGATAATTTAAATAATTTTTCTGAATCTCATTTTCAAAATTCTCGATGTTTGCACATTAGGTTTACTCAAAAATTATACCGATTATCATGATTCACAAAATATATTGAATTTATATTTGCATAAAATAATGTTCAAAATTACAATAACAAGTGTTCTCATGCTATGTGTGATCTGATAATATTACGCAATAGGCAAAACTCGCTCGCAACAAACATAGCCTTACATATTGTTAAGTAATTCTTGATCTTATCAAATCGTCATGATCGATACTACCTAGGTACTCATACATCGTGCTTCTAGTGAGCACTTTAAACATAGTTACCATCATTAGTGAATTATTGTTAAAAACTTTGATGCAAGGCTATTAAATTATACAAAAGTAGAAGAATAGGCGACGCTAGAATCAAAATAAATCAATTATGCTTAGATTTACCAAATAATGGATAACGCGATTGTCAAAGGAATAATACAGTCGATTAAACACCAGATAGCGACGAGGATTGTGAAATAAATGTAAAGGCACTAGGTGAACAGTGATGGGCTAACTGTGTGCTCCGGTCTGTCAACCATTTTGAAAAGAATAACACCTTAAACACCTCATTGTGTTATCTCCTCTTAAGTAATGCTGATGTGTACGATACAGTTCAATACCTACTATCTCGACGATGAGTTTTTGGACTGATACGACGGAACTCAGTCAGTCAGCTTATAGTCAGTCACTCACTGCTTAAAAGGACAAGGCCTAGGTGTAACAATACTATCTGCAATATTCTTTTGATTTGGTAATGATGGAATTAAGGGAAAAATATGAACGTCATGAAACACAATCAATTATTTTAAAGAAACAGAAGTTATTGTTAAAATTCTTCTGTTTTGGCATAATTACAATGTGGCTTAAGTACTATTCGCTTAAGTTTAACTGTATAAAATTGAAACACATAGCGGACGTTTACATTTTTTCCATTACATCCCCAAATACATATATTCTAAAGCATGAATTTAATAGTGTTGTATCAACGTAAATATTTTTAAGTCGTGACCGTGTCACAATCAGTTCGATAAGGGCGAGTTATGATTATGATGGAAGGTAGATCCAAGGTTTGGAGACAGGTTTCTGTCAGCTTAGAAGTCTAGTCTAGGTCTAATCGGATTTGAGAGCTTTAGACAGTCACTAAACAAGGAAAGATTGAGCTGCCTGTTGACTTGGGTGAAGCGTTTGATTGTATATGTTTGCACTTAAAACCAAAACTGGACTGTCCCGTATTGAAAACATTTTGCAGCATAAGTCTCTATCCGTGTTATTGCCAATCTCACTTCAATATAAAATCAAGTTTACTTCATTACATAGTATACTAGGCGACTGTCAAAAATGGAGTACGTCAAGGCTGTATATTTGGTCCTGTCTTATTTATTGTGTATAATTATGCTGTCAAAAGATATAAGAGTCCAGTTGTAGTAAGTATAGCCCATTTTAATTAATATTCTATACAATCGACAATCTACATTCATTGACCGGCAGCTCTTTAGCTAGATGGAATCGAAACGATGCTAGTCATTAGTTTAGCGTACTGTTAGAATCACGCGTAGAACGCACACGACAGGAGGAGGCGGATTGTGTATACATAAACATACATACACTAGTGAATATCACATAGTTATATTTATATATGTATATATAAATAAAACTCAATCTATTGTAAAAAAATGTGAACTGTTCAAAAAAGTTCATTCAATTACGTATGTATACCATAGTTTACTTTGTTTCGTCTTATTGTTCATACAATATTTAAAATGACATTTAATCTTTTTATGAACATTGGAAATCAATATTATATTTACTTAAATATTTTAGGATTGAAAATTTTAAAATCTTGTAGTGGAAATTACGTAAAAGTTACGGCTAATCGCGTCATCATAGCTACATTAAAAAGTGAATACCTATTTATTTTTTATAAAATTAATACATACAACACAAACTATTGTTGCATATAATATAATTCCTTTATTAAAGTAAATAAAAAATTTTGGCCTAGTGAATCTCTTTTATTAACAAGGAAAAATTTGATCTAACAATATTTTTTAATAGTTGTATAATTTGTTTACTAAAGTTGTATTTATTTATATAAACGGAAAACTCAACCTAACATATCTAAAGAAATTGATTAATATCTCGGAGATTATGATAATGGCGGCCTTAAAATGACTTTAAATAATATTTTAGAATAGAATACGGCGCCAGTGTAGTTGTAAAGCTAGTCATTGTGAAATATAAGGCCAGCCACTACATAATATACTAAATACGACACTACATCTTATATGGGATGTCGTATCTAATAACTCCAAAATTAATTTCAAGTATTAACCTTTCTAAATATTTCGTGATTTTTGTAATACATAATATTTATTAATTTACAGAGGTGCTAATCATTTAGCTAAATATAAAAAAATAATTCAAAACTTTTTTTATTTTACCTTGTTGATATATAAACTTTTTAGTTGGTATGGTGAATGTCTCAATATTTATTTGTTTCATAAAAAAGAAACGCAATTTTAATAAATATAGCGACAACACTTAAATAGTTGGTAAGCATACACTTTCTGCCTCCTTATTTTGCGGATTTGGATTTATATACGGATCAAATAGGATATGAAATAAGTGACAACATGCAATGGACCTTTGTGAAAATGTAGATGAACGTCTTAAAACATGAAGTGAATCTATATTTAGACAAACAGTTTATGACTAATAGATAAATTATTTAAAAAATTATATAATTTATTTATACATAAGAAAATAATAATTTTAAAAAATCATAATTTTCGATTATAAATTATTGTGCTAAGTTTATTCCAGTTGTACGTAATATTGTGATGAAATGTTAATAAATAATGGGAAAATATGCATGCACAACCTGTTCATCTACATTTTTGCGAATTTTCATCAAAGACTTACAAGATATGAGACTTTCTAAAAGAAAGATTATGAAACAGGTTTTAGTAAGCTTTCAGTGTATAAGTATAAGAATTATGTAAATAGGCTCTATCAACTTGTTATTCCGATATTAATGATGATGTCATTTCACTAGGGCAAGTTGAGAGTGTCTTCAACTATACAATAGGGGACATTACTACAACGTTTTTCCGCCAGAGAGCGCCACTAGCTTAAAGGTAATGTTCCCTATTGATATGATCTAATAATTTACTCCAATAACATAGTTTTACAAATTTAATTCATAGCAGTTTACTTAAAAAACATAATTGCGAGATTCTTTGATTGTTTTATGCCTGGCATGGGTCGTTATATTATTTATTAATATATACACCGTGAAATTTGAGTGGTTGTTTCCCCGTGGCAGAACGTGGCAGAAGCCTTTAATAATACTATCGAATCATGCAAATTATTTCTCGAAAAAAAAAATTTCTTTTACATTTTTCAGAATAATAATTTTTCAACTCGAAAACGAGTGAAGCTATCGTTGTTTTTTTAAGATGTGACGTATCCAGGAACTGCTTGCCGCTTGAAATCTATGCTTAAAGTTAAAGACGGTCTACACCCTAAGTCATAAAGCGGTTCGAACGTGCTTCCGAGTTACGGTTAAACCTTTCGTAAAACCGGCATTTATTGATTTTACCAAATTGATGAAATTTTAGTGGTTGTTTAATATCATAAAAACCATGTATGTGTAAATGGGTACATATATATATATATATATATATATATATATATATATATATATATATATATATGTACCATATACATATATATATATATATATTTATTGTAAAAAATTTTTTCTTAATGGGTCTACACGCGATATTAGAAGTAGCAAATACATAGTACCTAAGTAGTTATGTATTTGCTACTCCTTATATCGCGTGTAGACCAATAATAACTAATATTTTGTGTAATTGGACGCAAAACTTTTTTTTATTCACCCGTGTCATCCCACTGCTGGGCAAAGGTCTCCTCCAAACTTGTCCAAAGATAAAGATTAAAATTTATAATAGTGTTCGTTGCAATTTATGAAATCACCCATGCTGGCATTAAGATTTCTAATTATTAAAAATTATGTCATACAATTCAATTATTATTATTACATACATTCAGTAAATAGAAGAAATAATAAAAATTAAGGCTCGGTGCGCACGTATTATGTTATATTAAATTTATATTCAGATATATTATGTCAAAATATTTTTAATATAAAAGGTTTAATCCATTATGCACTCTTATATATTTTTATTGTAATATATTATTGAGATAATGATTTTTTCATCAATTAATATGTAACATTATTACATACTTTATGTTGAATCAAAATATTATAGCCACTTACAGAAAGATCTTTAATCATGTTTACGTAAAAAAAATGTATATTAAAAATTATATAAATTATTATTAAAATCTTTTGAATTAAAAAATGTTGCAAGTGATTTGAGAACTCATTAAATTCAGTAAACATTATTTACCTAAAAAAAATAGTTTCATGCGTATTCTTTCATTCAGATTATTAAGTATTTCGTTAAATCTTTATTTTTATTCTATTATAATTTAAGTGTTTTCGCAAACAGTGCTCACCTAGCCTTGTTATATCTAGTTTTAAAGCGATTAGCATATAATGAGTGCTCAAAAGAGCTAATATTATATTGTTTCTGTAGAGACGGGATGCCATCCCCTAGCCGTAGACCACGATGATATTAACATCTAAGACGATTGTAATTATCTCGAAACGCAAGATTAAAAAACGCTAATAAATCTGTTGTTTTACTCATGCACCCTTGGGAAGTTTTACTGTCAATACTTAACTGCTTGAATAAAATTTATAAATAACATTAGAGCTTTAAGTACGGAGGGTCCTGCTGGAAATTTTTTGGTATAACTGCTAAGGTACTAATTTTTTACTTACACAATTCGGAAGGTACTATTTATTATGGAAGTTTGGTTGCTATTTAGGATCAGGCGAAGGGTCCTGCTGGATATACATACGGACATCTAAGATTAAATAGATTAGAAAAAAATAAATATATTCAAAATAAAGAAAATATACTATAACCAGCTTTTCCCAGTAGCATTGACGTTTAGTTTATTTTGCATTTAATATTGGAAAAGAGTACGTACGGTGGTATGAAACATTACACAGAACAACATCAGATCGCAAAGTGTTATTAATATTAAAGTAAGGGGCTTAGTTACAAGAAGATAACACAGTCAAAGTCATGAGTTCAATGAAATAACTTTATTATTATATCTAAATGTTTTAAATTTCATTACTTAATATCTATAAAGCTTAAATAAAAATTACTTCAAATTTATAACTCAGAAGCAGGGAAATAGAATTTGATTTATTATAATTTATTGTTTTACTTTAGCAAAAAAATATATATTTATATTTTTTACTATTTACTTAATTATTTTTCTATAATAATACAAGAACACCAATAAGAAGCAACTTTTACTTACATTAATTTAGTAATAAGCAATAAATTAATTAACAATATCATATTACGAGATCTAAACACTAGTCAACCTTAAAAGTTAAAAGAAAAAAACGAGAAACAAAATAATTAAAGCTACAAATTAAAATATAAATGTCAAGATATTTTATTCATAAGAATGCGACATAAGGCTCGTACACATATATTCGGGAATAAACCAAACAGTGTGTACATAGCACGAGTATTAAAAATAAAGTAAGAACTTTAAATTAATTTCAGTAACAATAAGTATGTCGGTAAATTCCAAAAGCCTATCTACTTGTCTAAACAAAATATTCGAGAATATCTTAGTTTTTTACACACATAGAATCGCGCCTTTTTCCCAAAGGGATAGGCCGAGATCACTTTATATCTTAGTTTAAAATTTTTCATACATACATATACATATGTGCATAAAATTTATAAAAAGGCTACACTTAATAATGCTAATATTGCACTAGTTTTAAAAACTTTAAGTACAACAACTAATCTACTTATTAGCACACACGTGTCATATTAATATACGAAATTTTTTTGAAAAATATTTAGCGTTCGCTTAAAGTTACACATTAAATCTCGTGTTTTCTTACAAAACAATTTTTGCCTTTATAACATCAAATTGGCAGTTATTTTATACCATTCAATATTTTTATTTATAAAAGAAGCTAGTTTAGTTATGTTCATACATTTCATACTTTGTATTTTGGAAATAACATTACGAACGCAAAATTATAAACTCCATCCACAAAGATGTTGCATCCAAACTGAGAAGTTTACACTTACTAAAAAGTATTAATATCATACATACAATACATACAAAAGAATCACATCTTTTCTAGTTAATTATTTATAAGTACATCCAATAAATTCTCTAATTACCACAATCTATGCCCCGTTATTTTTGTCACACTTATGAGGCGATTTTATGATCAAATAATAATAATATTTTGATGATTTCAAATGTTTAATAAATCGACAAATCAACATAAGTCGTTTTCATAGGTCCCACAGCCCATATATGGGCTGTAACAATAGGGATGTAGGTTGGATGTATTAGACACAAATTTTCTTTTCTACAAGTAATCAAAGTTATGACAGTAGTACTTAGAGCTAAAATGTCGCGTGACGTCATACGTAGGTACAGGTTGGTTCACGAAAGATGACCAATGCGCAGAAAGCGATTTTTAGGTCCCTGTTGAGGTGCGGGTTGAGGGCGGGCGGAATGCGTCAAGACTGGAGCGACGCTATTGGTGCGTGCGCGCCGCGTGATGCACTGCAGCAGGTCGCTCAATCGCTATTCGTCAATTGCGGCATCGACACGCTGTCAGAGCCGTCAAGTGCAATTGAAAAGAAAAATGTTTTGCTTTAAGATATTTGTTTCATATTTTTGTGACTTGTTAAGTTTTCGTTGTTTTGTTAAGTTATCGTTGTTTTTGTTAAAGTTAATAAGTTATATAAGTGTACCTACAATAATTACGAGTATATTAAGTATATTATAAGTTTAGGCAATTAATTATACTATTTCAATTACAATAAAATATTTTTTTGTATTAAGTATTTTCTTCGTGGATGCACATATGCGCATCGGCCGGCATTTGTGGTCAACTTCCATGTACCGGCCTGTGTTTATGCACACAAGTGACGTAGCTCCCACTCCCCAACTTCATTGTGTTCTATATCAATAATTTCTTATTCAATTTTCACAGCAAAAAATACGTGTCTAATATTATTTCATTATCTTGTAGACGGTTTAAGTATAATTTAGATTCGATTACCTAAGATGGGCTACTATTGAATTTATATTGAGTGCACTATTCTGACTCTGATTTTGAGCTAAAACTAAATACATGACTACACTAATGAGATTACCGTCAAATACTATAGGAAAATAAGTACATCAAGTCATTAATATGCTATTAAAATTAATAATAAAAATAAATTAATGGTATACCATATACCGAATTTGATTTTATCATTGAAATTTCATGAACTAGGAAGATATAAGTAGATTCAAGATAACTTATCAAAGTATTTTTTATATTATTGTGTTTCTGTATAAGTATTATCATTTAGCGAATTTTCTATTTCAGCAATAAATTCGTTTCTTTGCACATATCAAAATTGATGTTAAATATTCACACAACTCTTTATTTATTGATATAAATAGGTAGTTGTCGCCAATTCCACAAAACAATAAAAAAGTAAAGTCTTTTAAACAGATGAAATGAATTAATGTCAAACGAAAAAAAACCATGAGTCAATGCAAAGTCGTGTAGCTACATACACTACTAGAGCCCGTGGTGAAACCATCGAGTATGGTACACGGCTATGGTAACGAACGTATCGTAATGACGGGTCATTTTAACCCTAGAGTAATAATTTTAATATTGCCCACCTATTAACCAGTCTTATTAAATTAATCAATTGCTTGAGCCAACCCAAAACTAACGTGTAGAGTTTATATTCTCTTTATCTATGTACCACAGTCTTATTAAATTAAACAATTGCTAAAAAGAAAACTTTACTAATTAACAATGAGTTTTCTTATCATCCGCATATTCGTCCCGGTTCAGACGGTTCGAGCCAACCAAAAACTAAGGTGAACAGGTTTTAGTCAACCACTCATCAAGTCATGTAGGTAGGATGTTTACTTGTTCCGTGAGAGCATCGAATAAATGAAAATTTGAATTTCAAATTTGTAAACACATTGTTTTTTTTTTAATAGGCTAACAAGATTACCTCACTTCACCTGATGGTAAGCGGTAGTGAGATTCATATACATACTGGGGTTCGAACTCCTTACCGCTCACATGGATAGCAACCGGCTTAATAACTCGTCCATCATGGAATTGGCTTCACCTTTCACATAGAAAGTAATGGCCTTAATAGTTGATGACAGGAGTCATCTATAATTTTTGTTTACTGAAAAAAATTTAGGGCAATATTAACCCCTGGGGTAAAATTCACCCTTCATTAAAAACATTCACGCATTCACGGCTGATAGCAAAAGGGGCATAGACTGAACACGTACCGTTACATGGCTTCACTCTTGTTCTTCTGAGTCAGTTTGCTGAGCGTGCTTAGCTGGGGGAAGGCGGTCTTACTCTGAACCGGGTTGAGACGGGAGGTTAGGTAGATGAAGGGCTCGTATAGGGACGCACGGTCCATTGCTGTCACCTGGAAAGGGAAAAAGAACTTCAAATTGCTTATTAGGTGTAGGTACATCAGGTCCTAGCTTAGAAAAGGTTTATTAGTAAACCCAAAGACTCGTGGTACTCGGGGCAATAACACGAACATTAGGGGAGGCATATAGATGAATTTACACATGCGTCCGCAAGAAGTAGCCCAGAGAGTGATCACTTATAAAATACTAGTCACCCGCCCTCGCTTCGCCTCGGGTGTATTATACATACAAACCTTCCTTAAGAATCACTCTATCTATTAAAAACCGCATCAAAATCCGTTGCGTAGTTTTAAAGATCTAAGCATACATACGGACATACAGCGAAAGCGACTTTGTTTTATACTATGTATTGAAGAACAAAAAAATAAAAGTTCCTTTAATCCATTGCCATCACACCAGACCAGCTATGTATTGAAGCCGTCGAATTTTTCCCACATATCACCTGTTAAGTCTTAGGTGGCGCCATCTACTATCAGTCTTTATACCTATTATTATGTTAATCAGAAAAAAAAACTACTAAGTTACTCATCTGTCCGTACCTCGAAATGTCGTATCTTCTCCCTGGCGCACCAGTTAGCGGCCTTGGAGCACGTGTTCTCCAGGCTGCTGACATCGTCGGGCCCGGTGCGGTTGCCTATCACCAGCATAACTACCTAAACATTCAAATAAGGTAGTCAGTTAAATCAGAAAAAACATACGTGTGGCACTCGGGGACTGCCGCGGTATAGCTATTGCATAGCATCGTCCGATTTCGGAGCAGCTCGTCTCGATTCGTGCGAGTTTTGTAGAGTCGTACAATACGTCTAACCGCACGCACACAAACACCGTGCCGAAGTCTACCGAACTGAAACGACGATTGTGAGGTTTTTTTCGTTAACGCCGCGCTCAAAGCCCGCGATAAAAGCTATGCAATAGCTTAAAATCTCGACTAATGCGATATACACTTAAAGTTATTATTATTTTGACATCCTTACTTCCTTACTATAATGAAACTAATATTATAAATCCGAAAGTAACTTTATCTGTCTCTGTCTGTCTGTCGGTTACCTACGCTTTAAATTTGGTACAATTATAGTCCAGAGCCTGAGAAAAGACATAGGCTACTTTTTAACCGACTGTGCAATAAAGAAGTAATGTTTTACCCGCTAAACCTCCGTACGCGGACGAAGTCGCGGGCGGAAAGCTAGTAAATAATAAGAATACATCTAGGAATGTAGTTTATTTAGTGCATACAGTAAAATTATGTAACAGAAAATTATAACTGCTGAAAAATATACATACAAAAGTCTATAATACTAATAAATGGGCTTAATATACTCAGAAAAAGTCTGGGATTAGAAATATGATCACTACTGACTGTCAATTAATTCCACAAATATTTATTTATTTATATTTTTTTTTGGTACAGCAACTGAGCACAAATCCAGGCTTAAACAATAATTATTTTAGATATAAAAAACAGTTAAATTTGCTCCCCGATCATAGCTGAACATGGCAATGGCATTGTATAGTTCAAATAGTTTGTAAAAAATAAACTTATGTTAAAGTCCATATTACTCTGAATACATTACAAAAGGAGCAATCAAAAGGAAATAAAAATATGAGGATAACCATATCATTGTGGCGCAAATTACTTAACATTAGGCCATGTAAAGCCTCCAATTACTCTAGTCAATGGAAGTTCAATTAATTACACTCTATGCTAGCTGCTACAGCCAGAATGGTTTTATAATGATTTGTTGATTTATTCAATAGGCTCATTCAATATTATAGCCCACAAAGTAATGGTTCCTGGGACTCATCAAGTAATGCTTTGAAAAATCTGACACAGAGGCAATCATGATTTTTCTAGGTCTTACTATGTGAAAAAGTTAAATCAATTATTTACTGGGAAACTTAACAAGGCCTTACCTCTTTCTTATCTTTATTCCTGTCGATATCCTTCTTCAAATACATGAGCACATCCAGAGACTCTGGCCGAGTTGTGTCGTACACCATCACAAAGCCTTCTGCGAAGCCGAGGTAGTGTCTCTGAAGCACCTGGTTGGCTGTCAGCTGCATAGTTGGGGATTGTGGGGGACCTGAATGTTGAAATGATGTTTAATATTTGGGCAATGCTTACTTTAGCTATTATTTAGCCAACTGCATTGGTGATGATTGGTGATTTTGTCTAGTGTGGCGTGAAACTATGTCAAGCAAATGAGAATAGATTAAAACAATCGCTTATTCTGTACAAATATCTTATCTCCATAGATCTTATGTACATGTTGGCTTTTGTATTAAGATAAATTATCAAATACATATTAGGTAGTTCTTAGTTAGCTCTAGTTATTTACATACTTGCAAATATTCTTAAATAAAGAAGAAGATACAACTTTGCACATGATGGATTATGGTGACACAATTATAAATAGGTAATTGAATTGGATTAAATATTGAATATGTCTTCAGGCTTTGATAATATTAAAAAAAATATCCATGTTGACTTTCAGCTGTTGTCAGATACTTCTAATATTATGCTGAATAGTTTTATAATTCAATGTCATAGACTTGTTGACATAGATATCTTGTTTATAAAATAACTCAATATAATACACTGAAAAAAGAACTGCAAAAGCTTTTGATGGCTTTCTGGACAAGCTTGCCAAGCAAGATGAATGATGATGGCAGCTACCAGCTGAGGTAATCAAAACGTGCTGTAAACCTTTGAACTCGCCTGTCAGCGGGGGCTCCAGGCCCGCCGTGTCGTAGAAACACACTCTCTCCTTAGTCCCCCTATCAGTCTCTATGTTAGCAACGTAAATGTCCTCGATTGTAGGATAAAAAGACGACTTCAAATTCACGTTCCCGTAGATCAGTTGCTCCAGGATCGCAGTCTTCCCCACCCCCTTCATCCCACAGATCACCACCTTGCTGGACTTCCCCATGTTTAGTGATAAAATTCAATGAACATCAGCCATGAACTTGCTACGTATCACTTTCACTTCTAACTATTAATTTACGCCATTGTTTCACTTATGACGTTGTTGCTGACCCGTATATATGTTTTTGTGTTTATTAAAACATAATTTTAAGCTTAAATTGTGTAATTCCATTAATTTTCTAATATAATCCGTCTCCAATATTTACCAAACTTTTACGTGTTTACGTATTTTGACAGTGACGTTTTACGTAATTTTAGGACGTTCCGTTTCACAAGCTTTTAAAAATTTACTTCTTTACAATCCTCAACATTGTTTGAAATGTCCAATTTGATTGCGTGGAATGGAGTGAACCATTTGTTCTGAAACAAGCCTTTTGGAGTCCAAAGGGACAAAAGTCAGAAGATAGTCAGCAAAACGTTTAAAAAATTACGTGTAAATGTCATTTCTCCGATGACATCTGCATAATTTGACAGCATGGCATCAACAGCTCTTGATTCTGAAATCACAAAAAGTGATAAATATTCGATATTATTACCGACTTACAATGAACGAGAAAACTTGCCAATTATAATATGGCTTATCATGAAATATTTGGACAACAGGTAATCTTCTTAAACCATGCTAAGGCATTTTTCTTGCATTCTTTCTTTGCGGTAATTTTCTTGTAGTTTCCTATGTATTTCTACGTGAATACTATATAATTTACAGTGGCTACGACTTCGAGATTATAGTGATAGATGATGGGAGCCCTGACGGTACTCTAGAAGTGGCGAAACAACTTCAAAAGATCTATGGGTCTTCCAAGATTGTTTTGCGGCCGAGAGAGAAAAAGCTTGGCCTCGGCACCGCATACATACACGGCATCCAGCACGCGACCGGCAACTACATCATCATCATGGACGCAGATTTGAGCCACCATGTAAGTACTTGATGAAGAGTCAACACTTTACAATACATCAAAGAGTACTTGTGATTTGTAATTAGAAAAAATAATGGCATTAATCTTAAACTAATCACATTTTGCTATGAAAATCGATGAATCACAGTGATTTATAAAAACTTATAAATAAATTAAATATTTCTCAAAAACAATATAACTAAACTAGCTACTAACAATTAGTCATACATGTTATCTCTTAAGTAAAAATGTTTACAATAATAACCTTTGCACTCAGTTGTTTCTATTTTATATTTTTTGTTCATCAACTAATTTATGTACAATTTCTTGCAGCCTAAATTTATCCCTCAGTTCATTGAGCTGCAGCGCGAGCATGATTATGACCTGGTCTCGGGCACACGGTACAGGGATGGGGGTGGCGTACACGGCTGGGACTTCAAGCGAAAGCTGATCTCTCGCGGAGCTAACTTCGTTACCCAGCTGCTGTTGAGACCAGGAGCTTCTGATCTCACTGGTTCTTTTAGGTAAATATTAATTGACTATTAAAATTAGACAGGGATGTGTAGCGTCACCATGGCTGTTCAACCTATTCTTAGATAGTTGCTTGACTAGTCTGAGAGAGTGTGAGAAAGGTTTGAGAATGAATGAGTCAATCGTCCAGTGTCTCCTTTACGCTGATGATCAAGTCCTTCTTGCTTCATCGGCTGCGGAGTTGCAGGATATGATGACTGTTCTATATGAATCTTTAAAAGGGAAAGGAATGAATGTGAATGTCAGTAAGACGAAAGTCATGGTTTTTGAAAAAGGTGATGATATGACAGTTTGCGATGTTATGATTGGAAGTGAAAAAGTAGAACAAGTGAAAGAATTTGTATATTTGGGATCCAAGCTCACAAGAGATGGTAAGTGTGATAGCGATATTGAAAGGAGAGTGAATGCTGGTAACATGGTGAACGGAGCGCTGCACACCTTTGTGAACAGTCAGAAGGTGTCCAAAAAGGCACGTCTGGCGGTTCATAGAGGAGTGTTGATCCCGACACTAATGTACGGAAGCGAAAGTTGGGTATGGCAGAAGAAGCACGAAAGTAGGATAAATGCAGTGGAGATGCGAGCACTTAGAAGTATGCTAGGAGTGAAACTGAGTGATAGAATAAGAAACGAAATAATTAGAGAACGTTGTGGTGTGAAAGAAGATGTAGTGACTAAGGTTGAGAAAGGTATGCTTAGATGGTTTGGTCATATTGAGAGGATGAGTGAAAGACGATTAACGAAGAGTATATATAGAGAGGGTGTGATTGGAGATGTCGACAGGGGAAGACCAAGAAAGACCTTTCATGACCAAATAGGTCAAATCTTAAAGAAAGGTCAAATCAAAAGTACCCGTAATCGACGAGCGTGCATGAAGAGGTTGATGAATGTGGATGAAGCGAAAGTGGTGTGCCAGGACCGTAGCACATGGCAGGAAGTGATCTCTGCCTACCCCTCTGGGAAAAAGGCGTGATTGTATGTATGTAAAATAGGCCTGAAGTAAATTGAATTAATAAAAATGGCGTTCGGCAGATTTCGACCAACGCGGCTGATCTCAATTTAGATCAGCAAACTGTGCAGGTCATATTATTATAGTGCACAAGTATGCGCGCAAACACAAGTCCTCTTTCAGATCTCTTAATCACATAGTTCAGTGAGATGGCAATCCAACATGACCGATGAGAGATTGGGCGCAGGATTGGTTTAACGTGCTTTCTGAGGCATGAGCATGCAACCGCCAACTTCCTAACTGTCTTTACAGAAAAACTCACACAAATTTTGCCCGACCCCACACTCAAACTAGGGACCTCTCGGTTCTTAAGCATCCCTTGCTACCAATAGACCAATAAGGCAGTTAAAACTGAATAACTAACTGGCTTATACACCGTGAAATTTTAGTGGTTGTTTTCCCGAAGCAGAACGATTTACCCATCGTAGTACTATCGAACCATGCTAATTATTTCGTGAAAACGTAAGAAAAAAATCTCAACTTTTCAAAAAAATATTATTTAACTCGAAACAGTGAGAAATGATAGTAGTAGTAATAGTAGGTAGATACCTACGTAGATTGTAATTTATTACCCTAATGGCGGCGCGGCGCGGCGGCGGCGCCCTTTGTCGGACTGCCCCGACAAAGGACGCCGCCGCCGCGACGACTCTTTGATAGAGCCGCGCACCGGGCGCGAGCGCACTACCGATACCTACGGACTCCTCAGTCCCGCTGCGTGCGCCGTCCGCTGCGTACGCACGCACGCCGCTCGCCGCCCGCCGCCTACGCATGCGTGACGCGATACCGTGAGGTCAAAATGGATCGCCATTATGTTTATTCGAATGTGGAGTATGTGTCTAGCAGATGTGGTGATGTGAACCCGCAGGTGCCACAGCACCGGACGATCGTAACCGCTACCCAGCGGCTGCTCGATCACGGGCAGTTTGCGATGAGTTGAAAACTGGGGATAGTGGACGCTTTCAATGTAGTTAGACGTGACAGAGGCACTATCAAAATCATAATCTAACCAGATAAAACGTGCGCGTTTGTGTGTGGAACGCAGTGGCTTACATTTTGATAATTGCTCCGGTACCAGGAAGAGTAAGTACTTGTACATAATTTGTGAATAGTGAAATTTCTAAGGTTAGGTAGGAAATTCAAATCAGTGTAAATACGTTGATTTTCATTTTTTAAATACTTTATTACCTAATTCAGCAACAAATTATTACTTTCAGACAATCTTAACTCTTCTTTTTGATGACCCGATGTTTATCCATTAAAACATCATGTTCGTAATTTAGTAGGCAAAGTATTTACGATGGTCCTAAGCCCGGTAAAGTATGAAGGAAATATGGAAATCACTTGTTAGTAAATAGGTAGTAAGTTAAAATCAGCTGATTGATACCAGCAATCGGTATCAATCAGCTGATCGGACGGTCAATAACCTGTCGAATCATTAGGCCTGTCCTCCACAGGACGTTATTTTAGTACTATTATTTACGTTACTGTTATTACAGTTTCAGTTTACACGTTACCTGTAAAAAAAATTACCGGTTAATAAATTGGAAACGAATTTTTGAGACATGTTAGTTCGGCATGTGCACTAGTGTTAGTATTTTACGATGATTATTAGTGCCGTACCGTAATAAGTATCGTTACCATTTAACGTTAAAATAAGTATCGCTACTTATTCAACGGTAATTATTTTCCCATTCCAATAGTATCCTTTTTGAAATAACTTATTTGTACTGAAGAGAAGTGGAGATTTTTTTGACGCTCCGCTGCATCGCTTGCTCCGGACAGACAGCCTTATTATTTAAATAATAATAACAATTCTAGCAGGACGAAGCGCGGCTAGTACTACTGGCGTTAGTTGGCGTTCTCGAATTCGAATGTTTCGTTTATCACTTTTGTAAAACTGACATTTATTGATTTTAATAAAAAAAAACTGCATCGATCTATTGTACTACTAAGACAGAATCATTTTGCTGCGGGAAAACAACCACTAAAATTTCACGGTGTATAACAACTTTAACACATTAAGTCCCATTGAAATATTTGTTACTCATAAGTTCTGAATTTTGATGCACTTCATATTTCAGATTGTACAAAAAAGATATTCTACAGAAACTGATTGACAGCTGTGTTTCAAAGGGATATGTCTTCCAAATGGAAATGATTATAAGGTGAGCCATACATTTTATTATGCATAAGGAAAGGATAAAGACACGAAAGCATTTATGTATTAATAATGCTATGGTACCAGAAAATCTGTATTTAAAGTATTTTAATATTTTTTTTATGTCTGTATGTATTGTGTGTGTTCTGGTTCACACAGAACACACAACATCCTTAGGGCTTCCAATATGTTGTTTTTAGACGGGCCTGGGATATTATTCACATATCACAATATCATTATGTTACTCGTATTATGTTGGATAAATATCTTTAAATATTTGTTCATGTTGGATAACCATGTATAATGTTCATTCCAGAGCCAGGCAGCTAGACTACACCATCGGAGAAGTTCCAATCACATTTGTGGACCGAGTCTACGGAGAGTCCAAGCTCGGAGGCTCAGAGATCTTCCAGTTTGCCAAAGCGTTGTTATACTTATTCGCTACTACATAAATGCTCACGAAAAGAGGCCTCAAAATGGATAATAACTGACTGACAGGGAAATTATATAATTTATGTTTTGTAATATAGGATGTTGTGACAATCTGGTCCAGCTTTTAAAGGACTGGCAAGTCCTATCTCTACATTGAAACAGGTTTGCAGTGGGTTGAAAAATCTTACAAATATATGATTGAGGGTTAACTCAGTTATTCTGAGAGGAATCAGATCAGTGTACCTATCTCCTTACTGACTAACACATTATTTTTGTTTAAAAAGAAGAGTGAAATACAAGATAATTTATTGAATGATTTGTATACAATTACTTCATAGAGACTTTAATAATATCTATAATAAAAAAATCGAAATATGTGTAAGATAGAAACTTTCCCTGAAAATTATTTAAAAGAGAAAATTGCATTTGTATAATGCAGAAGTAGACAATTAAATATGACTATTTCTTAAGGCCCAGACACATTTTCACGAGTTCCGAATGTGTAAAATAGAACTCCCTTTCATTGTCCATTCCATAATAATAAACTAAAAATGTTCTATCTATGTAATTAGATGTAAGAAAATTTTTGATGTAATTTAATAAAATATATTTGATGTTTATTTTTAATGAAGCTTTTTACGTATTTTATAATCCTTAAATAAATATTATTTAAATAGATCGTCTTAAAACAATTTATATTTAATTAGCTAAGATATACATTCTGTAGTCACTGTGTATTATATGTAGCGTAGGTATTTTATGTAAAACGTGCCAACGACATCTCAAATTGTATGTTATTATGAAAAAAAATCCAATTTACTTTCTTCAATGAATATTCCGCCATATTATAACAAAAATAAGGTATTAGGTGAGTTAGCTACTGCAACGCAAATATTCATAAGGCACTAATAAGACTAGCGTTTTCAAACGTATAATTTCAGTAAACATTATTATATAAAGCACAATAATATAAAGGCCTGAAATAAACACTATGGTCTCAGATAACATAACTAACTATAGTATAGTACAGTAAATTTTTAGGGTAGACAACATGGTCCAGGGGTCCTCCCCTTCCCCTCGGTACGCCCATGCGTAAGAACTAATATAAATTAGTAGCCAATTACCACTTCAGACTTTAAACTTATTCATTTATCTAATGACAAACAAGTAAAAGACGCTCGTGTGCCTAGAGCCTAATTGCATTATTTATTCAGTTGGTAACATAACTAAGTATCTACGTAGTTGGTTAATCTACATTTAGTAACAACGAAATGCTTCGATTAGCCATATTGTTGTCATTATCCACTATTTTCGTCGCTGGGTACATTAAAACGTCTCAATTTGGGTTGGACGATAATGGCTTGGAGTCTGAAGAGTGGAGAGGGGTTAGTGATGAGGATGAGGGGGAAATGGGGAGTCCCCTGTGGGTCTTAAGGCTTGGTGAACAGGATCTGGGTGATTTGAAGTTAAGGAGAGGTACCGAAGCAGAGGAGAGGGAGTTTGATGATGCTGCTACTCCAGTTATGGCTAAGTAAGTATTTTATAAGTATTTACCTAGATTTGGCATTAAACGAAACGAAATTGCCCAGCAGTGGGAAGTCATGGGCGAGTTAAAAAAATACTATCTTATGGAAGCCTTTATTCAGTAGTGGACATCTTTCAGCTGATAATATGATGATGAAGATCTCATTCGGTAGTCAAGTACTGCCGAATTGTTTTCGTAATTAAGATAAATACATAGAATCACGCTTTTTCCCAGACGGGTAGGCAGATATCACTTCCTGCCATGTGCTACGATCCTGGCACACCACTCTCACTTCCACATCCATCAACCTCTTCAATCCACCAACCACTAGCTTTCCGCCCGCGACTCTGCCCGCGTGAAATCAAAACATTAGTCTAAGTATAAGGTTTAAAGATTCTTTATTTCTTAATAAAACATAGTTGTCACTTACTTGAGTAGTAAGTATACCCTTTCTTAGTCTTCAGTCTAGGCAAGATAAGTACCTAATTAAGTACAAAATGTTATTAAAATCGACAGCTTGAAGAATTCAAATTCAGATCGTAGTCGAATGTACCTAATCTGTTCCATAGTGTAGGCACAGTATAGGTATATTCGCTCTTAGCGGCAGCGAAATAATATGAAATGTCATGAATCTCGAGAATTCGCGTCACAGAGATACATTTTAAGAACACGTAGATTTCAGTTTGTTTGAGACTTCTATCAGCGTCTGTGTGCAATTTTAATACTACACAAGCTTTACCTACACGTACTCTCGCGCGTAGGGTGTCGCAAGAAAACTTCGCGCCTTTCTAATTTTAATTAGTTTGTGAATGTGGCCGTCTCCAGCGCTACAGATTACCAACCTTCGATAGCTCAGTTGGTAGAGCGGTGGACTGTAGCTGGTAAACGATTGAAATCCATAGGTCGCTGGTTCAAATCCGGCTCGAAGGAATTTTTTTTGTTATTTAGGTTAAGTCGTTATCAGTTTGTTTGTGATTATGAATAATGTTTACTTATCAGACTACTGAGGTACAATGTTAAAGTTATAGATAATATTATTTTTGTATGTACCTAGTGTAGGTAAACATGTAGTAAATATGTGTAGATTTATTAATAAGGTTTTGTTTATGTACTGATTAAAGATAATTTAAATAATACGGAGCTTTTCTCCTAATCTATAAACCTACTTTGCGTATTTCTTATACGTACGGACAGATACATCCCCATTTTATGGGTAGATTGGGTACTTTTTTTAAGGTTGTTTTTATTTCTAAAGATAAGACGAATTATTTTCACAGATTTGAAAGACGCCAAAACAAACCCGCCCCGACAGTTCCCAAACAAAATACAAAACTCGAAGTACAGGACCATGATGACAAAGTGGACACAAAGAGAATGAACGATATAATACGAATCGTAAATAAGTTTGTGTAAGTTTTTTTTTTTCATATAGGACACGAGGTGACGCCAAGCTAATAGCTTGTGTGCCTACCCTACTTATACTTTGCCTAAAAACAATAAAGCAACCCACATTAACTTGTGGCTGAAGGCTTTAATATTTACTAATTACCTAGATTGCTTTTTCAGTATGTCTACAAGTCGAGAACCAGACGTATATTTGACCGATACAGAGATTGAATATGAACCGTCTTTAGCTGTAAGTACCTATAACTTAACTAGCGTAGGCATACCTACCTACTGAGACTTTTTAAAATTGAATTAATTTGAAAGTAAAATTAGGCTAAGTAATATTATGTATATCTTAGTTTATCTTTCTATGCAGCCGCATGACACTATAGTAGTATTTTGTACTATTATGATAGACCAATTTTTAAATGAAATTATTGTAAATATTAGTAGGTATAAAATTTATTTAACAATTTGTTTGCAGATATACATCAAGGATCCATTCACATCCTTGACGGTGCGGTACGGCAAGCGACAGTGGAATTATTTCATAGGCCCGCCATCCCCTCTGCCTGCATGGTTCTATCAACAACATTCTTTGGAGAATGAACAAGTTGTAGTGCCCAGTTACGTTAGAACGGACTTCTTGAAACTATTGGTGCATATGCTGCAGATGTTCTTGAGTTTTCCTGTGTAATGCAATAAAATACTAATAAAACAAAATATTTGTTTTATTTTCAATGTTGTGTTTGAAATTCTACATGGGGTTTTGGTTTGGGTTTCATTCAAGATGTTTTTGAACGCAGAAATCGACCTAATATGTTGTTTATATTATAAACTAGTGATACCGCCAATACTGATTCTTTTTCTATATTTTCTGATTGAAACCTTCCCTGGACTGCGATGAACATTTTAAAACCAAAATTACTATCGGGAACGGCAATTCATTTTTATTTATAAGAAGATTCAATCGAGTTATTTCGATTTATTAATTTGGCACATCATTATTGTACTTTTATAGTCTATGGTTTACTGACTAGTGAAGTAATCGTTAAGTATAGTTTAAAATTATATGGAGTATCTCTTATATTCGATTGGATAATGTTTTTAGATGAATAAAAATGCATTTTGTAGTTTAAAAAAAGTATTAATATGCATACTTCAAACAGCGTTTATTCTGTTCAGTTTATAAATATATTAAATGATTGGGAGATCATAAAAAAAACAAAACTTTCTATATAGGTGATATCAATTGAATCTAATCTTTCAATTGATATGTTCAATTATGAAAAGACCACACTAGCCATGATTCATGTTGTCAGGTTGACAGTTCTAGAATTATTGTTTTCGCGAATAAATTTGGGTTTTTGCATTGTTCATTGTTGAATGCGGCTGCTGATGTAGTGTTTTTTATAAAAAATGTCGTTTATCAAGTTCGAGAACGTGGGTGCGTTTATAAGGGACTGCAACGGGGCCAAGTTGCGGTACGACCAGGCTTGCTTGGAAATTGCGACCAATGAACAAATTAGTTTTTGGAGTCAGTATGAGGAATGTGAAGGTTGTGAGCTGCTCAAGACGGCTGTGCTGCCGAAGACCGGCGCCGTGGTCCTGGATACGTTCAGTCCGATACAGTTTGCCATCAAGAATTCAAATGGCCAAATATGCAATGGTATGTATTCGAGTTCTTTGTTGATATTTCTGACCTGAATTACTGGTTTTCAACACACGATCACGTGAATTTCAATTATATTCTCGCATTCCAATTCATATAGTTTTCTATTTTTTTTACTTTTTTTTCTAAATTCAGTTTCTAGGAAGTACTTTCTGTTAATCTAATTTGTAGTAAATTAAATGTTATCTTGTAACGTGACAGGTCAAGTGCTGTTCCGAGGTAGCATCGTAAACATTGCATTTCCTTTGTTTTCCGCAGTAATATGTTTAGGAAATGATAATATTTATGTCTTTTGTATAAAAATAGCAGGCTATTATAAGGAACTGTGTGTTGGTTTTTTGTACTGGGGTTTTGTTGACGGTTTTCTTAGGATGAGTCATTTCTTTTCTGTCCCATATGAAACAAGTTTCTTAAAAGTACAATAATATCTTAAGGTTTTTTTTATGTATTTATTGATAACAAATTTATTCTACAACATTATAGTAAATATTTTTTAGTTTACAGAAGACCTTTTACTGCAGTATTATTGTTTTTACTGCAACAAAGTTCTATTGAAGACTAGACTTGTAGTTTTATGTACAACTAGCTTTGGGTCTACAAATGCTTGAAGTGTCTAATGTTGCAATGTTTAATTTGCTACATTAAGTACTTCAAGCATTTGTAGTTCCATTTATCTCAGACTAGTGACCTCGCAGCTTCACTTCACGTATATTGTAAATTATAAATAAAATGAATCACAAAATGTGTTGGTAAGCGCATAACTCAACAATGCCTTCACCAATTTGGCCAATTCTTTTTTAAAATGTTCTTTGAAGTCCAAGGATGGTTCTTACGGCAAGAAAAAATGAATAATTGCATATCCAAGAGTTGTGTGTTTGCTTCCTGTCCAGGATTAATATTTGTGTAATGAACATTGGTATTTGTTCTGTGTCTGGGTGTGCGTTTTAAATATATTTGTGTATATGACTGTTATTTCTGATTTCCATTACACAAATGCTTAATCAAGTTATTTCGAATACAGAACAAAGTTTGTGGTGTTACATTTAATGTGTCTGCAGTGCCTTGAGAGCTTCATAATTTTTAAAAATAATAGCTATAATATTACTGGTTCACAACAGCATTTTTATATGATGTCTCGTAGCTCAGTTTGTCTCTTGGCATTGGCGTCCCCCAACAACCTCCATTGCCTGCTATCCAAAGCCACTAATGTTTAATAAAATAATAAATGGGGTAAATCAAATTAAAAACCATGTGTATTCCTGATTATGCTTAATTTTGTAGATATGTTTTAAGTCATGTGACTTTTATCAATTTAAAATGAACTGGTGAGATTGTTTACAAAAACTATATTTTATCAGTGTTTATCTTTTACCTAGTTATTGGTGGCCTTCAATGCAGATACCATTTTAATTTGACTGAAATATAATTAATTCTAAATATTTAATTCGATTTATTATTACTTTGTTTTGTTTTCTTACATAAAGGCAACATTAAAAAATGTGCAATATGAATGCTTAAACACTGACAAAAAAATTCTTAAACACTACTAAATTCTTGTACCACTGTGTCACCATTGCCTGATGAACGGTTGCCCTGGGTTATCACACAAAATATGCACACGAGGACTACACCTTAATATGAAGATACAGTAAAACCCGCTTAAGACGATTTCTCAGGGACCCTATCAAAACGCGTCTTAATCGAGAAAGCGTATTATGCGGGAAAGGGAAAATAACATGAACTGTATATATAATTATGTATTATTTTAAAATTTCGGGACAATAGGCATTAAATTGTACATATAGATATAGATAGTTCAATTACCTACTAATTTTATATCCTAATCTTTTCTTTCGCGTTATTTCGTCACACAACACTAAATGTATGAACTTGTAGTGGAAAATGTTAATTGCTGATGTATTTTTTTAAGTTATCTTAAGTCAAATGTATTAAGAAACAGCTGTATTTTTTCCTAAATAAATAAATAAATAAATAAATAAACATATAAATTATATTCAATATGTAGTGTAATTAAAATTACATTCACATTTTGAACTGTCATGGTTACACACATTAGAAAACTGAAACTGTCCGGGATATTTACCATGTTGTTTTGTTTTAATGAGCTCCCGATATTTTGGCACTGTTGCAAGCGCCATGATCACGGGTGAACTGTAGGACTGCGAGAATGACGGTAGGTCTAAGGGCAGACATATCGGTCTACCCTCTTTCTCAGTCTTTTATTACGCACGACACCACTACCATCGTTCACATTATTGTCACTACATTCACATTGGTTGATAAATCAGTCATACCTTAGCCCGCATTGGTGGACTTCCCTTAGTCGAAAGGCATTCGGGGACTCCTTCCCATACATAGCACCTCAGTCATTAGACCCTATGGCATGCGTTACAGGAAGTTTCTACTACGCGGGCCCTGTTGCATGCGTTTCCAAAATAAAAATGCGCTTTTAAAACGCTTGATCTGTCGGTTTTGGGTGTATTAAACGGGATGACAATCGTATTAAGCATTAAGAAATGTATGAAAATATATCTTAAGTTGCTGGGACTGGCATAAAGTGGTGTATTATGCGGGAAATTGTATTAAGTGTGATCGTCTTAAAGGGGTTCTAATGTATTCCAAAACTGTTCAAATTACAAAGTCTAGAACATGCAACATCCACACGGTCATCTGACCCAAAACTAAGCATAGCTTGTACTATGGGCGTCAGGGACTGATATACATACATTACATTTATAAATACATACTTAAATACATATTCGCACCCAGACACGGAAAAAACCCTGATGTTCATCACACAAATATTTATCCCGAGTGGGTACCGGGTACCGAACCCACAACTTTTGGGACCGCCAGCCAGAGTCACTAACCACTGTTCCACCGAGCTAGTCAGTCACCATTAACCAAGCAAGTAGTAAGCAGGATTATAATATCCACAGATAGTGGTAAAAGTGGATTCCATGATAATAGTAATAGAAATAAAACAGGATCATTTTGAATATGGTGATTCAATTGACAGTGCCCTTCAGATCATGTGACTAGGGTCATTTGCATTTTTAGGCCATTAAATTAGTATTAGCATTCAAATAAATGCTAAGTTGCTTTAGAACTTGTTTTATTAATAGTAAAACCAAAAGTGATATGATATCACCGATATTCATCCATACTAATATTGTAAAATGCAAAAGTAACTTGTCTGTCTGTCTTTTGTGGTAAACAAATTCGAAGGAATTTCGGTGCATTGTCTGGAGACTAACATAGAAAATAGGGGCCTATTTTAACCAAGTTCACTAGAAGAGACATGCTTTAAACAATAAACAATTTCATTTGGACAGGGGGTAAACGAGTTCTGGAGTGGATACCGCGTCTCGGCAAACGTAGTGTAGGATGCCCGCAGGCTAGGTGGTGTGACGATCTGCGCAGGACGGCTGGTAGGAGCTGGATGCGAGTGGCCGAGGACAGAGAGAAGTGGCGTGCATTTGGGGAGGCCTATGTCCAGCAGTGGACAAGAACAAGCTGATGATGATGATTTGGACAGAGGCTTGCCAGATGGCCCGGAAAGTCAGGATTGTCCTGGAATGTTGCGTCTTGTCCCATTTCCAGTAATAAGAGCTTATCTTCCCACATTCCAATAAATTAAAAAGGCATGGAATGCCCTTCCACATGTTTTCCCTCCTCCTTATAATATCCTGGGCACTTCAGGCGTGAAACTGCATGTTAGAATACCTTAAGGGTGAGTGCAACAGTCTCAATGTGGACTATTGTGACTGTTGTCCTCATTTATGGACCTCACAGCCACACCATCAGATTCAGTGAGGTCGTTCTGAAAGTCTATATATAAAAAAGAAACCTAGCATTGTAAACAAACTTGCAACAAATAGAAAGGCTGGCTTGCCAATGAGAGCGGCGCGGCATAATAAAATAAAAAAAAAAAAATCTCAAAATTACAAATACGACTATTGGGACGTCCCAGAAATTAATAAATATATCTCGCTCATACCCATTACATTTCGTATTATGTGAGATATAAAAGTAGTAGTAAACAAGTTTTAGTTTTACAGCAGCGTTACCATGAGTTGGCTATTGAAAACTTACATACGTAAAAAACCTATCGAGTTGTTTTTTTCATACGACCGATTTTAGTTCTTAGCGTAACCACCAGAGGCGCTGTAGGTACAAGTTTTTCATAGACATATTTACGTAGGCGATATCGAGTCCGTCACTTTTAACCTCATGGTAGCGCTACAGATATCTTATAACCTTAGGCGGGAATCGTACCCAAGACCCCTGACGTAGGAGAGGTGGTGACTTGTCAATTGTAAAAAAAAAAAATGTGTTTATTATACCTTAAAGAAACTTACAATCTAACATAGTGTATACATTTTAAATAGAGCTCGGATTGTTTCCAGGGGTTGCCCAAACTAAGCTTAGCTTGTATCTTGGGAACCATATACAATTTGATACACAGAAATTAAATAAAACAAAACGAAATACTACATTAGCTTCTGCTAATGTGTGTTAGGCTGTAGGAATTCATGTGTGTGTGTGTAAGTGAGTGCCATCAATCCAGTCGCAACACTAGCATCCCCAAAAGGGAAGGCATTACAGCTGTTACGTATCAACGTAATCGTGTATGAATCATTATAAAACCGCACATATAGGTTCATATAACATACATCGCTTATGCGTGTATCGGGGTCACTGTTTATCGCTTCTAACACGACACTTGTGCATATAACGCCCGGTGGTGCCGGTTCGCTATGCGTCAGACAGACAGACGTTTGTGTAATTCGTCTATTAGGTATTAGAGTTGAATTTTAGTATGAATGCAATGAGTAGTACTTAACTATTTTCAGAAATTACCATGAAAATCTAAAATATTTTATGGCTAACGTAATTTGCCAGTTTACACAAATTATTAACTATACTTCTATACTTCTAGGCATGTTTAGCCAGATAGTATTTTAGTAGTTCATAGACTAGAACTTAAGGTGAGACATGTATTGTTTTGGTGGCAAATGTTTTTTTATTTCTAGACACGCGGTAGCGTGTCAAGCCAAGTTCAAGAAACAGAACTGGCGAGCCGCACCGTGTGTAATATTACACGAACCATTTGGAACCACTTTTGAACCCCTCATAAATCAAAAACTATTTCACATAAACGTATCAAATTTGGCTCATATATTATGACTTGCGGGATAAATATGTGTTCTTAATTTCATAAGCTTATCTCAAACAGTTATTTAGATATTAATGTCCAAAAATCCTCATTTTTATCATTGACTGACTGACAGATCAAAATTCTAACCCAGTTCCAAATGACCTAGAGAGTTAAAATTTGGTATGCAGATAGGTAATTACATGAATACAAAGGGAAAAATAAAAAACCGGCCAAGTGCGAGTCGGGCTCGCGCACAAAGGGTTCCGTAGCAGCAAATATAATAAAAATCAACCTATCTCAAAAACTATAAGAGATACTTTGATCAAACCAAAAATCGTTGAAAGAGTTAATTAGCATGCATCACCTCTATTTTTTTTAGAATTTTATACCCCGTAGTTATAAAAATAGAGGGGGGGGGACATACTTTTTACGACTTTGAGAGCTGATATCTCAAAAACCGTTCACTTTAAGAAAAATGTTTTTTAGAAAACTTTATATCATTTTAAAAGACCTTTCCATTGATACCCCACACGGGTATGTACATCGAAAAAAAAAATTTCATCCCTCAGTTACATGTATGGGGGGCCCCACCCCCAATTCTTTTTTTTACTATTTAGTGTCATATTTTTGTAGCGGTTCATACAACACATATTCCCATCAAATTTCATCACTGTAGTACTTATAGTTTCCGAGTAAATCGGCTGTGACAGACGGACAGACGGACAGACGGACAGACGGACATGACGAAACTATAAGGGTTCCGTTTTTGCCATTTTGGCTACGGAACCCTAAAAACTGGCATTTTTTTAATAATTAGGTATTTTTTTTTATTTTTTTTATTTTTATAAGAGGCTAACAAGATGACCTCACTCCACCTGATGGTAAGCGGTAGTGAGATCCACATATGAGGTCGACAGGCACAATAGACCATGTTGAGCCTGTCGCACTCACCCTGAAAGCCGTGAAAAAGGAGACCACTGCTGCGGTTAGGTTCTATTATGAACGCTTAACATAAATACCTAATTAGTGCCTAATCACGCCTATATACCGGGGAAGGCAGAGCACTAAGTATATAATATTTAGGTATACTTACTTATGTACAATTAAGAGTAGGTACTTATAGTCGGTTTTCATATTTATTACTTAGGGTTATACCCCGTAAACGTAGGAAAATATAGTAACTGATTCAATTGTTTTATATTTATAAAGTCTAGTTTTAGTTTTGAATTTGTCCTTTTCGAAGGACCCACGGCGTTACGATGATATATATACTTTTCTACAAAAAGTAATGATATCCAATCAAAAACATAAATGTGAAATGAGAGCCAAGTTCAATATAATGATAATTGCCTTGGTTGTTGACTTCAACGACAGAAGAAGAATCAAAATGGGTGCCAAGTTCAATGGTCAACCCTGAAATTTATTTATAAGTAACACTATAACATACCTATCATATCTTCTTATAACATAAGATAATGTATGGTGGTAGCCTATGCAGGTCTGTCTTGGCTAGTTTTCTTTAGTTAGTTAGTTAGTAGTCTAGTTAGTTGTCTTGGTTAGTTTGGTATTTGTATGTCGAAAATTTGGATTGTTGGTAGAAACTAGCGAGCGAACATAATAATACGTTGGTAGGTTTATAGAAACTAGCCAAGACAGCCCTTCATAGGCTACCACCATACATTATCTTATGTTATAAGAAGATATTATAGGTATGTTATAGTGTTACTTATAAATAAATTTCAGGGTTGACCATTGAACTTGGCACCCATTTAGATCTCACTTCTTTTGTCGTTGAAGTCAACAACCAAGGCAATTATCATAATATTGAACTTGGCTCTCATTTCACATTTATGTTTTTGATTGGATTATTTCTTTATCTAAAGATATTATCTTTAGTTAGTAGGTAAGGAGTACTAGGATTATCATTTTGAGTTATCAAGCCCTTATTCCTAACGTGTAAAAAAGTAGCCAATGCCCATCCTGAGGCTTTTGATTTACTGCGTACTTTGGTACTTTGGTTCCAATTAAACCGGTTCAGTAGTTGTAGGGTAAAATCACGGCAGACGTTAGACAGATACATTCGCATCACTACATAGTATAAAACAAAGTCGCTTTCTCTGTTCTATATCCCAATGTACGCTTCATCATCATCATCAGCCCATTTCTGTCCACTGCTGGACATAGGCCTCTCCAAATGCACGCCACTTCTCTCTCCGCGGCCACTCGCATCCAGCTCCTACCAGCCGTCCTGCGCAGATCGTCACACCACCTGGCCTGCGGGCGTCCTACACTACGTTTTTCCGAGACGCGGTATCCACTCCAGGACTCGTCTACCCCAGCGGTTGTCGGTTCTACGGCTGATGTGGCCAGCCCACACTATGTACGCTTAAATCTTTAAAATTTTGATGTGTTACGTTACGTTTTAATGTAAAATTCACCCGAAGCAAAGCGAGGCGGGTCACTACTTTATAATATAACAGAGGGATAGAAAAAACTACTATAAGTACGAGCGGTATTTAATTTTAAATGGCAAAATTACTTCGACTTAATGAAAGTACTGTAGATTCAATTATATGGCTATTCAAATAATGGATGATTACCATCTTTAAGGAAAATTCAATTTAAAGTTTATTTACAGTTCAAGGAAAATTTTAAAGGTGCTACCTTTAATGAGTGATAAAATAAAAATCTATAATTAGTTTTATATTTGCGATAATCAATCATGCTAAAAGAGTAACAGGCCAGGAGTAATGAATTAGATATTGGCAGCGTTTAAAATAAACTTTTATAATAACCAAAAAACTTTTATTTCATTTTGAACCCACAACTCTTGGAAATAGATACACTTTCGCCTTTAAAATATTAAAATAAATAAGGTGTTTGTTTACTTTGGTTTGTTTGAATTTATTGAGCTTATCTTAGGATTTAGGAACTACTGGTTCCAATTGAAAAATTCTGTGTTGGATAGACCATTTATCGAGGACTGCTTTAACCTCGTATAGTCCAATGTCCTCACACGAGACAGACACAATGGTTTTTCTCTTGTCGTCTGATTTTCTTGGGCCTTACGACTTTAAGATATATAACATCACGCTGCGACCAATACGAGCAAAGAAACAATAGAAAATGTTAAACGGGTGAAAACGCGGACGAACTTACTGCTACACAGATAGTAAAAACATATACCTCTTTTTCCCCAGGCACATACGAGTTCGGCGAATTCGGCCAGTATGCCTTAAACGTGTCGGAGGTGACACGCGACACGTGCCTCCCTCGAATGACGGCGGAGCCCGACGCGGCGTCGCTGCCCATCCTCACCGCGGTGGTCATCCTGCTGTCCATGGCCACGCTGTGGTACGTGGTCAAGGGCATCGGCAAACGCGTGGTCGCTGGGAGATTGTATGCGAGATACTTTGCCAGGTAAGGTTCCAGAAAGAAGGGGATTATTTTACCCCTACCTCCATTTTTCCAGGCTTTTCAACATGAAATCCAGATATGAGGTTGACAGGCACATGAGAACCTATTGGACTTGTCGCCTTCCCCTAAAGGTCCATAAAAATGTCATTTCACATCTAAAAATCCAAGGCTTTTATAAGGAATTACGCAAGCTGGAAAGGAATTGTACAGCTTGATGGCTTAATTGTTGGGTTTGCAGAAAGTGTAAAAATGTACTTTCATATCTGAAAATCCAAGTATTTTATGAGGAAACTCACAATTCTACAGCTTAACCCTTAATAAGACACGGGGAAAATAGTTCCCATAGTGGCAAGGGGCAGAAATGTGGAACAAAACCTGTTCTCCAACCCTGGGAAGGCCAAGGGAAGTGCCTCCTACAAAAATGGTTTTTAGTTTATTTTTTTCAACTATGTTATACCTCTTTCGTCCACAGAGAGGACAACGAGTTGGGCTCGGAGACCCGTGTGCTGACGGCGGAGGCGAGCGTGCCGCGCTCCCCGACGCGCTCGCGACTCCGCTCGCTCGACATCTTCAGGGGACTCGCTGTGGCGCTCATGGTGAGTACCTCATTTACCCTCAGGGTTATGAGCTCAGAGAGGAGATATAGGGGCGGATAGATGGTCCAGAGGGCCTACCATGAGTTGTCTATCGTAAACTTACGTACGTTAAAAACCTATCGAGTTGTTTTTCATATGACCGATTGTAGTTCTTCGCGTAACCACCAGGCGGCGCTGTACAAATTTTTCATAGACATATTTACGTAGGCGATATCGAGCGCGTAAGTTTTAAACTCATGGTAGCCCCACAGATCGTATCGTCACACCATCTTTACTTGAACCTTCATCTTCGCCAAAAACCGTCTTCAGTTGAATAGATGTAAGGCTAATCTCCGCTCGCTCGACATCTTCAGATCTGCTTCGTGTGGTGTTCTTAGTGAGCACCTCCCCTACCCTCAGGGTTATGAGCTAGGAGAGAACATAGGGGCTGATAGCTGGACCAGATCGTCACACCATCTTTACTTGCCAAAAACCGTCTTCAAGTGAGTATCTGGGCTCCGTTCACTCGAATTCTTCAGGGGCTCGCTGTGGCGCTCATGGTGAATACCTCATCTACCCTCAGGGTCACGAGTTGAGAGAGGAGACACAGGGGCTGATAGTCGGACCAGATCGTCACACCATCTTTACTTGAACCTTCATCTTCGCCAAAAACCGTCTTCAGTTGAATAGATGTAAGGCTAATCTCCGCTCGCTCGACATCTTCAGATCTGCTTCCTGTCGTGTTCTTAGTGAGCACCTCCCCTACCCTCAGGGTTATGAGCTAGGAGAGAAAAATAGGGACTGATAGCTGGACCAGATCGTCACACCATCTTTACTTGCCAAAAATCGTCTTCAAGTGAGTATCTGGGCTCCGTTCACTCGACTTCTTCAGGGGCTCGCTGTGGCGCTCATGGTGAATACCTCATCTACCCTCAGGGTCACGAGTTGAGAGAGGAGACACAGGGGCTGATAGTCGGACCAGATCGTCACACCATCTTTACATGAACCTTCATCTTCGCCAAAAACCGTCTTCAGTTGAATAGATGTAAGGCTAATCTCCGCTCGCTCGACATCTTCAGATCTGCTTCCTGTGGTGTTCTTAGTGAGCACCTCCCCTACCCTCAGGGTTATGAGCTAGGAGAGAACATAGGGGCTGATAGCTGGACCAGATCGTCACACCATCTTTACTTGCCAAAAATCGTCTTCAAGTGAGTATCTGGGCTCCGTTCACTCGACTTCTTCAGGGGGCTCGCTGTGGCGCTCATGGTGAGTACCTCATCTACCCTCAGGGTCACGAGTTGAGAGAGGAGACACAGGGGCTGATAGTCGGACCAGATCGTCACACCATCTTTACTTTTTGGCGAAGATGAGCCAAGAACCTTCTCTCATGTGAGTATCTAGCCTTCACTCGCTCGACATCTTCAGGGGACTCGCTGTGGCGCTCATGGTGAGTAGCGCTTCCTCTCCAAGAGTTGTGGGTTCGATACCTTTGTGTGAGGAGACATAGCTGGACCAGATCGTCACAACACCTTTACTTTGGCTTTCATCTTCGTCAAAAACCGTCTGCAAGTGAGTATCTAGGCTCCGCTTGCTCGACATCTTCAAAAGGCTCGCTGTGGCGCTCATGGTAAGTACACGGGTGCTGATAGCTGGACCAGATCGTCACCCCATCTCTACTTGGACCATCTTCTTCGGCAAAAACCGTCTCCAAGTGAGATCTTTAAGGCTAGGCTCCGCTCGCTCGACATCTTCAAAAGGCTCGCTGTGGCGCTATATAAAGTTTTCTAACGAGATGTAGGCACGCATACTTATGTTGATACTTGTGTACGTTAGTGTGTAAGCGCCATCTATTGGTTGCGATTCGAATTTACTAGTCGGATGTGGCTACACACGGAATCATATTAATGAGGGTGTTCGCGTATAAGAACTTCACTAGATGGCAATACGTAGGCGTGAGGTCCAATTGCAGCGTGATTGGTTATTTTTGACGTGACATTGACAGACATGTCAATATTCACCAATCACGAAGCAGTTAGACCTCACGCCTACGTATTGCCATCTAGTGAAGTTCTTATACGCGAACACCCTCATTTTAAAGAGAAACCTTGTCTCCAGATCTTCGTGAACGCTGGCGGCGGGGGCTACGCCATCTTCACCCACAGCGCGTGGGACGGGCTGACGGTCGCCGACGTGGTGTTCCCGTGGTTCGCGTTCGCGATGGGCGAAGCCCTGGTGCTGTCGCTGAACGCTCGGCTCAGGACTTCCATGCCTAGGTCCACTGCGTTCTTCCAGGTTTGTGTATGGTGAATCTAATTGCAGGTACCGTAGACAAAGTAACAATATCGAAACGATAACGAGTTAGAAAATAATAAAATGTATGGGATTGACATTAGATGCGATAGCGTGGTCAATTCCATACATTTTATTCTTTTCGAACTTCGTTATCGTTTCGATATTGTTACTTTGTCTATGCCCCCCAGATATCTTAATAAACAACTAACTAAAGTGACTCCTGTCAACAACAGCCAACCAAAAGCGAAGTCATGATCCATCAAGATTGATGATTTTTGGTTATGTTTTGTTATACCTAGTTAATGGCAACAGTATCAGTACCATGAGTTAGCTATCGAACACTTACGTACGTTAAAAACCTATCGAATTGTTTTTTCATACTACCGATTTTAGTTCTTAATAGTGGAACCGCTAGGGGTGCTGTACAAGTTTTTCACAGACACATTTACATAGGCGATATCGAGTCTGTCACTTTTAAACTCATGGTAGCGCTACTGAATGGTCGTTAGCCAAGAGGGAGACCTAAAAAGAAGACACCCAGAGCCACAGATCGGTAGATGTGGAGTCAGAGAAGGTCTTTGCCCAGCAGTGCGACATTGCAGACTAAATAAAATAAAATCCAATAGTTTCCTTCCCCGTTAAAGCCTCGAATAATCGAACATAATGAACTTCACATTTGGAAAACGAATTCGGGTTTGAACTGGCGCCCTCTCGTCCTCTAACAATCCGGCCATCGACGCTTTTTGGTCGTTAGAGTTATTACTAACTTGTTGATCTTTGAAACATGTACTTATAATTTTTTTTTTGGAGTATAATGGCTAACGATTCCTTATACTTCCCAGGTGGCCCGCCGCTCCCTGGTGCTAGCTCTGATCGGCATCGTGCTCGGCTCGGTGCACGCCTCGTGGGACACGGTTCGACTCCCGGGCGTGCTGCAGCGGCTCGCGGCCATGTACCTGCTGGTGGGCGCGCTCGAGTGCGCCTTCACCAGCACCAGCCAGAACATCACGCCCGGTGAGTGAGTGAGTGAGTGAGTGAGTGAGTGAGTGAAAGAATGTGTGAATGATAGAACAATAATTGGTCAAATGTCGTGTGTGCACTCGCACCCCGCCTTGGTGACGCCCACTTCGCAACGCAGAAATCGTATTATTGTAATTTCGCCATTACTTCAAAACCAAACGTCCAATTTTAATCTTTTAAATACCAAATATTATCTACATAAACTGTACTTAGTGATGAAATAATTTATTCTGATAAGGATTAATAGCATGAGTAAAATAAATGCGTTAAAATGAAGTCCAATAAAATTTTAGATTCTTAAATAAAAAAATGGTTGTTGTGCTCGACATAGATAGGTGTAGTACGTTGCGGACTTTTTTGTAGATATTTTTAAAATCTACAAATGATTAATGGAACATTTAATGGTTTCAACTTTTATAGTTTAAGCAGCGTACGCAAAATAAGTAACTTATTTGGTTGTTTTTTTACGCCGTGTGTCCGAAAAACCCAAATATTTTACGGAACCCTAATTTTTTCCAAAATAAAATTTTGCCTATGTTACTCGTGGATAATGTAGCTTTCGAATGGTGAAAGAATTTTTAAAAACGGTCCATTAGTTTTTGAGCCTATTCATTACAACCAAACAAACAAAGTTTTCCTCTTTATAATATTAGTGTAGATAGAGATAGAGATATACCCGAAGCGAAGCGAGGGCGGGTCGCTAGTAATAAATAAATGTGTGGATGGTACAAAATTAATCCGTCAAATGTCGAGTGTGTTGTGATTGATTGAATTGAATGAATGAGTGACCGAATAGTACAGAATGAGTGAGTGACCGAATGGTATAGAATGAGTGAGTGATTTAATAATTTTGAATGAATTATTTATAGAAGACACTATATAGTGTCTGTCACCTATCTTGTGAGTGAATGATAGGTATTGTATTGTATCTTGAAAAGTGTTGCATTTTTTTTCTCTTACAATGAAATTGGTCGAATTGAGACACATCCTTTTATTGAAGTCTGTTAAAAATGAGATGTATTCCTTTGTCATCTAGGTCGTTCCCTAATCCGGGACCTCTCAGCGGGCTGGCGGCAGTGGCTCGCCACCCTGGTCCTAGTTGGCGTCCAGGTCTCAGTGTCGCTGCTGGCGGCGGCGCCGGGCTGCCCGCGCGGGTATAAGGGCCCGGGCGGCCTGCACATGTCTGCTATGGGCGAGGATCTGAGGAACTGCACTGGGGGCGTTGCTGGGTATATTGATCGGTAAGTGCCAAAACTTGCCAAGTCAGATCGCATAATATAAAATATTAACTTAAGTTATAAGAAGGAATGATGCTGTAATGTCTATTATTAGCGAAGACGAGACATTGAAATGAACTTTTTTTAAATAATTTATGGTTAATCCATAAACTCGCGTGCGTGATTCTAAACAATTTTTTTAAAGACCCGATGTTTTGAGCTCTTTACGGTGCTCGTAAGAAATGTTAATGTTCTTATCAGGGCAGGCTATCTCATTGCTTATGTCGTCGAATTCAACAACTAATATAATATATCATAATATTGAAATTGGCTCTTATTTTCCTTTTTGTTCTTGATAGGGTACATACTACTGACTATCATTGCCTATGTTTCCAGGATAGTGTTCGGCGAGGAGCACTTGTACGCCGGCGGCTCGTTCCGACGCATCTACCGCACGACGGTCCGGCACGACCCGGAGGAGCTGCTGGGCGTGTTGTCGGGCGCGCTGGTGGTGCAGGCGGGCGCGCACGCCACGCGCATCATGCTCGCCTACAACCACGCCAGGTGACCGAATGAACGAGTGAACCAGTGAACGAGTGAACGAGTGAACCAGTGACCGAGTGAACCAGTGAGACCGTTCACCTGTCTACACGACCCTCAGGGCCTGCTGGGCGCGCTGGTGGTGCAGGCGGGTGAGCGAGATAGACTAGATGTGAGATGGCTAAGGGATGAAATTACTGAATGAGTGAGTTCGGCTAATGAGTGATATATCTAAGGCATGAGATGACTAAATTATTAAGATAAGTGAAGTTTAATGAGTAAGATGAGTGAACGAATGAGTTGGGTGGGTGATTAAGCTAGTTGTACGAATGAAAGTAATTGGTAAATAAGTGTGATAGCTAAAGAATTAAATATGTCAATGATAGAAATGGGTTAATTAGCGAATGAGTGAATGAGATGGTTGAACGTATAAAGTAGTGTGCCATGATCGTAGCACATGGCAGGAAGTGATCTCTGCCTACCCCTCAGGGAAAAAGTCGTGATTTGATGTACTATCGGAAATGTTGGCGGTAGTACACTTTTCAAACAGATTTCTTTAAACGCCATTAGCCCCGCCCACTGGCCAATAGAAGAGCACTTAAAGAAAATCTGTCAAAATCCAAGCAAAAACGTTCCAATAGTAGGAGAGCTAGCAAGAATTTTTTGGTAGGTATTTGAGGCAAGCTGAAAACTTATCCTGTACCACTCCTATTATATCCCAGCACGAAACTGCAGACCTGGCTGGTGAATAGCGGGGCTAAAGCAAACACCCAAAAATATTTGTAATTTTTTTATTTATAACTAAAAAATAAGACTCACTAAGACAAATTATTTCGATGGAACTTCTACCTGTCTGGTGAACTGACAAATTATATTTTTTGGATTATAAAATATATTTTTAAATAATAAAAATTGGGGTTTGGTTTAGCCCCGGTACTCAGCCATTTCTGCGGGTTTGTGTTGGGATATAATAGGAGAGGTACAGGACAAGTTTTCAGTATGCCTCAAATATCTACCAAAAATTATTGCCAGCTCCTTGACCACAATTTACGTTTTGGCAATTTCGCGTCTGTCAGAGTAAGCCCGCCCCGCTCTGACAGACGCGTAAGCGCCAAGCGATTTTCACCTTATAGGTGGTCGACCGCCAGCGTTGCGGATAGTATGTATGTATCTATGTACGTATAAAATGAGCAAATGAATAAAGTATGTGATGACGAAAATAAAAAAAGGATTAGTGAAAGAGTGAAATGCTCAGTAGAATAATCATGTAATTTCTTTATTACGTTTCTTAATAATAATATATATATATATATATATGTGTGTGACGTTTATATATTTTTTTAATATCCCCCCTTTCCCCCCTTCCAGGGCCCGCATAATGCGCTGGCTATTCTGGTCGGTAGTCTTCGCGGCCGCCGGCGGAGGCCTATGCGCCTTCTCGCGCGGGGGGCCGATCCCGATCAACAAGAACCTGTGGTCGTTATCCTTCTGCCTGGTGACGGCCTCCATGGGGTTCTTCATACAGGCCGTGCTGTACTTCGTGGTGGATCTGAAGACTAAGTGGGGTGGTCGGCCTTTGTATTATGCTGGTGAGTGTTGTAATTTTTTCTCTTTATTATTGTTTGGTGTTTTATGCATTTTTTGTTTGTTTTTATCTTGCACGTCCCAAGCAAAGTCAAGATTAGCCATGTGAGCAAAACATATTATAGTGCACAAGTATGTGCGCAAACACAAGTGCACACTTTATTCCCTTACTCTCATTAGTTCGGTGGAGAGACGGCAATCCGACATGACCGATGAGAATTTAACGTGCTTTTGCAACGGGCGTGCAACCGCCAACTCCCTAACTCCGGGCTGACTGAAACTCACACAATTTTTTCTTGACCCCGGACAGCCTCGTTGGTCTATTAGCAAGCGCTGCGTAAAGACCGAGAGGTCCCCGGTTTTAAATGTATGACTTAACTAACTCTCCCTCCACAGGCCAAAACGCGCTCTTCCTCTACATCGGCAGTGAACTCCTCAAGCGTCACTTCCCTCTCTACTGGTTCATCCCGGCACCGACTCACGCGCAGCTCCTCGCCGCACACGCCGGCGCCATGCTGATATGGCTGGCTGTAGGTGTGGCGCTGCATAGGAAACGGATCTTTATTACCCTGTAATAGAGAGTAAATTACGATGGAGGATGGGCAGGTGATAAGGTCGATATTAAATAGGAAATTGATCTAATAGAGTGGATATTGGGATGAGGAAAGCGGGCGGTGAGAGCGATGTTAATGAATCAATCAAGTGTATATTCGTCATGGGGCGATACCGATAAATACCATACGAATAAAATCTTTATTACAGTGTGCTTGTGACCATTGTCGTATAAACCGGTCGTGATTGGGTCGATGGTACTATAATACTAAAATATAATTTTGGGTCACTTTAATTTTCAAAGGAAACGTTTCTTTATGACACAGTCATAGAAACCATTTTTGTATTCAGTAGCTCAAGCGCCACTGGCGTTGCACAGGAAAAGGATCTTTATCACGCTGTAATAGAGAGCAAATTCCGATGGAGAATGGGCAGGTGATAAGAGCGATATTGAATTGGAAATGGATCTTGATTACACTGTAATAGAGCGGACATTGGGATGAGGAAAGCGGGCGGTGAGGGCGATGTGAATGAATCAACCAAGTGTATGTTCGTCATGGGGCGATACCAATCAAATTACAATATGCTAGTGAACATTGTTGTAAAGCGGTCGTAATTGGGTCGATAGTACTATAATACTAAAGTTCCGATGAAGGATGGGTTCCGATGAAGGATGGGCAGGAGAGGTCTATTTTGGGTGGCACACTTCGTAGGAAACGGGTCTTTTTATTACATTGTAATAGAGCGGATAGTGGGTTGAGAGTAGCGGGTGGTTATGTTAGGATCCAATGTATGATCGTCATGGGTCGACATCAAATGAATGTTCGTTGTCGACATCAAATGAATGTTCTTTGTCGATATCAAATGAATGTTCGTGGTCGATATGAAATGAATGTTCGTCATAGGCCGGTGTCAAATGAATGTTCGTCATGGGGCGGTATCAAATGAATGTTCGTCATAGAGCGGTATCAAATGAATGTTCGTCATAGAGCGGTATCAAATGAATGTTCGTCATAGAGCGGTATCAAATGAATGTTCGTCATAGAGCGGTATCAAATGAAAGAGCGGTATCAAATGAATGTTCGTCATAGAGCGGTATCAAATGAATGTTCGTCATAGAGCGGTATCAAATGAATGTTCGTCATAGAGCGGTATCAAATGAATGTTCGTCATGGGGCGGTATCAAATGAATGTTCGTCATGGGGCGGTATCAAATGAATGTTCGTCATGGGGCGGTATCAAATGAATGTTCGTCATGGGGCGGTATCAAATGAATGTTCGTCATGGGGCGGTATCAAATGAATGTTCGTCATGGGGCGGTATCAAATGAATGTTCGTCATGGGGCGGTATCAAATGAATGTTCGTCATGGGGCGGTATCAAATGAATGTTCGTCATGGGGCGGTATCAAATGAATGTTAGTCATGGAGCGGTATGAAATGAATGTTCGTGATAGTAATCTTGCTCTACGGCCGTGCGTATTGTAAAAGCAGCTTTATTGCAGTGTACTATAAGACCATGGGGGGTATATATCCCATAAGTGAGTAAGAGGTTATGTTTGTATAAAGATGGTAGGGCGTAATGAGTCTGTGCTGCCAAGCCGGTCACTGTACACGAAACAGATTCTTATCACACTGTAATAGGACATATGATCGTATGAAGGTGGTAAGGACGATATCACAGTGCCCTACGTAGACTACGGCGAATATCCGTGCTGCACAGAAATGGCTTAATGGCGGAAAGCGCAGCCATGTTGGATCGTTTGGAACGTTCTGATTTTGTTATTTTTCTATGTATATATAGGCGCCGGGAGTGACGTCTTTGGTAAAATAATCCGCGAAAATCACAACGATCCTAATGTGAAATTTAAAAAAAAATACTATTAGTTCCTTTTGAAGATGCTTTGTACACACTTGAACAATTATTTTTGTTTTCCCCAGTAAATACTATTTTGTAAAAGCATCAAGACAAAAATGATGATTTATTAAAGAAAATACTCTTTATTGGATTGTAATAATGGCCAGTATCGAATAAACTTCCTATTGTTTTTTTTTTATCCAACTAATCCCATCAAGGAAAGGCAAAGGGATCTAGCCCGTATTTCATATTGAGTAAAATAAAATAATTTTCTAAAGAAAACAAGCTCAATTTTTTTAAACATTCCAATCTCAGAAATAGTTATAATCCCAAATTTTTGGATTGCAATTATCTTTTGTTGAGTGTTATGCAAAAGAATAGGTATAATATGGGCATCGCTATTTAATAAAAAAAATGTGATATTGGCTGTTAGAAAAATCATAATATTATTCTTTTAGACTTCTGCTATCAGATTATGACTATTAAATTCTAATGTGGTATTTAAATCTTTAATTAATTACCAAATTAAATTAAATTGTAAAAGTATGGGAGTATTTTAAATGAAAAAGTGAAATGCCAAAATTTTGGAGGATTAGTTATTATTAGATAGTCGACTGATAAATTTCTCAAGTTTTGATGTGTGAATAAATTGCAGTTTATATTTTTTTGTGTAAAAATAGCTAGAAAAATGATTTTTATGTAGCTATAAGCATTATTGTCGTAAACCATGTGTATAATAAAAAAAAAGAATATTATTTTATTTTGTCGTTTATAGTGAACAAAATTTATCTTTTGAATCAGAAGATGTTGTAAAGATTCAAATGCGTGATTTGTAAATCTGTAATATGCGTGAACGAGTCACAGTTTTTCATACATTTATATACCACATAACTTAGTGTGAGTGAGAGGTAGAATTAATAAATAATAGTCTACATCAATGCGGATTGCAGATCTAAGTTAAGCTAATTTAAGTATTACATAATTAAAGCGTCGATGGCTGATTGGTTAAGAATGTTGCTTGCCAAGCGAGATGTCTCCAATTCAAAACACCGCCGTACCACTGTATTTTCAAATTTTAAATTCATATGTACGATTATTCGGTGCTTTGACGGTGAAGGAAAACATTGTGAGGAAATTTGCACACCTACGAAGAATTTCTAAGGCTGTGTAGTCGACCAACCCGCACTTGGCCTGCGTGTTTGACTAAGGCCTTACCGCCCTAGTTTAGGGTAGGCCCGTGCCCCAGCAGTGGGGATGTATATGGGCTGATGATGAGTTTTACATAGCTGTGCTTAGCTTACCGCAAACTATGCAGTAAGTATGAAAAACTGCATCAACTACAATAACTGAGCTAAACTAACTTAGATTAGCTCCTGGTCTGCAACCAGCATTTATATTTAACCATACTAGCAGTACTTTCCAAGAGTATAATACCTAATGCAACCATAAGAACTACTTCACACTAGGCGGATACTCTGTTGCGGATCTTCCGTTAGAAAACGCCAATAGGTCGCTAACATTTATATGTATTGACGATTCGAAACGGATGATCCGCGGTACATTTCTACTAGTATTTTGTGGCACTAAATGTATTTAAGTGCACAGTAGAACTACTTAGTGAGATAATTCTGATCCGCAACGGAGATTCCGCCTAGTGTGACGCTGGCTTAAGAGTCAAAACTAAGTCTCTAATTAGTATCAACTTCATTATATAGGTTCTAAAACATAGAACGAGTGCAAAGAGGATACTGGGGACTGCGGCGAGAGTGCAGTAAAACAAATAATAGTCGCTGTAAATAATAATAATTCTTATTATATTGCTTCATAAAAGTTAATAATTATAAGTATTCCTCTTTGTACTTGTTCTGTGCTCTAAGTCATCTTTCCGATTTTTACTAGCGAACTCCGCTTAGTGTTAAGAAAATTATCCGGTTTACAGCCCACAGCCCACATATGGGCTGTGCCAATTAAATTTGTATTGCGTCTCGGTAGTTCTTAGACAGTGTACCGGTTAAGATTTAAACGCAGTTTAAACAAAACTATTTTTTGCACTGAGCGGATGACGAATGATCATAGTTATAAGTTTTTTTTTAATGTAAAGTTGCAGTCACGCCCGATTATTCCCATCAACTCACGTGATAATTAGAAATCGCATCGAACAATACATGATATAAATACAGGCGGTGGCGATATCTTTATTTTTAAACGGAGAAGCTCCGATTATTATTAATGCCGTCATAAATAAAGTTATTGTCAACGTCTTGGTGGCAAATGTAGATATTTTGTTCTCACGTTCGATTATTGAGTAGGGTCAAAAACAGTAGGTACCTATGTATTAGAACATTTATCTGTGTTATTGTGCCTGTCAACCTCATTTGTGGACCATCAGGTGCAGTGAGGTCATGGTCAATTGAAAAAAGAAAATATCTGGGATTAAAAAGGTTGTATCCCAAGAAGCCGAGGCTTAAAATACAAAAACCAAATGGCCTACTAAGAAATGGTGGAGTTTTCATATTATCATTATCTCAAACTTTGATTTGGACTGCAAAGAATCTTAGACATTAATTATAACAGACAATATGTTAACCTTTTATTTTGTATTAGTAGATTTATTTAATCTGATTATGTTAGTAGTATTATGGAGTTGTTGTATTTGTCAAAAATGTCACTGCTTCCTAATTCTAATTTGTATTACTAAATATTAATTAGAAACATTAAGTTTTATAAATTGGCTGTATAGTGGCATTCGTTTGACAAATATAAGAAATCCTAGAACCGTAGATTTTAGTTAACACAGTATAGACGGACTTTATTTTCACTTAATAAAATGGTTATTATGTTATTGTTGTTATTATTCAATCACCTGACCCTTACAGATTTTAGGTATAATTTTATTTTTCCTAACTGACATACGACTTTGAGTATAAAGCCACTGGAGATGCCATAACGTCAACGCTTCTAACAAATTTTTTCAACTTTCTTCTAAAAAATTAATAACTCAACAGACACAAATTTTGCTGTAACGATAAACGCACACTACAAAAATGTTCAACACTTCAAACAATACACGCACACAAACAAAGTTTTCACGTAACTACGCAACACACATACGAAAAAAATAGTGATGACACAAAGAATAAAATATAATCAGTTTGGTGAATGAACTGAACTATCTTGTACTGATATTGTAATTCAATCACATTTTGTGGGATCTTATTAAACAATTTTGTGCTTAAGCCCAAGAACGACTTTCCCGTCTTTTGAAGCCTGAGCCTTGAAACGGCAAACCTATGTTTATTACTGGTGTTAAAATGGTGAGGATCCGATATTAAATGATTGTATGTTCTTGTTAACATATAAGATACAGTCCAAAATGTACTGAGAGGATACGGTTAAAATATCTATGTCTTTTAAAATTTCTCTAAAGGAGTCACAGAATTCTTTTCATTTTCAGACTAAATTAAATATCGTATGACCAGAGGAAAGAAAAGTAGTTTTTCAAATTCATCTTACAAGATTTAAATATAACATATGTTTAGACCTTTTATTTAATTCAAAATTAAAGTAAAAAACGGATTCTACAACTAACTGCAGGGAGTGAATGATACATTCTAATGTCGAGTCGCTTTTTTGACTTTGTGACATCACTAGCCCCCGTACCACTGTATTCTTGTTTATTTTTTCTGTCGTTTACGTATCGTAACGACTTTTTATTTAAATGGCAATTCTTCTTAAATACACGTTTAAAAGTTAATAAAAACACTTAGATATGATACGAAACGCGCTCTTGTTGCGAATTTAAACTCTCGATCGCCTTTTACATGAGAATACTGCACAACTAACCATTTTTCAAGAGAAACGTCACGCGACAAGGTTCAATGCAAAATGGCGGTGGTGCAGCGACAAGTAGTTTTATTAAACGTGTTTGAACAGTTGACCAATGTACTTTGCCGGAGGGGGTCGCCCGTGTATGGCATCTCCAGTGGCTTTATACTCAAAGACATACGATGATGGCTTGGAACAGTCTCGTCAATGATGACATCGGACTTGCGGGGAGCGGATAGTTTTCACCCTTAATAAATAATTCATAAATTCTTAATACTATGTAGACTGCGTGTTTTTATCGCATATGACCTATAAAGTTAAATAAATAAAATATGTACTTTCTAAATAAACATGAGTATTCTCATTGGAGTCTGAATAACATCGTAAAAAGTTGGTAAAGTTTAAAAAATGAAATCTATTAAAAATTTTACGTAAAACTTTTTCTATTCGATTTAAAAATAACACAATCGAACTTTTAACGTATGAGCAACGAAACGCAAATAACCTTCACATGTCTTTCAAATGTCACTGCGACTTTTGTTATCACTACTTTCAGTGCGAATTCGGCCGCGGGGCATTTTTCAAATCCGTTCACTTTCTAAAATCATGGAGCCCAAAATCAGCCTGCGTAAAGACCCAGCTTACCAGAAATTGCAAGAGCATTACGATGCGAATGGCGCAAAAATTAATATTCCCCAGTTATTCCAAGCGGACGCCGGCAGATTCAATAAGTTCAGGTACTTGTTAATTTTGTTGATTATTACTTTATTTTGGGCCATAAACTTGGACTACGTAATCACCGACCCAATTCCGAGACTTGAAAACGGACTAATTTTGTAAATTGGGAGTGTAAGTGTGTTATTGCGGGACAATATTAAACCATTCCATTAAATTATATCATCCAACTATTAAGACCTTTCAAAGGTCGTTTTGAGGTTCAATGACACTCGGCAGATGAATGAAGTCTGCATCTGTATAAATAATAAATAAAATAAATTATTGTTTATTTGTATTACACAATGTATTGGTTATTGCATCAATTTGTTAAACTTTCTCTGCTAAAACTTAGTTTACTGATAACACGATCGAAATTCTCCGAATTTCGTATTTTCAGTTAAAGATGATTTATTACTTAAAAACAATATACAGGGTGTCCCAAAAAGTAGTGTCAAGCGGAAGTCCTGAGATAGAACACCCCGTGGGGCATCCGAAACACCCCCATGTATGATCCGCGATTTTTTATAGTTTTCGAGTTATGATTATTTTTCTAAAATTTTGAGAACAACTGACCGAACCGACTAAAAATATTGTAGAGAAAAAAGTACCTATTTGACTTTTTTGGGTAATTCTTTTTGCAAATCAATTTTCATGAGTTTTTCTTTAATGCCTAAAATATTTGTCTCCATAACTTATATGGAAAATATCAAAATAATGGTACAAACTGAAAAGTTACGTTCTGTAAATAATGTCTTACAATTTCAACGTTAAATTTAAAATAAAAGGAGGTAGCTGCATGGCTCCTAAATAACTTTAAAAACTGCACTAGACTCTCAGCTTTCATAATCATTAATAAAAACTGGTACTTAAGGGGCTACTTTTGCTGAAATCGGACTACAAAGACAGAGAGGTGGAAAAATCATAAAATTAGCCATTTGAATACGAAGTATTATTTGGACATTTTATTATTCCGAAAGTTAGTCAGTTTGTTAACAAACCTAAATTTAATACAGGAGCACTCAGATGCAAACATTTGGATGATTTTTTTTGTTTAATTTAAGTTTCATTGCGCTAACACTGTTTTCACATGTAATACCTTTGTTACGACGAACTTGACGAACTTTGCTTTCTTTACGGACTTTAATAAACTTTTACTTATAAACTTTTTACAATAAATAATCAAAAACGATAACTTTTTTTTTAATAAAGTTCCCATTTTTATACTTAATTATTTTTTTAAGTATCACAAATTAAACTTTCAAGTGGTTATTTCTTAGCATTTCTGGTATAATTTTGATTGTTAACAATCTTATTAACTTTAGAAGTAATAAAATGTCCAAATAATACTTCGTATTCAAATGGCAAATTTTATGATTTTTCCACCTCTCTGTGTTTGAAGTGCGATTTCAGCAAAAGTAGCTCATTAAGTACCAGTTTTTATTAATGATTATGAAAGCTGAGAGTCTAGGGCAGTTTTAAAGTTATTAAGGAGCCATGCAACTACCTCCTTATATTTTAAATTTAACGTTGAAATTGAAAGACATTATTTACAGAACGTAACTTTTCAGTTTGTACCATAATTTTGATATTTTCCGTATAAGTTATGAAGACAAATATTTTAGGCATTAAAGAAAAACTCATGAGAATTGATTTGCAAAAGAATTACTCAAAAAAGTCAGATACTTTTTTCTTTACAATATTTTTAGTCGGTTAGGTCAGTTGTTCTCAAAATTTTAGAAAAATAATCATAACTCGAAAACTATAAAAATCGCGGAACATACATGGGGTGATTCGGATGCCCCACGGGGTGTTCTATCTCAGGACTTCCGCTTGACACTACTTTTTGGGACACCCTGTATACCTAGAGATGTTATAATAACAAAATTAATACAATCTCTGTGATCTTATCACTATTAGCCATCTCTTACAGATAAAAAACCAGTGTAGAAATATATTTATAAGATTAAGATATCATTAAATTTTACTTCTTTTTTATTTTTTGGTAATAACATAACATAAATCATAGAAGCAGAGATCTAGGTAAGATCTAGGTAAGATCTCTGCTTCTATGATTTATGTTGGTAAATAATTAGTGCTTAAATATTCTACTTATTTAGTAATTGCTTATTTATACATAAATGTCAAGTAACTTATGATTATTGAATGAAGGGGATATAATTGTTGTCCAATACCAACTCCATTTAATCTTAGTAGGTATTTTACAATTATCCACTATAAATACCAATTAAAACAATGTACTTGGTTTATAATGTGTTTATCAATTTGAGTAGTTATGTCATTACAGGCAATTTCAACTTTTATATTGTTTTCATAACATGACTTCTTAAATGTGAAAAAGATAAAAAAAAATTGTACAGATTAGGTACTTTTTACTTATCTAAGTAAATATATAAAAAGAGAATTCACTATAAGAGTAAATTATTTTATACTAGAACAAATTATATTGACTGGCTCAGTGGTACAGTGGTTAGTGACCCTGGCTGGCGGTTCCAAGAGTTGTGGTTTGATTCCCACAGGGGACAAATATTTGTGTGATGAACATTGGTGTTTGTTCCATGTCTGGGTGTGAATATGTATTTATAAATATATATGTATGTATATCAGTCTCTGACGCCCATAGTACAAGCACTGCTTAGTTTGGGGTCAGATGACCAGGTGTATATGGAAATATCCCAGATTTTTATTTATATTTTGTTTATGAACATGCATGAAGAAGTTGATGGATGTGGATAAAACGAAAGTGGTGTGTCAGGACCATAGCACATGGCAGGAAGTGATCTCTGCCTACCCCTCTGGGAAAAAGGCGTGATTTTATGTAAGTATGTATTTATGAACCCCTAACTCCTTGTCTATGCCAGCCTGCGGATCCCCACCCCGGCCGATGGGGACATCCTGCTGGACTACTCCAAGCATCGCGTAGATGATGCGACCCTCTCGCTGCTGCTGGAGCTCGCGAAGAGCAGAGGAGTCGAGAAGGCTCGGGACGCCATGTTCAATGGTAAGTAGTCGGTAAAGTAGTTGCAAAGCAGAGAAGTAGCGGTTTCTCAATTTTAATATTTGCAATTTTATACTTCTTAAGAATGTAACGAGATGTAAATATTAAAAACTATTGCGTTTATGAGAGGGGTGATAAGAATTTTAATGTACCCTATAATAAAAAATAGTATACATGTTGCGCTGACCCCACTTAGCATGGGACAAGGGCAGTAGAATGATGATTATAATAAACCCTATTTATTGCAAAAAGTGGAGAGGCTTATGTTAAGCAGTGGATAGCAATAGGCTGATCTGATGATGAAGATGATAATAAATATTCTATTTCCCTAAAATTATGGATATTCTTGACTTGGAATTAAAAAATATTAAATTAAAGATCAAGTTAAGTTAGCTGTCATGCACTGGTCATAGCCAAAAAAGGACAATACCTGTGCAATATTTTTTCTTTTATTAATCAGTGTTAAAACAAAAATCGATCCCATCAAACCTGCTCTTTAACCTTTAATTCTCCAGGCGAAAAGATAAACTTCACCGAGGACCGCGCCGTCCTACACATAGCGCTCCGCAACCGGCAGCGCAGGCCTATCCCGGTGGGCGGGGCGGACGTGACCCCCGACGTGGACGCGGTCCTGGCGCACATGAAGGAGTTCTCCGGACAGGTGGTCGGTGGACAGTGGAAGGGGTGAGTGTGGAGACTGTGGAGCTTCTGTGTTAGTGCCTTCCTTAGGGCCGATATACATGGCGTCCGACCGATTTCAGCCATGGCGGCTGATCTCAATTGAGATCAGCCAGCAAACACAAGTGCACTCTCTTCTTCCTTACTCTCATAATTCGGATAGACGGCAATCCGAGATGACCGATGAGAGATCGGGCGCAGGACCACCGGCTTAACGTGCTTTCCGAGGCACGGGCGCTCAACCGCCAACTTCCTAACTCCGGGCTGAGTAATTTCATTACAGAAAAACTCACACAAATTTTGCCTGACCCCGGATTCGAACCGGGGACCTCTCGGTCCTAACGCAGCACCTTGCTACCAATAGACCAACGAGGCAGTGTAATAAAGACTGTATGTAAACATGTCTGTCCGTTGTCAGCTACACCGGCAAGGAGATCACGGACGTGGTGAACATCGGCATCGGCGGCTCCGACCTCGGCCCGCTCATGGTCACCGAGGCGCTCAAGCCCTATGCCACGCGGCTCAAGGTAACAGCTAGTGGGTTCGGTTCCCGCGCCTACCCGAAAACACTACTCTTCTTCTTCTTATCGTATTGATGAACAACCTGGTGTCAGAGTTTTTAAACCGCCCGTAGGCCTCTGACATGGCTTCACACACTGTAGGAAATCTCTCAGGTGTGCTGGTTTCCTCACGATGTTTTCCTTCACCGTTAAAGTGTCGAATGATGGTACATATGAATTTCAAATTTAAAAAACACATTGGTACCTGGCGGGGTTGGACTGGCGACCTCTCGCATGGCAACGAACTTAACCATCAACGCTTTTAAAAAACACTACTGTAGCGCTACCATGAGTTTAAAAGTGACAGACTCGATATCGTCTATGTCTATGAAAAACTTGTACAGCGCCCCTAGCGGTTACGCTAAGAACTAAAATCGGTAGTATGTAAAACCAATTCGATAATGAAAAATTCAGTATTGATATTTTCAATATCAGACAACACTCATATTCAAACGTGACATATTTATTCTGTTTTTCATGCAAAGTAGTTTAAGCACCTGTGTCACGGGTATCAAAATCTACAAAAGTATAGTATAGTCTATAGACTTTAACATTAATTTGTTAATGTATTACAAAAATAAATATGATACGACGACGTTGAATATCGCCAATTTGGTGGCAAGCAACGTACGTTCGGGTAATTTAACTTACCTATTATTTAAATCATTATATTTAAATTAAATTTATTCATGGTGGATAGGTGCTTGATAAACCCAATTGCACTTTAAAATCAGAAAATGAGGTAATAGTCTAACATCCTTTTGATGTCAAAGTTCATTAGGGGTGAGAGCCATCCGCTCCCCCGTAAGTCCGGTGATGGTGACAAGGCTACTCCAAGCCATCATCGTAAGTCAGTTAGGGAAAAAAATGTCATAAGCAAATAATACTTCGCCATATCTTACTAATATTATAAAGCTGAAGAGTTTGTTTGTTTGTTTGTTTGAACGCGCTAATCTCAGGAACTACTGGTTCGATTTGAAAAAATCTTTTTGCGTTGTAGACCATTTATCGAGGAAGGCTTTAGGCTATATAAGATCACGCTGCGACCAATAGGAGCAAAGATACAATGGAAAATGTGTAAAAAACGGGGGAAACGCGAACGAAGTCGCTGACACAGCTAGTACTAACTAAAAATCCAAGACAAATAAATGAATATTAATTATCCTATTTCCACCACCAGGTCCACTTCGTCTCCAACATCGACGGCACGCACATCGCCGAGGTGCTGAGGAAGCTGGACGCGGAGACGGCGCTCTTCATCATCGCGTCCAAGACCTTCACCACGCAGGAGACCATCACCAACGCCACGTCGGCCAAGGACTGGTTCCTGGAGAGGGCTAAGGACGTGAGTTCGATGCTCTGCTTCTTTTAATAGAGCTGTCCGAGAGGTTCTAAAAGCAACCGATAGATTTTTTTTATAATAGGCAAACAAGATGACCTCACTCCACCTGATGGTAAGCGGTAGTGAGTTCCAAATATGAGGTCGACAGGCACAATAGATCATATTGCGCCTGTCGCACTCACCCTGAAGGCCTGCTTAAATGCCGTTTCACGACCCGCCTGAAGAGCCCGGTATCATAGGAGGGAGGGAAAACATGAGCTGGAAGGGCATTCCATGCCTTAATGGCACGGGGCAGTAATGAAGAGCTGAACCTCTTAGTCCGAGCCACCAGCCCCTGCATTGTATGTGGATGGCAGCGCTGTCCTGCACGTGTCGTTTAGATGGCGCTTTTAGAGATATTCTAGGCTTAGGACGTGAGTTCAATGCTCTGCTTCTTTTAATAGAGCTGTCCAAGGGGTTTTTAAAAAGCAACCGATAGATGGCGCTTGTACTAAATGGAGCGCCTGTCCTGGAGGTTCCAAAAGCAACCGATAGTTGGCGCTTGTTCTAAATGGAGCTTCTGTCCTAGATGTTCCAAAAGCTACCGATAGATGACGCTTTTCGATACGACCGATAATTTTCCCCTAACAGACATATGATGATGGCTTGGAGTTGCCTCGCCATCATCACCGGACTTGCGGGAGAGCGGATGGCCCCCACCTCTAAATCGCTTTCAGAGATTCCATACTAGAACAGTAACAAGTTACTAACACTGATTGGGGGTTATAGCGTGTGAATTGGCCGCTAGGAGCGCTTGTGTCGTGTGAGGTACTCTAAATGTATATAATATTATAATATTTTGTAATTTTTTGTGTGTTGGATTTTTGAAGGCAGGTTTTTTATGTTTAAATTTTTATTTGTTTGAACGCGCTTATTTCAGGAGCTGCTGGTTCGAATTGAAAAAATATGTTTGTGTTGAACAGACCGTTTATCGTGGAAAGCCTTCCAGGTTCCGGGTTGCGGGTATACACCGTGAAATTTTAGTGGTTGTTTTCCCGTGGCAGAACGATTTGCCTTTAGTAATACTATCGAATCATGCAAATTATTCCTCGAAAAAAAACATTTTTTTTTTTTCAATTTTTCAGAATAATAATTTTCCAACTCGAAAACGAGAGAAGCTATCGTTGTTTTTGAAGATGTGACATATTCAGGTACAGTTTTCCGCGTGAATTCGATGCTTAAATCTAAAAAAGCTCTACACCCTAAGTCATAAAGCGGTTCGAACGTGCTTTCGAGTTACGGTTAAACCTTTCGTAAAACCGGCATTTATTGATTTTACCAAAAAAGAACTGCACACATCTTTTGTACTACTAAGAAAGAATCATTTTACTGCGGGAAAACAACCACTCCAATTTCACGGTGTATAACATGACATGTATACAATACGTTTGTCCGTGTCCCCCGCAGCCGGCGGCGGTGGCGAAGCACTTCGTGGCGCTGTCCACCAACGCGGAGAAGGTCACCGCCTTCGGGATCGACCCCAAGAACATGTTCGGCTTCTGGGACTGGGTGGGAGGCAGGTCGGTACCGATCAATATTACAGTTTACATACATTCATACATAGTATCACGCCTTTTTCCCAGAGGGGCAGGCAAAGATCACTCCCTGCCATGTGCTACGGTCCTGGCAGTTTTCTTCTTTAGTATGCCTGTTCACCGGAGAGGAGTGAGGTTGCGAAGCAGAGAAACTAAGAAATAGCTACCAATAAGACTGGCTCGGTGGAACAGTGGTAAGTGACTCAGGTTCATAACCTACGGTTCCAAGAGTCGTGGGTTCGATTCCCACTCGGGACAAATATTTGTGTGACGAACATCGGTGTTTGTTCCGTGTCTGGGTGTATTATTAAATAAATTTAAGTTTATTTGTGTCTCCACTGTTGATTCTGATACTCGTAACACAAGTGCTTAAGCTACTTACCACGGGATAAGATCAATGTATGTGATGTTGTGAAAATATTTAGTTAATTAGATACAATGAACCGATTTATCATCATCATAATCAGCCCATACACGTCCCCACTGCTGGGGCTCTGGCCTACCCTAAACTAGGGCGATCATCAGGTCTTGGTCAACCACGCTGGCCAAGTGCGGGTTGTTTGACTATACAACCTAAGAATTTGTTCGTAGGCGTGTAGGTTTCCTCGCGATGTTTTTCTTCACCGTTAGAGCGTCGAATAATCGTACATATGAATATCAAATTTGAACTGGCGACCTCTCGCATGGCACAACCGCAAGCGATGGCCTTAACCAATCAGCCATCGACGCTTTGGGCACAAATAGATATGTTACGGCTAATACCCGAAGTGCGGCTACACCTAGGTTTAGCCGGCTAGAACTAGGTGTAGCCACTGACTCTTGGCTAAACCTAGGTGTAGCCGATAGTTTTCGGATAAAACTAGGTCTAGCCTTCATCATGCCGGCTACAACTAGGTCCAGCCATTCCCTGTTGGATAAAACTAGGTCTAACTACACCTAACTACACCTAGTTCTAGCCGGCTAAACCTAGGTGTAGCCGCACTTCGGGTATTAGCCGTAACAGATATATACCTTCTCTTCAGATTCTTGTGGCTGTCACCTATGTATCGATTACGTAATCAACATCGATTTCGGTGTCTTACACTTTGAATGTCTGGCTTTGGTGCTCGAATGTCTGACTGAATGGGTGCCTAGAGTGAAAAAAAAATTCCAAAAATGTTATACATCCACAATCATCATAAATACACCGTGAAATTTTAGTGGTTGTTCTCCCGCAGTAAAATGATTCTATCGTAGTAGTACAATAGATTTGTGCAGTTCTTTTTTGTTAAAATCAAAAAATGCCGGTTTTACGAAAGGTTTAACCGAAACTCAAAAGCATGTTCGAACCGCATTATGACTTAGGGTGTTGAGCTTCTTCAGCTTTAAGCATCGAGTACCAAGCAGGCAAGCAGTACCTGATTACGTCATGTCTTATATAAAAACGATAGCTTCTCTCGTTTACGAGTTAGAAAATTAATATTTTGAAAATTTAAAAAAAAAAATTTTTTTCAAGGTTAATTTTTCATGATTCGATAGTATTACTAATGGCAAATTGTTCTGCCACGGGAAAACTACCACTAAAATTTCACGGTGTATATTTTTTTATTTACATTATTAATATTAATTTTCAACAGGTATTCTCTGTGGTCGGCGATCGGCCTGTCCATCTCGCTGTACGTGGGGCACGACAACTTCGAGAAGCTGCTGGACGGAGCCAACTTCATGGACAACCACTTCACCACCGCGCCCTTGGATAAGAACGTGAGTATAAACACATACCTACCTATATATTTCTACTAGCTGTGCCCGCGACTTCGTCCGCGTGGACAATCCTTATCACTCAGGGGTATGAAAAATAGATGTTAGCCGATTCTCAGACCTACACAATTTGCTCACAAAATTTCATGAGAATCGGTCAAGCCGTTTGGGAGGAGTACGGGAACGAAAACTGTGACACGAGAATTTTATATATAAGACTTGTTATCGACTTTAGTTCACCACTCCACTAGATGGCGCTATGTATACGTTTCTTGTAAACGTAAGCATTACGTATTGGGCTGTACAACGTAGTTTAAACTTACGCCGCTAGATGGCGTTAGTGCGTTGTTTACATCGCGCAAGCGTTTCGTTTTTCGAATAGCTCAATGTAGCGCATATGATCAGCAACGCTGGCGGTCGACCACCTATAAGGTGAAAATCGCTTGGCGCTCACGCGTCTGACAGAGCAAGCCCCGCCCAAATTGTGGTCCGAGAGCCTGCAAGAATTTTTCGGTAGGTATATGAGGCAAGCTGAAAACTTGTCCTATACCTTTAATATTATAACCCAACACAAAACCGCAGACCTGGCTGAGTAGCGGGGCCAAACCAAACCCCCAATTTAGTTTATTTAAAAATATATTTTATAATCCAAAAAAAAGGTAGAAGTTCCATCGAAATGATTTGTCTTAGTGAGTCTTATTTTTTAGTTATAAATAAAAAGATGAAAAATATTTTTGGGGGTTTGCTTTAGCCCCGCTACTCACCAGCCAGGTCTGCAGTTTCGTACTGGGATATAATAGGAGAGGTACAGGATAAGTTTTCAGCTTGCCTCAAATACCTACCAAAAATTCTTGCTAGCTCTCCTACTATTGGAACGTTTTTGCTTGGATTTTGACAGATTTTCTTCAAGTGCTCTTCTATTGGCCAGTGGGCGGGGCTAATGGCGTTTAAAGAAATCTGTTTGAAAAGTGTACTACCGCCAAAATTTCCGGTTGTACATTGATCTGTTGTGCAATATTTATTTATTGCTTGTTGCTATTCGCAGGCACCCGTTCTCCTAGCCCTGCTGGGCGTGTGGTACCACAACTTCTTCGGCGCGGAGACACACGCCTTACTACCCTACGACCAGTACCTGCATAGGTGAGAGATGATATTTATTGAAAAATAAGTCTTTATGGGTCTTCACGCGATATTAGGAGTAGCAAAATTACATAGCTACTTACTGCCCCCGATTGGTGTAACCTAGTCGAAACGTAATGTAAGTAAGTAGCTATGTAATTTTGCTACTCCTAATATCGCGTGAAGACCCATAAAGACTTATTTTTCAGTGTAATGGAACGCGAAGGTTTAAAATCTTACATGATATTGATTGTCGATGTGACGTGAATGAGGGCTTCTTAGGCCTCACTAGGCGGCGCCACTGTTGAGTGAGATCCTACAATAGGTACTACTATTGTGTTAAGGGAGCTAAAATGGAAATTAACATTTATATCATATTTAAATACATAAAACTATTGGCCAAGCAAGAGGTACCTCGATAAAACGGCGAAAATAAAGTATTTTCCTCAGATGTACTTTTAAAGCGCTCATATTCATTAATAATTGTCATATCGGCTCCTAACTATTGATAAATGTTCAAATATTAATCTTTATAGTAATAATTAACTCTCTAGTCAGGGGATACCAGTCACAACTATCTGTCCGGTGGTTGGTGAACGGTATACGGGTAAGCGACCCCGGCTCCTCGAGCTACTATCGACTCAGTCCAAATCATCCGAGGCGATAGTATCCTTCCTCCCCTTTTCCTTCCCCCGTCATATATCCTTGCTACTCGTGGAAACGCAATGACCTTGTTAAAACAATGCACAAGGCAGAATGGCGGCGACGTGGTCCACAACCCGTCACGTCACGTTTCCCACAGAGGTGAAAAGTGGATCGCTGCAAGTGATCTCTGCCTACCCCTGTGGGAAAAGGGCGTGATTTTATGTATGTATGTATTAACTCTCAAAACCGACCCGCTAACAGTGGCATTTGCATTTAGAGGACCTCACTCGACATAAGCGCCCCTAGCGATCGATTTACACGCGATAGTAGTTATGCAGTTTAAAAGTCTGCAGCCGTTAGTGTATATCACTAACGGATAATATCGTCTGCGACTTGCCTTTTTAATGTACACATAACACTCTACCGTGTTTTAAATTATTGGCATTAGGGTATTTTTTGTGTTGTTTACGATATTTACATAGGGAAAGACATCGGTAAACTACTTCATTTTATATTATGTTATCAAAAACGTTTATGTCGCGAAGAAATTATTCAGCCCGAAAGTTAGCGGTTGCACGCACGCGCCTCGGAAAGCATGTTAAGCCGGTGGTCCTGCCCCTGATCATGTCGGATTGCCGTCTCACCGATCTATGAGAGTAAGGGAACAGAGAGTGCACTTGTGTTTGCGCACTTGTGCATTATAATATTTCCTGCGCACTTGGCTGATCTCAATTGAATTGAATTGAAATGAATTCCTACAGCCTAACACACTTGTGTTAATGTAGTTTTTCCTTTTGTTTTATTTAATTTCTGTGTATCAAATTGTGTATGGTTCCCAAGATACAAGCTAAGCTTAGTTTGGGCAACCCCTGGAAACAATGAGAGCTCGATTTAAAATGTATAAACTATGTTAGATTGTAAGTTTCTTTAAGGTATAATAAACACATTTTTTTTTAAATTGTGATCGGTCAACGAAATCGGTCGGACGCCTTATTTACATAGGGACACCCGTAAGCTACTTTTATTTTGACGTGACAACGTCTTAAATTAGGTTGCGGCTGGGAGTCACTTATGAAAAAGTGTAACGCTCGGTAACGTTACGATGAGTCACCGAACGAGAGAGAGGCCCGCCGAATGCCTTGCGTCTCTCTCCCACTCAACTATGATCGGTCTGCCGCGCGCGCAGCACTAGAGAATTAGACGTTGTCACGTAAAATCTTCGCCCGTAAAACCGACTTTACAGGCAACCATTTTTTTACTATGTATTGATGTTAACGCTTTATTTTTTCAATTTTCCAAATAGATTCGCAGCGTACTTCCAGCAAGGAGACATGGAGAGCAACGGCAAATACGTGACTCGGTCCGGAGAGCGGGTCGACTACGCGACCGGGCCCGTGGTGTGGGGCGAGCCGGGGACCAACGGGCAGCACGCCTTCTACCAGCTCATCCACCAGGGCACCAGGTTAATACATACAGATTTTTATTTATTTACTAGCTGTACTAGCGACTTCGTTCGCGTTTCCCCCCGTTTTTTACACATTTTCCATTGTATCTTTGCTCCAATTGGTCGCAGCGTGATGTTATATACCCTAAAGCCTTCCTCGATAAATGGTCTATACAACGCAAAAAGATTTTTTCAAATCGAACCAGTAGTTCCTGAGATTAGCGCGTTCAAACAAACAAACAAACAAACAAACTCTTCAGCTTTATAATATTAGTAAAGATTTATTTTTGGGAAACATACAATTACACTTAACACATAAAGATAGAAAATACATAAATTACACATAAATCAGTGAAGTTTCCACCGTTAAATAGTACCTAACCTGAGCACACAAAATCGGTTTTATTTTTTTTAGTTGTTTTTTTTATAAATAAATTAATTTATTTATTATGCACTGCATCACATACATTGATCTGATCCCGTGGTAAGTAGTTTAAGCACTTGTGTTACGGATACCGGAATCAACAATAGATAGACAAATATACTTAAATTTATTTAATTACACACACAGACACGGAAGAAACACCGTTGTTCGTCACACAAACAAATATTTGTCCCGAGTGGGAATCGAACGCACGACTCTTGGAACCGTAGGGTTTGAACCTGAGTCACTAGCCACTGTTTCACCGAGTCAGTCATTTTTTTTGGTGGTGTGATGATTTGGCCCAGCTATCAAGAAATTGGCCTTCAATAGAGAGCAGGGGATAGGTTTGGAGGAGACTTTTGCCCAGCAGTGGGATGACACGGGTTAAATAAAAAAAAATGTTGATTTTTTTAATGCTATTAAAGCTCAAGCTTTAGTTTTGGAAGGGGCCTCAGATGATCAGCAGGGAGCAGTTCTAGGCTGAGATGATGTTGGTGAAAGTGCAATCTAAATTTTAAATTTGAAAAATTCGCTTTCATGACTGTGGTTCAAGTACCCGGGGGTCATGAATGTGATTTTTTCGAATTTTGGATTTACATACAGAATTTTTTTTTCTTGTAATTGGCGTTCAAAATAACTTGTCCCTAATTGATGGTGGTAAGCGACCGTAAGGTAGGGATTGGCAAGTGTGGAAAAAATATCGATATTTTTCAAATATTCACTTAATCGATCGATCGTCACGGACACGGATCAAACACCGATGTTCATCACACATCATCACAAATATTTGTCCCGGGTGGGAATCGAACCCACGACTCATGGAACCGGAGTTAGTAGCCATGGTCACGATCTCACCCGTGATCATGGCGCTTGCACCAATGCCGAAATATCGGGAGCTCATTAAAACAAAACAAAACAACATGGTAAATATCCCGGACAGTTACAGTTTTCTAATGTGTGTGACCATGACAGTTTAAAATCACAAATAGTAATAGTTCGCTCGCGACCACGATTGGTGTAACCCAGTCGAAACGTCGGGCAGTAAGTAGCTATGTAATTTGCTACTCCTAATAATGCGTGTAGACCCATAAAGACTAATATTTAGTTTAAAATCATTCATACATATCTTGGACATTTTAAGTTTTTTAATGATGACTGGCTCGGTGGAACAGTGGTTAGTGACCCTGGCTGGCGGTTCCAAGAGTCGCGGGTTCGATTCCCACTCGGGACAAATATTTGTGTGATGAACATCGGTGTTTGTTCCGTGTCTGGGTGTGATTATGTATTTAAAAATATATATGTATGTATATCAGTCTCTGACACCGGGTCGGATGACCGTGTGTGGAAATGTCCCAGATATTTATTTAATGTGTTCCGTGTGCCCCGCAGGCTGATCCCGTGCGATTTCATAGCGCCCGCGCAGACCCACAACCCCGTGGCTGGAGGCACTCACCACAAGATCCTGTTGGCCAACTTCTTGGCTCAGACCGAGGCGCTCATGAAGGGGAAGAGCGCTGAGGAGGTACGGTAGCTTCAATGTTTTCTACTACTTACGGCACATTTGGCAAACTTACTGATTGCTTGCAGTTTGCCTCCATATACAAGGTCGTGTAGTCGACCAACTCGCAGTTAGCCAAAGTGATTGACTAAGGCCTGATCGCCCTAGTTTAGGGCAGGCCCGTGCTCCAGCAGTGGGGACGTATATGGGCTGATATTATAAGTTCTTCTGACGGTCTTACCGTTTAAAAACAAAGTCTGATTTCCAATATGGAATTAGTTTAAAATTTTTTGTTAGTTTTTATGATTAAATTTTTTATGTTCATTAATGTTTGCGTTGCCTCGTTGGTCTATTGGTAGCAAGCGTACGTAAGGACCAAGAGGTCCCCGGTTCATGTCCAGGGTCGGGAAAAATTTGCGAGTTTTTCTGTAATGAAATTACTCAGCCCGAAGTTAGGAAGCTGGCGGTTGCGCCCGTGTGTCGAAAAGCACGTTAAGCCGATGGTCCTGCGCCCGATCTCTCATCGGTCATGTGGGATTGCCGTTTCACCGAATTATGACAGAAAAGGGAATAGTGAGTGCACTTGTGTAAGCGCGCACACTTGTGCACTATAATATGTTCTGCGCACTTGGCTGATCTCAGTTGAGGTCGGCCGTCATGGTTGAAATCGGTACGCCTTATAATATTTGTTATATTCCAGGCTAAAGCCGAGCTGGAGAAGTCAGGCATGGCGCCTGAGGCGGTAGCGAAGATCCTGCCGCACAAGGTGTTCCCGGGGAACCGCCCCACCAGCTCCATCGTGCTGAAGAAGGTCACACCCTTCACTCTTGGAGCGCTTATCGGTGAGCCTTGTTCTTACAGTTACAACGTGTTCACACCTGGCGATTTTTGGGCGATTTCGTTCGCCGCGATTTCGCCTCATCCAACCTACCCGCGTGTGAACAGGCACTTAACAGTACCTTGGTGACTTTGAAACTTTTGCGTGTTTGTAAAATCGTAAGTCAGTAAGGAAAATATAAAATAAAGTAATATTATGTAAGTGCCGCAGCTGCAATTCCACTGTCATGAATACTTATTGAGCAAATGAATATGATTGAAATAAATAAATATTTAGGACATTTCTACACACGGTCAACTGACCCCAAACTATAAGCAGAGCTTGTACTATGGGCGTCAGAGACTGATATACGTCGTACATATATTTATAAATAAACTAGCTTTCCGCCCGCGTAGAGACGTTTAACGGGTAAAACATTACTTCTTTATAGCGCAGTCGGTTAAAAAGCCAGCTTTCCTAGGCTCTGGACTATATCTGTTCCAAATTTCGTTTAAACCGGTTCAGTACTCTATGCGTGAAAGCGTAACAGACAGACAGAGTTACTTTCGCATTTATAATATTAGTAAGGATATATAATCACACGGAACGTAACAAACACCGATGTTCATCGCACAAATATTTGTTCCGAATGGGAATCGAATCCAAGACTCTCGGAATCGCCAGTCAGGGTCACCGACCACTGTTCCGCCGAGCCAGTCGAATTCGTTTACCTTACCCAGGTTTACTACCTACGGTTCCAAGAGTCGTGGGTTCGATTCCCATCCGTGACAAATATTTGTGTGACGAATATCGGTGCTTGTTCCGTGTCTGGATGTTTTATTAAATATATTTAAGTATATTTGTGTATCCACTGTTGATTCTGATAACTGTAACACAAGTTATTAATCTATTTACCACGGTATCAGATAAATGTATGTGATGTTGTGAAATATTAAAAAAAAAAAAACCTTAACCTCACCATTTCCAGCGATGTACGAGCACAAGATATTCACCCAAGGCGTGATCTGGGACATCAACTCGTTCGACCAGTGGGGCGTGGAGCTCGGCAAACAGCTCGCTAAGGCCATCGAGCCGGAACTCTCTGCCGCAGGACCTGTTACCTCTCACGACGCCTCCACCAATGGACTCATCAACTTCTTGAAGGAGAACTTCTAGACTTCTAGAGGTGGGGAATGGTGGTGTATGATGAAGGGATGGTTCTGTTTTATATCGCACTTTTGTAGGACCAGGGTACGATTGTCAAATTTTGCAAAAATGTGTTAAGTATGTAGAATATACTTTAACCCTTTATAAGATTCTAATAAACAAATAAGTAAATAATAAATGAATAAGTCTCTCGCAACTATACTTGCACTGTTATCTGAACCTAGGGATGAGAGCCATCCGATCCCCCGCATGGCCGGTGATGATGACAAGACTCCTCCAAGCCATCAAAGTTAGTCAGTTAGGAAAAAACTGTTATCTGAATCTTATGGCGTTGACTTAAGGTCCAAAAGCAATGAAAAATTACAAGGGTTAAAAGTGTGTTTTCAACTAAAGACAAAGACAAGTATAGTTACTTAAAAAACCGCCATGGGTATAAAGTGGTCCCAGTTGACCTCATCCCACCAGATTGTAAGCGGGTGTGAGGTTTTATAACAAAATTAACTTTTACTATTCCTACATCCTTTGATTCACATTTCCTGCGTCAAGGGTACTCCCACCATACCCTGGCATCAATATGGGTACTACAAAAATTTAAATTGATCCCCAAATTTACAAAGGGGTACTGGAAATAACCCTCATTTTATTATATTCTTCATAAAAAAAACCACCATTCCCAATTGTACGATACTTAAGTTTGCTCTTCACTGAGCTGTATGATGACGTATGCCATCAAATTATATATTATGTACCTAAGAAACTATAAAAAATGTTATTTGAAAATGTTCAAAATTATCGGAAAATTGTTATGTTTTATTTATATTGAGATGTATTTTATGAGAAATTAACATCACATTTATGTACTCGGTTTGGGCACAATACTTTTATGTTGTAGCAAATGTATTTGATATGACATTTTTATAATAAATGCTTTTATTTAGTGGCTTATGTTTTGTGCAAGATGAAGGCGTATCGTATTACATATTTATAAGATTGAAGTGAAGTTTTACGAAGGAAATGTAGAGATTTTAAAGAAAAATACTTGATATTATATAATCATGATATTTATTGAAATGCTAAGATCTATAATGTGTATGTTTGCTTATGTTATTAGTGAGCTTAAAGTTTGATGATAGACATGTATCGAATGTTATGTTTTGTAGAGTAATATATGTGTTGAATAAACACGTTTTTCACCGAATTGCATATTATTTTATTTGGACCAGTGCCCTCTTCGCCCATATACGTCCCCACTGCTGGGGACAACCTTAACCTGCCTCTTAAATCATTCTTCTTCCTTCTATCCATTACAAAAAACCGCATCAAAATCCATTGTATAAAGATTTAAGCACACATATATACTGCTTTATTCTATAAAGTGATGGTCAGGCAGTACAGTATATTTTTGCAATATCTTCCTTTTATTATGATGTACTTTTTTTTACGCTACAAGTCTTTTGATGTATCTAAGATGGAAGAGTTTAAATCATCCTTGCTTTACTACCCACATTTTTGGTTCAAATGTGGTCGCCTAATGTTCATAATACCAGGAATAAAAACCAAATACACATTATTTCTTTATTTTACATATAACGATCGTCAATTCTTATTCCTTGAAACAATAATAACAATGAGCAGTTCAATTATCAAATTCGAGATATGCATAATTATAGGAATAATACAAAATGAAAAATTATTCACAGAATAACAAAATTTTCTGCGATATAATATTTTAAGAAGAAAATGAGACCTGCTGCGAATATATTTAAATTTTCCTCAAATCTTCTCACCGGACCCTGTGTCAACACAATGCCATCTAGCGGATGATGTAGAGAAGTCATTCGTCAAAACATCCATGCAATTTTTACATACGAGCCTAGCTTAAACTACCTTAAGTATAAGTAAGTAATATTTGGACGCGAACTCATTTCGGCTTCCGTCCCCTTCCGCCCGTTTTCGCCTTTTTGTTGGCATTTTTCTTGTCTTCCTCCGCTTTCCTTTTCGGGTTAGGTGTTGTTGATAGCACCTGAAAAATATTATAAAGATAAATTAATTTACAAATAAACGTGTGTATACTTACTATACCATGCTCTATAAGGCATTTTTTTCCTAACTGACTAACGATGATGGCTTGGAGGAGCCTTGTCATCATCACCGGACTTGCGGGGGAGCGGATGGCTCTCACCCCTAAACTATAAGGCATTGAATGGTTTCTCTGTCTTTTACCTATTGGAGGAATTTTACATATTAGGATGATGGGGCCTTTTTTTACTGCTTCGTTGGTCTATTGGTTGCAAGTGCTGCGTTAGGTCCCCGGTTCGAGTCTGTGCTCGGGCAACATTTATGCGCTATTCTGTTAACAAATTACTCAGCCCGAAGTCATGAAGTTGGTGGATATACGCACTCGGAAAGCGCGTTAAGCTGGTGGTCCTGCGCCTGATATCTCAGTAGTCATGCCGGATTGCCGTCTCACCTTACTATGAGTGTAAGGGAACAAAGAGCTGAGGGAGCTTGCAAGGCCCTGGAACCTCAACTTGCCCACTGGGAAATCTATAGGAATAGAACCCATGACCAGGTCCCTTTTTCCGATTAGGAACTCGTTAGAAATAAAATAACAACTTCTGGAAATATCATCATCAGCCCATATATGTCTACTCACTGGCCTACTCTAAACTAGGGCGTTAAGGCCTTAGTCAACCACGCTGGCCAACTAAACAACCTAAGAATTTCTTCGTCGGTGTGCAGTGCAGGTTTCCTCACGACGTATTCCTTCACCGTTAAAGCGTCGAATAATCGTACATATGAATTTCAAATTTGAAAATCACACGGTTTTGCGGGACATCATTTATTTTATTTTATTTTATTTTATTAGGAACAACAAACAGTTACACATTACATAAGAAACAAATAATTATAAATTACATACATATAAATTAAATGTATAACCAACGGCGATGTTCACAGATTAATATAGAAAATATCAGTGTAGTTTACAAAGAAAGTCAATATATAAACTTACAATAAATACAAATCAAAATACATAATATAGTTGACTATGGCTGTGGCAAATCAGTTGTTTCCCTAAGCTGTAAAATATCTTTGGCTCGTTTTTTGAAAACACCAGGGCTTATAGAGAAGTCTAAATTGTTAAAGTGCTTGTTGAATATTTGTAACAATCTTGTAAAAGGGGCTCGTTCACCAGCGCGCGTCCTGCACCTATCCGTGAAGAAGGTATGGCAGGGACGCCTATTAACACAATTTCTGGGTACCGTAAACAATAACTGGTTAAAAATCTCCATACAATCTATCCTGTTATTCATCACGTTGTACAAGAACATTACTGAGAGAAGGAGACGCCGTGATTCGAGACTCATTAGGTTGTACTTTTGTAATAGTTGATCGTAGGGCAGACGCGAGCGGCGGCAGCAGTAATTCGTTTTAAGAAGAAACTTCCGTTGAATCCTTTCGATCATTGCGTTATATTTCTTATAGTGTGGATTCCAGACTGGGATAGCATACTCCAACTGTGACCTGACTAGTGACCTGTATAGTGCAAGAAATGTTTTTTGTTTACGGAACATAAGGGTGGACCTAGTGACAAAACCGTACATTTTGAAGGCTTTGTTAACTATTGTATTTACATGGACATTCAAATGGAGTTTTGAGTCGAGTATAGTTCCCAAGTCTTTTATTTGTTGGACTCTGCAGAGCTTTACATTGTTAAGAGAATAATCAAAACATGCCGTGTTTGTCTTTTTAGTGAAGCTAATACAGGCACATTTAGGTAGGCTAAGGAACAGCTTATTATGTGCACAATATTCAGCAAGCCTATTAAGGTCTGCTTGCAACAGGATACAGTCATCTAAGGAATGGATGCTCCTATATATTTTCAAATCATCCGCATACAGTAGAAATTTAGAATGTGAAAAGCATTTGGAGATGTCGTTAACGTACAGTAGAAAAAGTAAAGGTCCAAGAATAGAACCCTGTGGCACGCCTGATGTTACGGTGACTAGTTCCGACTGATATCCATTCAAAACAACGAGTTGAGTTCTGTTACTAATATACGATCCAAACCAGCGCAATAAGTTACCCCGAATTCCATTGAATGCAAGCTTTTCCATAAGAAGTCTGTGATCAACCTTATCGAAGGCTTTTTGGAAGTCTGTGTACACGGCATCAACTTGAATTTGAGCATCCATATTGCGAAATACATAATTGGTAAACAAAGTAAGGTTAGTAGTAGTTGAGCGCAATTTAACAAAGCCATGTTGTTCTTGGAGCAGGAGTGTATGGAGAGTCGGATAAACTTCCCCGTGTATAAGCCGTTCAAAGGTCTTCGAGAGTACAGGAAGTATGGAAATTGGTCGATAGTTCTCGATATTATGGTTATTGCCCGACTTGAAAATTGGTGCAATGTTGGCACGTTTCCATATAAGAGGGAAGACGCCTTCTTGTAGGCATTTATTATAAATAATATAAAGAGGCCTGCATAGTGCCGGAGACGACTTAAAAAATACTGGGGGAATACCATCGGGACCAGACCCTTTAGTGATGTCGAGAGTTTTTAAGGCTCTAAGAATGGCGTTGCTGGATATATGAATGTTTGAAAGAATATTGCTATTATGATGGTAATCATGTCGTGGTTCTTGGTGCCATTTTTTGGGGTCGAATGAGCTTTGTTCATATACAGAATAAAAGAAATTAGAAAAAAGGTTGCATATATCTGTGGGATTATCTGAATGTGTACTTAGATAATACATGTTGGAAGGTATATTTCCTTGTTTGTTGCGATTTTTTATGTAAGCCCAAAAATATTTTACATTATGGGTGATACTATCTTCTACAGTATTAATGTATTCTTTATATAATTTAGCACATTGAGCTTTAAACCTGCTACGATATATAGAAAAGGTTTCATAGTCAGATATGTTTTTGTATTTCTTCCATTTGCACCAAGAACGTTCCTTATTTTTAAATATATGGATTAGGGAGGAGTTAAACCAGGTCGGGAAGTGGGATGATCTAGCGCGCCTTATTGGAACATGTTTATTAATGATTTTATTTATGTTATTGTAAAAAACGTCAACTGCTTCTTGAGCGGCGAAGTCCGATAAAAGTGTATCCCAATCCATACTTGCAAGTTCATGATTAATGCCTTCATAGTCGGCCATATGGAAATTGGGTCTAGGCGTTTGGTATTTATGCATACGTTTCACATTTGTATTTAGAATAGTTAGTGCACAAAACGGAGGATGGTGAGAGTCGGGCGACAATAACGGGATGCAGGTGGAAACATCGGTGTCAATATTGGCTATGATTAAGTCTAACGTTCGACCCAGTTCGTTTTTTAATTTATTATATTGACTAGCATTAATAGTATGCATGAAGTTAAGAAGATATTGGCCGGCCGATCCTACCCTCACAAAAGGGGTGTGATCAGTCCAGTCTATCCCCGGCAAGTTATAGTCACCCAATATAAGGAATCTTTCAGTTGACTCACAGCTAACGCTCTGAAGAAGAGAATCAAAGTGGGATTCATATATTTCGGCCGAAGTGTGGGGAGGAAAATAAGTGGCACTGATAATATGCTTTTTCGCGGGGTTAGAAGCCATCAGTGTTAGTAAAACTTGTTCAAATGTAGAAGGGTCGAAATGAGAAACCATTTTAATGGGCTTAAGTTCTTTACGAACTGCTATTAAAACTCCCCCACCCTCCCTTTTTTTCGTAGCAAGGCGATCGCGGTCACATCTGAACACTAGATAACGGCTGTCAGCCAATTCAGTGTCAAAAATTTCTGGAACCAGCCAGGTCTCAGTCAAAACTATGATATCATAAGATGCAGAAAGAATGTTCATGTATAAGGTATGGATCTTTGTACGGATTCCGCGACAATTCTGATAATATATTGATATATTTTTATCCATAAGAGATTTCGAGTAGATAATAAATACATAATATAAGTAAAAAAAAATTGTTTTTAATAATAATAAAATAAATAAATAACAGTGGTACGTGGTCGGGTTTGAACCAGCTACCTCTTGCATGGTTAGCAACGATCGTAACCACTCGGGCATCGACGCTTTTTTCGAGCCCATGTCTGGCCAGTGTGTGGTATTCACATAAGATATAATAATTGCAAGACATGACTTACTTAAATCTTGAAAACTGAATTGCCATTAATTTATTTTTGTTTTTTATGTTATTGACTTGTTTAATCATTTATTTTTAATGTTAAGACGACTATTTTTTATTTTATTTTTACTGACCGAATTATCATTGACATTGTTTATATCATTTCTATCATACGTGTAATTTAGTATTAAGTTTGACATGTACGTGTACAATACTGGCGCTTTGGGAAACTGTAATAATAATAATATAATGGAAGGTAACAACAGTCAAGACAGTACCAATAGTAGTTTCCACAACAGGCGTCATCCCCCGAGCACTACACACAAGCCTCATCACAATCGACATACCCTCACACACATACGAACTTCTTCAAAAAGCAGCAATCAAAAGTAAGAGCAAAAGCAAATTTTTAAATATAGATTAATTTCTCTAAGATGCATTTGGCTACGGCCCGTGCTCTTACGATATCCTCTTAGGAGAGTAAAAAAGATAACTGTATAATAATAATAATAATAATTTATTGAGTTTCCCACAATGTTGCACTTAAATCTACTTATGAGTATAACAAGGAATTAAGAAGAATGTAGCAACAGCGGGGACTGGTGCCTAAACTAGGGAAACCCTGTGTCTTAGGTCACCAGGACCCTGCCCTACCTGAGTGGCATGAGTATACTCTATTACATAATAATGTAATAGAGTATACTCATGCCACTCAGGTAAGCCAATATGTGACCAATGATGGAATAAATAAATATTATATCAAATATTATATCTGGGACATTTCCACACACGGTCATCTGACCCCAAACTAAGCAGAGCTTGTACTATGGGCGTCAAAGACTGATATACATACATATATATTTTTAAATACATACTTAAATACATAATCACACCCAGACACGGAACAAACACCGATGTTCATCACACAAATATTTGTCCCGGGTGGGAATCGAACCCACGACTCTTAGAACCAGCCAGGGTCACTAACCACTGTTCCACCGAGCCAGTCAATAATAATTAATAAATAAATAAGAGATGTTTGCTACCCTATTAGTCCCTGTTACCTTGAAGAACCCGTCGAGTCGTCCCTGCGTGGTCCCGGAGCGCGCCTTCAGCAGCTTCTTGGCGCCGGCGCGCACGCGCTCCTCGCTGAACTGCTTGTCGCCGCACAGGAACTTCACCAGACCTTCCTCGTCAGGGTCCGTCCACTTGATCTGATGATGGAGAGAAAATAACTTTGAAGTCATGGCTCGGCAAGGACCGAGAGGTCCCCAGTTTAAGTGCGGGGTCGGGCAAAATAAGCTTTATTTCAAAGCTTTATTTCAAAAAATACACATAAAAATTGCACTTATTACTAGTGGTCCCTGCACTAAGCTATGCTTGTGTTGTGTCGCAGAGGCCGGGTTTTGATAAGTAATTTATGTAAGTTTTTGCGTCCTGCGTCCGATCTCTCATTGGTCATGTCGGATTGATAGTCTCACCGAACTATGAGAGTAAGGAGAGTGCACTTGCGTTTGCACGCACACTTGTGCACTATAATATGTCCTGCGCACTTGGCTGATCTCAATTGAGATTGGCCGCCATGGCTGAATCGGTCGGACGCCTTATTAAGTTATTAGTAAGGATTCTCCATTAAATATATTAGTCTTTATGGGTCTACACGCGTTATTAGGAGTAGCAAATTACATAGCTACTTACTGCCCGACGTTTCGACTGGGTTACACCAATCGTGGTCGCGAGCGAACGCGTGTAGACCCATAAAGACTAATATTTAGTGTAATGGAACGCGAAAGTCTAAAATATTAGGATTCTCCATGTTTCTGAGCGGTCCCAGGTTCAATGCCGGTCCTCACCTCCAAGGTAGCAGGATCAGCGACCTCCGGCTCCAAGAACAGCCTCCTCGCACCCTCGTAGTCCCAGTCGTCGGGCGGCGCGTACTTGGTGGTGTCGATGTTCTTTAACACTTGGTCCAGGGTTCGATGCGCGCGGATCAGCTCGATGGCTCGCTTGGGGCCCACGCCGCGGATGGAGCCGCAGTAGTCGCAGCCTAGGAGGATGCAGAGGTCGATGAACTGATGAGAGAAATTAGGGTTTTAGTATTAGAAAGAAAGAAATAATTTATTTTATTTATTTGGGAGAAAAATGTTTATTGACCATTACATAGACACAGTAAAATAAAAAAATATTATACATACAGACAAATTGAGAACCTCCTCCTTTTTTGAAAGTAACAATTCTACTAATATTATAAACGTGAAAGTTTGTTCATACAAACTCCACTCATGTGGATGGATGTTTGTTACTCTTTCAAGCAAATACTACTGAACCGATAACAATGAAATTTGGTATGCAGGTAGCTGAAGACCCAGAATAACACATAGGCTACTTTTTATCCCGGAGTTCCCGCGGGAATAGGGTTTCCACGCGGACGAAGTCGCGGGCGGAAAGCTAGTGATAGGTGCATAAATAAACAAGACACTAAAACTCAACTCAAACAAAGAAATATCAAACATAGACAAGGACTAAAAATAAAAAATAAATATTATACAACATCTGATCCCGTGGTAAGAAGCTTAAGCAAGTGCTTATGCTTCCACCACTGTTGATTTTGATATCTGTAACACAAGTGTGTTATCAAAATCAACAGTGGTTACTCAAATATACAAAAATCTATGTTGGTCACACAAATATTAATCACGAGTGGGAATCGAACCCACAACTCTTGGAACTGTAGCTTGTGAATCTGGGTCACGAAACACTGTCAGGCAAACATCATTTAAATTGAAGGTTAGAGCCATCCGCTCCCCGCAAGTCCGGTGATGATGACAAGGCTACTCCAAGCCATCATCATCACCTATATATGTAAGTTAGGAAAAAAAATTTAAACCCACCTCATTATGCTCCAACTCCAGCCCGCGCAGCACCTGGTCCAGATGGAACTCCTGCACGGGCATCTTGCGAGCCTCGGAGAATGTTAGGTGCCGCAGCAACACGTTGGCTCCGAACGTCAGGGCGTCCATGTCTTCAGTTGCTGTTGCGTACACTTTGCCGGCTTTCACCTGTAGAATGGTTTTAGTAAGGTTATTATAATAAGCTAACAAGATGACCTCACTGCACCTGATGGCAAGCGGTAGTGAGATCCAAATATGAGGTCGACAGGTACAATATCTGACCTGACCTTCAACCGGTCGACAAAATGTCTCCCACCCAAGATTTGAGACTTTCATGTTCCATTACATTATAAATATACATAAATACATACTATCACGCCTTTTTCCCAGAGAGGAATGCTGAGATCACTTCCAGCGATCCACTTTTCACTTTTGTGGGAAACGTGAAGTGACGGGTTGTGGACCACATCGCCGCCATTCTGCCTAGTGCATTGTTTTAACAAGGCCATTGCGTTCCCACGAGTAGCAAGGATATATGACGGGGGAAGGAAAAGGGGAGGAAGGATACTATCGCCTCGGATGATTTCGACTGAGTCGATAGTAGCTCGAGGAGCCGGGGTCGCTTACCCGTATACCGTTCACCAACCACCGGACAGATAGTTGTGACTGGTATCCCTGACTTATGGTGTTTATTTTTATACTAGCTGTGCCAGCGACTTCGATCGCGTTTCCCGTTTCATTTTTCATTATTTCTTTTTTTCTTCTTGCTCCTATTGGTCGCAGCGTGATGTTATATAGCCTAAAGCCTTCCTCGATAAATTGTCTATACAACGCAAAAAGATTTTTTCAAATCACTGGTTCGATTTGAAAAATCTTTTGCGTTGTATGTTGTTGTTCCTGAGATTAGCGCGTTCAAACAAACAAACAAACTCTTCAGCTTTATAATATTAGTATAGATTATTTAATTATTTGAGTGCTTACCAGCGCCGCGCACTGCGCCTCGGCCTCGCAAGGCGCCTCGACCACGGGCACGCCCATCAGCTTGAGCAGTTCCCGAGCCTCCTCGCCGTGCTTGCGGGTCACCTTCACCAGGCGACGGTTGAACTTCTCCATGGAGGCCTGGTCGCCTGAGGGGAGAGATGATTAGCTAATGTAAGATTTTAAACTTTCGCGTTCCATTACACTGAAATAAGTCTTTATGGGTCTTCACGCGATATTAGGAGTAGCAAATTTACTACGTGATTTATCAGTTCGCTCGCGACCACGATTGGTGTAACCCAGTCGAAACGTCGGGCAGTAAGTAGCTATGTAATTTTGCTACTCCTAATATCGCGTGAAGACCCATAAAGACTTATTTCAATGATTAGCTAATGTTCTTGAAGGTCTCACAACTTCTACATGAGGCCAGGCCCCGAAGACAAAGAAGCAATATCGAAACGATAACGAAGTTCGAAAATAATAAAATCTTTGGGATTGATTGATTAGATTGACCACGTGATTTATCGCGTCTAATGTGTTTACTAGCTTTTTAGCGTTACCGCTAGGGGCGCTGTACATTTTTTCATAGACATTCTTTACATAGACGATATGTCTGTCACTTTTAAACTCATGGTAGCGCTACTGGTCACCTACAACCACGGGAAAAGGTTAGCAAATGTTCTTAAAGGTCTCTCAACTTCTCCATCGATGCCTGGTCACCTATAGGGAGAGATGATTAGCAAACCTTCTTGGTGTCTGATGTATTTTCTTTAGGTTTTATCATTTCCCACTGCCGGGGCACGCGCCTACCCTAAACTAGAGTGATAAGGGTCAAACACGATGGCCAAGTGTGTGTTGGTTGACTGACTAGACTACCTTAGAATTCCTTTGTATGTGTGGTGCAGGATTCCTCACAACATTTACCTTCACCGTTAAAACATTGAATAGCTGTACCAATTTACATTGACTTTAGACGTTAGTATGTTGCGATTATCAATAAAAAAAAGGACCCAGGTTTCAACAAAATTTTGAAAACCCATCTACAGGCTTTGTCTGACTCATTGTAATAAGCTGTTATAAATACTTAAATGATTTTATTTTTTTGTGATTCCTAGGTGGTGATGAAATCTACTATAGGTATGTACTATTTATAAGCAGTGAAGTCTATATCAGTATATGTCCACTGTCCAATGCTTCTATTATACCTGCTTCCGTAGCTTTCTGCAGCTCCTTCTCAGCTTCCTCCCTCCTCTCCGCTCTCTTGTTCAGCTGGTGGGACTTCAGCTCGGGAGGTTTACCATCAAACACATAGACTGGCTTTATGCCATTTTCAACCAGCCTGATGGTTCGGTAGAATGTACCCATGAGGTGGGATGTGGTTTCACCGTCGACTGAGGTTAGTTGGGCACCTGATAAGTGGATGGAGTTTAGTTATCATACATTATTACATAGTATAAAACAAAATTGCTATCTCTGTCCCTATATCCCTCTATGTATACTCAAATCTTTAAAACTATGCAAAAGATTTTGATGCAGTTTTATTTCATAAATAGAGGAATTCCGTTAAACTGTACATGAAAGACTTGATCCTTTCCGAAAGTGTGCTGCTCATTTAAAAAACAATAAGTACTTTATTACAAAAATGTCTAGTAACAGCAGAAACTTTGTAAATACAATATTGGGTAAAAGACTTATGCTGCCCTTCTGGGAGTTTATGTATTTTATTAATTAATACAATAATACGAATACCTTCACTTCTGACAGCTATCAGAAACTGGTACAGGCTCATAGATGCGTCGATGGCGATTTTTCTTCCTGTAAATAATACGAAAACAAATTGTAAACATGGTGCAATGTAAATCAATGGATACAAAATATAATGTACAAACAGACATTCCTATGCCTTTTCTAAGTTTGTTTACGAGATTGGAAAGGCATGGAATGTACTATTAAGTTCAAATACGACATTAATAAAGAATAGAAAAATATTTTAAGGTTAACAATTGGTAGACTCACCGAAAAAGTTTTTGATTTCCATTTCTTTCACAGCCTGCGGCGCTATGTCCGCTATCAACTTAGATAGTCCTAGAATACCCATATTGTACACCAAATTCCAATATAATTACACAGTTTAACTATATACTCGCTCTGACCATTTGTAAATATGAATACCGATAATTTGGCGGGAAATTTTGACAGATAACTGCGACCGACGGTTTGACATATGCTGTAGTGATGTATATGCGTAAAATCAATAAATCTTTAAATCGATTTAAACTATTCATATGATACTTAAATACTTTATAACAAATATCTACATACTGGTTGAAAAGTTTTATCTTCATTTTGTGTGTGTTTTTATTTCAACGAATTGTAAAAGCTTAGCTATTAAAAAAGTCAGTAAAAGTAGAATACAGCAATAACAAAACGTAAGTGTAACATAGTGTCAACGATCAGCTGTTCTACTAATCGCGCGGACAAGACAGCGCCCAAACATTGTGTCTCTTTTGTTTTAATTTAAATAAAGCATTTAAAAACCACATACACTATGGGGAACTATTTCACGATCAACATGGAGGAGAATTTTAAGAAAAACCAAGAGTTCATACAAACAATCAATAAAATAAAGGTATGTAATCATACATTTAAGTGTTTCCACGAAATTTATGATAATGAAGTAGGTATGATGTTACAAATTATGCATAATTTTAGATGGAGAGACAGATCCAGTTGCAGTATCAAATGCAAGAACGTCAAATGGCGATGCAAATAGCCAAAAACAGGGACATCTGCCTTTGGCTCACAACTTTCTCCGTCGCATCAGCTACTGCGCTTTTTACTGGGTAATTTTGATTTATTACCACTATGTGACACACTTTATTTCATATAAAACTTGGCATAAAAAGTAACAATAATAATATAAATACACTTTTAATGAATATTCATACAACAAATGTTGCTTCTTGTTATAATACAATTATGGGTAAACATGACTAATGTTACAGTAGGAAAGTACCTACCTTAGACATGAATAAATAAATAATAAGTGACACACAGCTGTATTGACTCAATTTCTGATAATTAGTTTCAGGAGGACAAAAAGAGCGTATTTTCTGGTACCACTAGTACCTCTCACATTTGCGACCATGTATTACTGGGATCTAGCGTATGGGAATAAAATACACAGAATTCGAAGTAAGTTTTACTTTTTGGATAAGTAAGTAAGCAGAGATAATTTTTTTTTTAAATATTTTAACAATTTAACGAAAAATTATATCCAACTAGCTCTCCCGTAACTCAATAGGCAGTGGCGTAACTATACCCGTTGAAGTCCGTGGAAAATTTCTTCGGATGGGGCCCCGTGCACACCACGTTATTTTTTACCTTAATGTGTATGTGTGTTGGCAGTTGAGATTCTGCTATGACCGGGGGCCCCTACCAGGTGGGGGCCCGTGGCATTTTGCCGACTTGCCACCCTGTAGTTACGCCACTGTCAATAGGCACTTCAATTTAAACGAGTATAAAACTAGATGACCCAGTATTTTAGGTCACGGCTTCTGTGTATCCACTGTTAACATTGAAACCTTAACTCTTTCAGTGGAAGCCGAACACATTATGACACACGAAGCCGACATGCTAGAATGGCCGTGTGGCCTGCCATCGCCCTCGTCCATTGATCTGGGACGCCTTGAAGAAGAAGAAAAGAAGAAAATCCACCCTCCATTGCTTTAAGCTTTGCGAAATTTTCATACATACGTAAAGAGTATTTTAGTAGTGCTTATGATTTAAGCGAAGTAATTTATTATGAGAGTGTTGCATTTTAATCTAACCATAAACAGTCAAATATGTTTTAATTTTAATTTAAGCTTTCAGTATGGTGTGTAAGGGCTTGGTATAGAATTAGTAAATAACGCGCGAAGGCTAATTATACTATTATTTGGGCAGTCGGTTAATAACTAACCGGGAAGGAAGAATTTTGTTTTTGAATTAGATGATGTGAAATACTGTTAGTTGGCTTCGAGTCCTTGCTCTTTGCCCTTTCAAGTTTTATCTGCAAGATAAGGAGCATTTATTGTTGTTGATGAAATGAGCAAAACAAAAGAATCATCTAGTCACAAAACGGCATAGCTCTACATAGCTTATATTATTTTTCTATGGCAATTTGAGATGAAATAATTTAGAGAAATCTAATTATTAGGCATTGGGCAGCTACTTTCACTGATGTTTTGGAAGTGTTCTTAAAGTGTTTGGAATGTAACGATATTGCTTTTCCATTCATTTCGCGTTTGATGTACATTGATGTTATCGAGTCATACTGATTAAAAGTGTGCCTTGACTCTCAACTAGAGTAAAAAGAGAGGAATCTGAATAGTAATCTTAATGGTTTGGGAATTAGGACAATTGGTTTGGTAGAACAGCTAGTTTACAGTAGTGAAGTGTCGTACATTATAATAATTGATTATAATTCTCAGACATCGGACGCACAACAAGGTCAAACTCATACTATTACTGTTGAACAGATTAAAAATATCTTTAAACTTGTTCTAACGTAAACGTTTCGTATTTTAAACTCTGAATGTAAAAAATCTAGTTAATATTAATAGTCATACTATCCATTAGATAAGTCATTTTTAGTTAATGCTTTTTTGCTTTAACAAGTGCTTGTCATTTAAAATAGGTAAATAATTTCACCAGAAGATGACTTTGTCATAAACAAGTAGTCACTGCTGTGGTATTGTTTTGTTTTTGTACCAAAGTGAAATAACCACTAACACGGGAAACTATTACAGATATGTCTGATTTTAATTGCAAAGCAAAGATAAAGGTAAAAATCATTGATTCAAATTTCAAGAGTCGTATTATGTCGACGTACGTTGTTAACAACAACAAACATTCGCATTCCAATAATAATTATTATATAATCAAAAACACGGGATGTACTTACGATTCTAATATTTCTTTATTTTCAAATACATTGTAACCACATTATTATATTACAAAATTACCCTATCAATAATATTGCAGTTTTCAATTAAAAATAATAATATAATATTTAACGGTGTAGTTACTTACTTAGAAACTTTTAAACACTAAACTCTTAACATAGAGATTTTAGTTTTATGTATAAGTGCTTAAAACTATCGAAGTAATAAAAGAAAACACTTTTTCCGGTTTCTCATAGTAAGACTTTATATCTCATTATATAGTTAAACTTATACATTACTCTTATTTTATCGATTTCGTGTTATAGATGAAAGTAATACCTATATATTTGAAGTAATGTGCATAATACATTAATGTTTATAACGTTTTGCAATGTGATATTTTATAGGATTAGTCCACCAGTCAAGTGATATTTTATTTTAGTGTATACAAATGTTTACTTTTGTTTGATATATTTAAAAATATATTTTTGTTGTATAATTTTATTTTCGTGATTATGAAAGTGTTCAAGATCAAACTTTAGTATGAATATTATTTGAAACAGCTTAAAAAAGTAGTATGCTTGTGATGGATTATCTTATTGATCTACCTTTTTTTAATGAAATCACTAATCCATCAACATTATTATAATGTAATAATTAAAGTTTCTCTAACTTTGTAAGTATATTATTACGACAAATAAAACTTTTCCTGTTTATATAAAAACGTTGACGTGTTGAGATTAAAATTACATAAACAATAAATGATAAAAGTAACGAAATATAGTTTTAATTTCATTAAATTTTAATTTAATTCTTCGATTCTTTTGATCAATGCTCGAAAAACCTACTACCAAATGTACATACTATATAACGTCCATTGTACGAGGGGACAATAATATCGATTAAATTTTGCATTAATTAAATCGATTACACATTTTTGTTTTGAGTCACCTTACTAAAGTTGACAGCGAGGTTGCCATGGCAACTGACAGCGTGTTTGAATGGGCGCCGTAAACAAATGAAATTCGGCTCGAAGTCGTCAAATGCGCCGATATTTTTCGCATTTGTAGTTCAAAACTCCGTGTTACAGTTTATATCATCGACAAGATGGTTTTTGTGACCAATTCATGCTGCATTTTACGTAAGTTGTTGCTTATTTACTATTAGAATTGTGTTATTGACGCGTGTGTGCGACGAAAATTGTCACGGAAGTTATCGTAATGTATCGATCAATTTTCTGTCTGTATAATCAATATTTTAAAATGACAAGCATCACGCTGCTCCGTATTCAAATTAGTTTGCTACACAACTTAAAATTACCATTGGATGTGACCTCGCCAGACTGACTGTAGACATTTTTAGTAGGGCATTCCGTCTGCATACTTGAACAATGAAAACTATAAAATCTTCATTTTTAGTGTTGAAACCCGCTGTGTAACACGAGTGCTCTGGAACTAGTACAAATGAATCAAACTCAGCAGAATGTTAAGAAAGATGAGCGGAAGAAGGATGTCGCTCCAAAACAGATTCCAAAAAAGAGTCCGGAAAAAAATATGTCGGAGATCGACGAGCATATACTGAAGAGGTTTGATATCAAAAAGAGGCTGGGCAAGGGTGCCTATGGGATCGTGTGGAAGGCTGTGGATAAGAAGACGAAGGATGTAGTGGCGATTAAAAAGATTTTCGATGCGTTCAGAAACCAAACGGACGCTCAGAGGACGTTCAGAGAGATAATATTCTTGCAGTCGTTCAGGAACCATCCCAATATCGTCAAGCTGCACAGTATACACAGGTAAGTGGTTTTTTATTGCTCTATTGTTAAAAAAACCGGCCAAGTGTGTGTCGGACTCTCGCACGAAGGGTTCTGTACCAATTATGTAAAAAAAAACACGTTGATTGTATGGGAACCCCCTTAATATTTAATCTTTTGAAATTTTTAGTATTTGTTGTTATAGATTTCTAGCTATCACGGTCAATGAGATACAGCTTGGAGACAGACGGATAGACGGACGGCGGAGGCTTAGTAATAGGGTCCCGCTTTTAACTTTTAGGTCCCGAAGCCTGAAAACGAACTAGATCGGCGCAATGACCCAAAATTAGTCTTTTCCTCCCATAATAAGATTCACCTCTTAATCCGTTCCTGCACCACTTCGTCGTTTACCTAATATTTACCTGAATACCTAGGCAGACTCATCGTGTCCCTCTTGTACACTGTGCCTAAAGAATAGGTCAAAATCAAAATCAAAAATGTCTTTACATGCACTTATAAATCGTCACATTACTAATAATAAGATTCTACCACCGGTTCGGAACGCCGACTCTACCGAGAAGACTCCGGCAAGAAACTCGATAGTTGCTCTTTTTAGGTAAACCTATATGTGTTATGTGGAACTTCGTGGCTCACTATACTCATCTAGTAACTGATGTGGTAATTTGATCAGCCGCCATTTTTTGCTGTGGCAGCGTGCGTCGTAGTTTATATCTTCTACCACCGCCATATCAGCTGTTTACCATTGATACGCAACAGTCCTTTGTATCTTTAATCATTACCATGGGCGTGTACCGCCTTATCAGCCGTTTGAAGCCACTGTAGCCCGGGGGGGTCGTAAAAGCCCTATAGCTATAGGAGCCCTGTGTGTTCAACGTGTGAAGAGTACCTACTCTTAATTTTGGTGCCGTAACAAATTTTTATACAGGGCATGCTATAATCATCATCAACCCACTTCAGTCCACTGCTGGACATAGGCCTCCCCAAATGCTCGCCACTTATTTCTATCCTCGGCACGCTATGCCACTAATCATTAGGATACTTCTTTCCAATCCTCATTGCCCCATCGCCTCTCCAGGCTGCAGAACTAAATTCAGGTCAACATAATTTGCAAAGATATCAACTGCCAACGAACTTCTTCAAATTCGATTTTTAGTCGAAAGTAGTGCAAGGTTGGGACGCATACCTAATTGGAACGATGTTCTTAATCAATGACACAGCAGAGTTGCCTTGTAGTATTATTTGGTTGTTTTTCTTTCTTCGCTTTCGATTCTTTCGCACAGGGTTTCCACACTTTTGACCGATATCCCATTTTTTGTCGAACTTTGTAAGAGGGATCTTCTACCTTTTCGCGCCAATGTAAATTATTGCTCTATTGCTTCTTCTAGATTCATAGGAAATTCTTCATAATTTCTTTCAAGATGCATTATGTTTAGCAAGCAATAGAGACGGTAAATCTAACTCAAATGATACGCGATCCAATCGACGTAAAAACGCAACTTACACAACTACAATGGTACCTACTCTTTTATTTTGGTATGATACATCTAAGCCGTTGATCAAGAAAATAAGAGCCATCCGCTCCCCGCCAGTCCGGGGACGATGACAAGACTATCCCAAGCCATCATCGTAGTCAGTTATGAAATAAAGTGATCGTGAACTATTTTTGTTGTGTTTAAATATTTTTGTTCGTTATTTAAGTCCTATTTAAAAAATTCGCATTAGTAACTCAACACCTGGGTAGCTCAGTGGTTTTAGCGACAGACGCGATGTCTAAAGTCGGTGGTTCAAGTCCCCGTTCAAATTTAAAATTGACATTACAGTTTCTATAAATTTTAAAAAACTCGCGCAAGCTTCATCTCACTATCATAAACGTATTCCTCATAGATTTATCATCATTTCTAGTAACAAAGTGGTCTAAATATCTCAATAAACGTCTCCTTCATTTTAGCACATCCTTGTTCAGAACCAAAGACCGGAAATGAAACCTCCGTCGTTACCAAGCCAGCTCATTAGATAGTCGACAGGTCAATGACTACGTAACGACACGCGACATGCGATAGGGGACTGAAAAAATCGTTTTCAGGACCAACTTGGATTGTTTAAGTGATATTTATGTGCAGAATGACTAAGACGTGATTGTGTCACGCGCGCGAAATTTAGTTAGACGATGCAAATTTGTTGTGTCTAACTAGACAACTTTAGCTTTAAGTAAAGCATGCTGAATATGGTGATATACGTATGCACTCTTCTATATAAATATTACACCATATTTTCAAGCAAATATTCATATTTCTGTTTCTGCGGATCAAGTACTGTCTAAAGCACTTAAGGAGTAACACTGACTTATTGATATTAACGCTTATGCCCACGACATAAGGACGGTACAAAGTCGAAAGTACTACCCCTAACGAGCTGGTAACTGTACAAAGAGAATAATATGGCCTAGGCTACTACTGTGCAATGTGATTCACAGCTAACTCCTGACGTCATCAAGATAATATCGTTAGTAGGCCTTATCTAATAGTCTTCTGGTGAAGTGGCTAGGGAGGGATATCCCTCCTGCAAAAATATAATAGCTATAGATGCCACAACGAAATAGCTTCTGATTGCAGTAAACATAAATATGCTATTAACTAACTAACTGATTGGCGCAGCAACCCAAAACGAGTTTTGCCCTCCGATAATAAGGACCTCCACCTAGGCCGATCCTGCGCCACTTCTCGCCAGTTGTCCGCGTGGAGCTCGCGCAGATCCTTCACGACCTTCTGTACTCAATAATGTTATGTATTTATTCGTTGGGATACAGAGTAAGATGAAGCAATGCCCATAACTAATTTAAAGACTCTATAAAATAGTCTCCTTGCTCTTACAAGTACATTCGACATGTATAACATACGTCTCGTCCTTGGGTTCACCCTTTCATGACGATATGTCAATTTTTACGAGTAAATAAGTAATATCTCTTTGGATATGGACCCCAATCGTCGAACTGTAGTACCTAATTACCATATTTCAGTAGACCCGTCTCTTTGAATCACGCAAAATGTCGTTCAAAGGTCGAAGACACGATTTTATCGATGCTCAGGGCTTGATGTTTAAAGTTGTTTCTTTTATTTCATGTTGTTATGACCTATTAAGTTTAGTTGGCAAAAAATTCTACGGTCCCGTAAGAAATTCGTGGTTCGTAGGGTCGCGCGAAATAACAATAAAGAAGTTTGAAAGGTTTCGTGATTGTGTCTCGATGTGTCTGGTCTGGGACTTAAATTGGGTTGGATTAGGGGTGTGGTGTACCCACTAAACTCCGCGGCATACCTAATAGGCGATGAGGTATGCCGCGGAGTTTAGTGGGTATCACCCCTGGGCATTGCACCTTAGCCCAGGAGCAGCTGTCGGTCCCTTCCATCTCAGTACCGGCAGCCGGGAGTCCCACACACCACCTTGGGTAAACCCCTGCCCAAGGTGACGGTGCATTAAACATTCTCCGCGTTAAAAAAAACTCCTTAAAGAAAACGGCAATAGAACAGAAAAAGAACAATAGTTACGTTGGCACAATTTAATGGTTGATAAAACGCATACAGCAATTTTGTACCGTGTGGTTTCGTGCATCCGAAGATACTTATCTTTCGACACTAGCCTAGTACTGGACTATGTACTGGTTATGTATTAACAAAGGGCGTATTTCAGCGAAATGGCGCGACGTAGAGATTTAGTCCGGGTAAACTGTAATTGGCTAGAGAATTGATATGAAATGTCATCATGTGTGTCAAAATGAGCTACTGAGCATTTCATATGAAGATCCCTTTCACAATGTGTTTATATGCTAGCGTTTACATGGGCATCTCACTTGTCAACATTCGAAATCAAACGAAGATTCGAAGTCTGGGACAGACGCCTACGCTGCGCCATTTAAAATCCTGAATCGGGTTCAACCTGAAACACTCTTCCAGGGCTCTCAACAACCGCGACATCTACCTCGGCTTCGAGTACATGGAGACTGACTTACACAACGTGATTAAGAGAGGGAACATCCTCAAGGACGTGCACAAGCGCTACATTATGTACCAGATGCTGAAGGCAACGAAGTACATACACTCGGGCAACGTGATACATCGGGACCAGAAGCCGTCGAATGTGCTGATAGATAGCGCTTGCAGGTGAGGGTGTGGATGATATTATACAGTCCACCTGATAATTATATGTTTTGATTTAGCAGAACACTTTTTTGCTCCTTAGAAAACCAACAGAATATGGTGAGTGAGTTCCGAAGGTCACATTTTTTATAATAGGCTAACAAGATGACCTCACTCCATCTGATGGTAAGCGGTAGTCTTCTTCTTATCGTATGGTTGATGAACAACCTGGTGTCAGAGTTTTTAAGCCGCCCGTAGGCCTCTGACATGGCTTCACACACCGTTGAAAAATTTCTCAGGTGTGCTGGTTTCCTCACGATGTTTTCCTTCACCGTTAAAGCGTCGAATGATGGTACATATGAATTTCAAATTTGAAAAACACATTGGTACCTGGCGGGGTTTGAACTGGCGACCTCTCGCATGGCAAGCAACGACCTTAACCACTCGGCCAACGACGCTTTTTAAGGGGTAAGGGGTAGTGAGATCCACATATGAGGTCGACAGACACAATATACTATATTGTGCCTGTCGCAGTCACCCCGAAAGGCTGCTTAAATGCCGCTTCACGCCCCGCCTGAAGAGCCCGGGATTATAGGATACCTATGACTCTTCAAGAGGATCTCATCAATTGAGGAACAGTGGTTACTGACCCAGAGTCACTACCTACGGTTCCAAGAGACGCGGGTTCGATTCCCACCGGGAATAAATATTTGTGTGACGAACATCGGTGTGTGTTCCGTGTTCTTAAATATATTTAAGTACATTTGTTGACGACACCTGATGGAAAGCGGTGGTGAGATCCACATATGAGGTCGACAGGCACGATAGACCACATTGAGCCTGTCGCACTCTCCCTGATGGCCTGCTTAAATGCCGTTTCACGCCCCTGAAGTATGTGATAATGTGTATTCAAAGTATGTTCTGCGCTTACTCCTCAGAGTGAAACTAGCAGACTTCGGATTGGCCCGCTCTGTGTCCAGCATGTACTCCGGGGGGGAGGACGGCGCGGACCCCTGCCTCACGGACTACGTCGCGACCCGCTGGTACCGCGCGCCGGAGATACTCATCGCTAGCAAAAAGTGAGTATGAAAGTGTTAAGATAAAATAAATAAATATCTGCGACATTTCATATCTGGGCAGCAATTAATCCATGTTTAATTTAAGGTAGTACATGTATGTTAGTATATACATATGTATACCTTCAAATGTATACATAGTCTCTAAGTAACATTCAGAAAGTAATAGAGCATTTTTCATTTCCACACACGCTCACCTGACCGGTGAATATTGTCTGACATGTCAAAAATAACCAATCATGCTCCAGTAGGACCTCACATGCCTACGTTTTGCCATCTAGGGAATTTCTCATACGAGTTAACCCTCATAACGTAACATACAGACATAATGACTATTGCATTTATAATATTGGTATGAATTAGACAGAAAATCAAATGAGTTCTCTCGTAGCTCTACTACGACGATTGCCCTGGTCCGCAATGGAGGAACATTAATTGGGCGCTATGAATATAGATGGATTACTTTACATGATTTTATTATGTACTAGCTATCCACCCGCGACTACGTCCGTGTAGAGACGTTTTACGGGTTAAACATAACTTCTTTAAAGTTCAGTCAGTTAAAAAGTAGCCTATATCCTTTCTCAGGTTCTAGACTATGTATGTACCAAATTTCATTTAAATCGGTTCAGTACTCTATGCGTGATGCGTACTTTCGCATTTATAATATTAGAAAGGATTGTTGAACTTTGTTGTTGTAGGTACATATTTTAGCAATAGTCTCATGTGTGATTGAACTCATAAAGAATGTGGCATAAATCGAAAGATTAGACATATTAGACATAACCTCAGGGCCTCAGGCTTATTAGGTAATTTTTTTTCTTTGATTTGATTCTATGATGGCATGAAGGAGTAGCCTCGTCATCATCACCGGACTTGAAGGGGAGCGGATGGCTCTCACCCCTAAGGTCTACATTTGTGTTCACAGTTACACAAAAGGCATCGACATGTGGTCTCTCGGCTGTATACTTGGAGAGATGCTGACCGGAAAGCCATTGTTCCCTGGCACTTCCACCGTCAACCAGGTCGAACGAATAATGGCGGCATTGCCCAAACCTTCCGCAGAAGGTAAGTGGGTTTAACACCTGTGTTACGGATATCAGAAACGACAGTGAATACACAAATGAACTTGAATATATAACAATACACAGACACGGAACAAACATTCATCATACAAATATTAGTGGGAATCGAACCCACGACACTTGGAACCGACAGCCAGGGTCACTGTTCCACCGAGCCAGTCGCCAAATTTAAAAAACAAATAGTCTCAACGTAACCAGTATCAGCTAAATAAATATATAAAAGGAAAAACTGACTGAATGACTAATTAATGCACACGTTAAGCCTGTGCATGCATTCATATGTCATACAGTAAATTTTTAGTAGGCAGTAGGCAGTTTATTCAGCAGTTTCTTAGGCAATTTAAAGGGAATGTAACGTTAAGGTGCACTTAGAAAAGAATTCCCGGAATTCAGACTGGAAAGGAAATTAGCGGAAACATCCTTTTGTATGAAAATACTTAAGAAAGCTTAAGTTAAAAGCTTGAAATTTGGCATACAGGGATACTAAATAGTAGGGCTGTTTTTATGGGTTTCTTTATGGGTCTACTCGCGTTATTCGCTCGCGATCATGATTGGCGTTAACTCAGTCGAAACGTCGGGCAGTAATTCGCTATGTATTTGCTACTCCTATTAACGCCAGTATATCCATAAAGACTAATATTTACTGTTTTATTTATTTTACAAACAATTTATGGAATCCATGTGTATTCTGAAATAAATATTTTTTATTTAATTTTAATTAAATAATAATGTGAGTTATTTGTATACGTTGTAGATATAAAGGCGGTATGCAGTGGCTACGGCTCGTCCCTGATCAGGGAGCAGGCTGCTTCCACCCTGGGCGCGGGCGCCTCCCTCGTAGCGCTGCTGTCGTGCGCGCCCGCGACGCGGCAGACCTGGTGCAACGCCTGCTGCTGTTCAATCCGGCGCGACGGCTCAGCGCTGAGAAGGCACTGCACCACGAGTATGTGGGGAAGTGAGTTGGGACTACTATTATATTATTTTCAACTGTCATGGTTGCACAGTCATGACTCCACACTCACTTTTGAGGAGATGACCACACTTCTCAATCAGCTTGTTTGATTTCACGGCTGATTTATCAATTACCAGACACTTCAGACAGCCCTGATGAAATTTCACCTTTGACTCCTGGTCATTTGTTGATCAATTCACACATTAGAATACTAAAATTGTCCGGGATATTTACCTTGTTTTAATGTTTATTCTTGTATCCAAGCGCCATGATCACAGGTGTGTGTGTGTTCACCCGTGATCACGGCGCTTGCAGCAGTGCCGAAATATCAGAGCTAATTAAAACAAAAAAACTTGGTAAATATCCCGGACGTTTTCAGTTTTCTGAGAATGACTATTATTAGTCTATAGTCGACAGACAGACTGTCTGTTTGTTCCCGCTAATCTCCGAAAGGGCTAGACCAATTTCAAAGGGACTTTCACAAATAAATAGCAAATTTTACAAGGTGCAACAAAGGCTATAATAATAAAATTCAAACTTAACCTGATAATTACTAACTTATAAAACCGAAATAGTCCGCATATCTAGCAAACTAATAATGAGCTTTATGCGTCAAACCATTCTGATCAGACGAGGCCCGGTTTTGTTTTCTCACTTTCCTCACATTGAATTTCGATTAGCAGATGTATCTAAAAACTAATCCGAATTTTCAAAATCAAGATGGCTGATGTGGGATCCCATAAAAACGTTATCTAGGCTTATCCAAAGCTAGCACAAACAAACTTGTTTTATCATAAGTACCACTGAGGTGAATATGCGCTACGGCTTCCTACAGGTTCCACCGTGAACGCGACGAGCCGACGCTCCCTTCCGACGTGCTCCTCCCGCTCCGTGACGACAAGCAGATGTCGGTGGACGACTACCGGAACAAGCTGTACAGCATCATGGCTAAGGGCGCCGCTACCAACGCCAAGAGGGTCCAGCCGAGGTATGATGGATACGTATTTAGATGATGTAGTCATTTTTAGAGAAACATATTTCACTAGTGACCCGCCCACGCTTCAGTTTGGGTATATTATATAAAAACCTTCCTCTTAAATCCCTCTATCTATTAATTAAACGTCAATATCCGTTGTATAGTTTTAAAGATTTAAGCAGACATAGGGACAGACACTGGAAGCGACTTTGCTTTATACTATGTAGTGATGATGATAAGCAGTATAGATTTTGTGACCATTTTTAGAAACTTGTCACCGGTTCATTATAACATTTCCCTATTTCAATTTGCGGAAGCCAATAGGTTTTGAAGTCTTCTCTCCAGAGACTCAGTAAGGGATTTTTTCCGAATTCTAAAATTATTTAGAATAGAATAGAATAATGTTTATTTGTACCAAAAGACACACATACATGCAATATCGGAAATTAAAAGAAAATCAATAATAAAATAACACAATACAGAAACTATAAAAAAAAATTTGAATTTATTTTCGATTCATCACTAGGTACAGTATTTAGCTTTGAGTATCGTAAAGAAACTTTATAGATTTTGGCAATTAAATGAGAGGTTTCAAGGTCAAGGATTCTACGTAACGTAATCACTATTAGTCTCAACACTCCAAATACAGTAATATTTCCAGCAGTGGCAAGAACCATACGCTCCCAGCTACCACAGCGAAAAGCAGCAAATCGCTCGAGCCGGACCTGACCCGCGCGCCCAAGCCGAAGCTGATCGCGTCCGCCGACCAGCGGGCGCGGCGGCTGCTCCGGCCCGAGAGGACACTCAAGGAGTACCGGTGAGACACACAGCCTGGCCAGACCGGCCGCCATGGCCAAGTATCAAGGGGTACCAATGAGATACAGCTGGTGTGCTAGATGTGATGATGATGTTTTTGGGCTTGGGATGGTGTAACGGCATTTAAGCAGGCCTTCAGGGTGAATGCGACAGGCTTAATATGGTCTATTGTGCCTGTCGACCTCATATGTGGATCTCAATACCGCTTACCATCAGGTAGAGTGAGGACATCTTGCAAGTCGATTATAAAAAAATTGCGACCTTCGGAACTCCCACTCATCATATTCTATTGGTTTTGCATGCATGAAGAGGTTGATGGATGTGGATGAAGCGAAAGTGGTGTACCAGGACTGTACCACACGGCAGGAAGTGATCTCTGCCTACCCCTGTAAGAAAAAGGCGTGATTGTATGTATGTATGTACACTAGTCATCATCTCACTCGTCATCACCTCATTCATGCCGCAGGTCGGAGCAGTCGATCCCTCAGCGCGCGCCGTGGCTGGAGGGCGCGCAGTGCCGCGGGGACTACTTCCAGCCCGTGCGCCGCCAGAGCCCCTCCGAGACCGGCGTCATGAGCGGTGAGGGCTGTAGATTGATTCGCAGTAGGGCCTCGATTTCAGGGCAGCATTTTCTGGCCTCCCACTTGTTCGGTGATACAACAGAAAATGCTGTAATCCGGCCGGAAAATTAACGCAAACTGGTTAACTGTCTCGCATTATGAAATAAAACTAATTTTACGGATTAAACTCGCGTGTATTGGTATTCTACACATTATTTAGAGATCCGACGTTTCGAGCGCTGTAAAGAGTTTAAAATTAGTTTTATTTCAAATGTGTAGAACTCGCACAAATAAAAATAGACAATACTATGTCTCGCATTATGTTCTGAGAACCTCATGGACTCTCCTGACTCCATATTTTAAGAGGACACTGTTTTTTTTTTGGCTAATTGCTGGGCCGACGTTAAGGTATCCCTTATTAACAAATCATGAAAAATGTCCACCCTGTGTTACTTGAAAACAATGACGACTCTGTAGATTATGTTCCTTTAGCTCGACTTTTATTAAAGAGAGAGGACCTTATGATCTTCAAATAAGTCTGGTAGAAGTTTTATTACTTTTAATGTAATATGTATTACATATATCCAGACGCGATTATTCGAAGCTTTATGGCAGCTGAAAGGGCTGATGATGATACTCATGAAATATTTAGTGTATTCTAATAGCGTTTTCGACTAAAACTTATTTGCCTCCAGGTAAGAAACCCTCAGTCCAGCACAGGAGGAACTCCACCTCCTTCTCAACGATCACTATAGGAGGTGACGCAGACTACGCCGGCTTCGCTGGCAGAGGCCAAAGGCATGGTGTCATCACGGCCAGCGCTCTTATGGACCTGAGGACCAGCATACGGTGAGGAGTCTAATGGGGATTGGGGATAGCTGTGTAGATGTAGAGTGAAGGGGATAGGGGGGAATGTATGGCGAAGGGTACGTAGCTCAAAATCTTGCACACTTTTGATACCATTGTGGTGTTGAGTATAGTATTGACGGGCTATGGGGTAGGCGGTATAGAGTGAAGGGGACTGGAGTTTGTATGGCGAACGTTTATATAGCTCAAAATCTTGCACACCTTGGATCCTATTGTATTGAGGTATATAGATGCTGAAGGCAGGTTATGGTAGGCGTTAATGTGACCATTTTTATTTAGAACCCGATCGGGACATCTGTGGAAAAAGGCTTGTAGTGTTACTTGTGGCCAAGTAGTCTTGAGATTTTTAGACAACAAATTTGGTAAACCGGGGCAATGTTGTCTCTAGCCATAAATGGGATAAATTGGCTATGCGATTTGAGGTCTTGTTTTATTAAATCAACGGATTTGCTAAAAACGGGACAATTTTAGCCTCTCTGGCCGAAATCAGGTCAATTTTGCAATTTTTTAATTCCGTTGTTACATCGGTACACATAACTTCAAAATGAGACAGTCCCTTTAAAAACTGAACGTCTGGTCACATTAGTTATGGTGTAGGTGTAGGAAATAGTGTGGACGGTTAAGGAGGCAAGCTGGGGGATAGATGATAGTAAAGTAGATGTAGGGGATAATGTTGGAGAGAGCCATCCGCTCCCCCGCAAGTCCGGTGATGATGACGAGTCTACTCCAAGCCATCATCGTATGTCAGTTAGAAACATAATGTTGGAGACTTGGATACAGTGAGCACTTGAGTCCAGGGGATTGGGGATAGCGATGTAGGCTTAGGGGATAATGTAGAGGACTAGCATACATTGAAGAAGGGATATGAAGAAGAATTGGGAATCAAGATGTGGTCGATTCAGGAGAAAGCAGACTTTATACGTTGTAATTTAGTTTGTCCTGAGTTGTGATGGTTTTATAACTGGGGAGGTTTATTATTTGTTTCAAATTACTCTTCTGGTTAGACTTTAGATATAATTTTCTATGAAATATAGAAAGACATCGTTCTAAATCTTTTATAATGTTTTGATTTGGGTCTATGGAATTTTGAGTCATTTTTATATTGGGTTGACGACGTCAATCACTCGAAAAAATAGTTAAAGAGGTCTTTAACGGTGACGTTTGAACTCTTGATCGTTTCGAGTCTTAACGCGTTTGAGTTCGAGTCTTATTCTCAAGTTCAACACACCGTACTGAAACTATTAAATTAGACTCGAAACTCGAAGACTCGAAAATCGCTACGTTTTATACTGTAGTGCAATGTGTAAAGCAAATACTGACCGTACGTCATAATAACCTATTTAATGTACCTATTACCTTTTATGAATTTTATATTGTTGACATTTGGTTTCGTTTCGAATATCGTTGTATTGTTTTATTTATTACGAGTCATTCGGTTTAAATTTTCCTTTACTTATCTGTGTTATATTTCTAGTCTGAAATAATGTGATTTGTTATATAAATCGTCCGTCCATGATAGTCTTAAACATAATTAGATTTATGAAATACAAAATATTTTAGTCATAAATAAAATATTTTATGTGAGTTCAGTCAACAAAAAAAGTAATTATATAGGTACCTACTTTATTTATGGATTACGGAAATGATAGCAATAATGAAATATATTAAAGTAACTTATTTAACTTAAAATTGTTTAAAATGATGTTAATCATCATCTTAAGTTGAAAATAGTAGTTACTTTTGTTGCTGACTGAAACTCCCCACTTTGGTAATAAATTGTAGATGTTATTAATACCTATTAATAATAATTTTAGCATAATTAACATGATTCATTGATGAAAATCTTCAGGATTTGTGTGCGAAATATTGTAATAATAAATCCTGTACAAAAAGGCGTGGGACCATATCCATATTATATCAATGTGTCATGTTGACCGACTGTCTGAAACTAGCACAAAGTGTGATTTTAATGATTAGCCGTATAAAACACCGTGAAATTTGTGTGGTTGTTATCTCGAAGCAGAACGATTTACCTCTAGTAGTACTATCACTAGTACTAGTAGTGGTAGTAGTAGTACTGTCAAGTCATGCTAGTTATTCCTTAAAAAAAAATTCTACAAAAACTATTATCCAACTCAAAGGCGTGAGAAGCGATAGTTCTCTTACGAGATGTGACGTAATCGTAAAAGGTACTGCTTGTGGCACAAAATCGATGATTGAAGCTAAAGAAGCTCTTAGGCGGCCCCTAGACCTACAATAACATTGTACAATACATTTTATTGTGCAATAAGATTGAATGGTGCTTTGCATCCAGACGATCAATATATTGCACAAAAATACGAACTGCTCAATGTTTTCGTGTTCAATTGCAGCATCATGTGCGAACAAGATGTAGCTCTGGAGTTGTTGCTTATGGCAATATATACCAATTTTATTTCGTAAGCAGCATTTTTTTTTATCGCGGTCATGATATTCTTTGCTCCTGACATTCCACAGAGATGGTAATTTTCTGTATAATTGGATGCATTCCACTATAAACTCTCTCTCTCTTCTTAACTTTTAAGTTATATATTTTCCCGCCATTTTGCGCGGGTGTGTGTTATCCTCGTCAGGTTGAAACCGAAACTAAAAAATATTGCGCAACCCTGGCCCTACACAATGCAATAAAAAAATATGGCACAATAAAAATTAAAGTCGCTCAAACTTTTGTTCAATCATTGCACAATCTTCAATAATTAGCCTAAACAGTCAATTATATTGCACAATTCGGAATATTGCGCAATAAAATTGATCGTCTAGGGGCCGCCTAAGCCCTATTAATTAAGCGGTTCGAGCATGCTTTCAAGTTATACATTAAACTTGTATTTGTTGATTTGAATAAAAAAATGCACAAATCTATTGTGCTACTAAGATATAATCATTTTACTGCGGAAAAACAACCACTCAAATTTCACGTTGTATAAATAAATTTCTAGTATAATATAATTACTTAAGGCTAAAACTACACTGCCATATGAGGACCTGAAATATCTTCATCTTTTAGACCACTTTTGTTGAAAGTCTACCACTTTAACTTTTAAGACAATGTTGAGTACTTACTTAGCCAGTAATATATAGCCACGAAATAGTTTCTTTGTTATTGTGGTACAGTGACCAAGAAAATATCCACACTCTTTAAAAAATGTTACGTCTTAATAGATGATATTATAAAGAATGCATGAAAAACTTCGACTCTGTACCGTACCATTTTGAGATAATGTCAGTTTTTTTTAAAATGTATATTCGGGATTAAATTGAATAGGTACATATTTACTCACTAGGCTTGTTAGATTGTCCTGTAGCGCTACCATGAGTTTAAAAGTTACGGACTCGATATCGCCTACGTAAATATGTCCATGAAAACTTGTACAGATCCTCTGGTGGTTACGCTAAGAACTAAAATCGGTCGTATGAAAAAAACAACTCGATAGGTTTTAAACGTACGTAAGTTTTCGATAGCCAACTCATGGTACCGCTGCTGACTTGTATAGTCGAATCTACAAATCTGAAAGTATTAGTTATGTACTAATAAATTAATTGCTCAGTTTTAGAGAATACCTCCTAGTCATTGTAACTATTTTAAGTAGTCTTTAAAAATATATATAGTCCAAGTTTGTACCGTTTTGAAATAGGCATTAATCAATGAGGGTTTATGTGTTTGAGAAATTCACTATACCGGAGACGCTCTTAGATGACTGATTTGACACTTTTTTATTTTATATTTTGCATTTATCCTCGTTAAGAGGAACATATTCAGCAAATCATAAAGAACAACTTTTAAAAATAAGACGTTATTTCAAAATGTCAAATGCACCTAATTATCTAATTATGTGTCTTTTATAACCTAAAATAATTGATTTATAAAAAGAAAACGTAAAATTTCCACTCTGTATTACGCTTTCACAAGGTTACGCCGTTTGACACGTTTTACATAGTGACGTAGTGGGTAATACTCACCAGGTATTTTTTTAAAATAGGATAATAATAAAATAATAATAATAATAAAAGATATTTATTGACCACAAAATAACAAAGAAAACAAAAAAAAATTAACATGGAACACAACATTTATAAGTGGTCAATTAGGTCCCAGCCTCAGCATATGCCACGACGACATGAAGCCGCTATGGCGCTGAATGAAGGATGGATGACGGATTTAATAAGTATTGTATTTTAAAAATAAATTTATTTTTAACTAAGAAACTTCAATTCAATTTTCTGGATGTGAATAAATGTTTTTAATAAAAAAAAAATTATAATTAGACCTTGCTTGGTTATAAAGTGGAAATTACTGTTACTTATATGCTTCGGCAATTTTACCGTCGTCCTTCACTAGTGAAGTCAGTCTGACATGTGTCAAATCTGTCAACTTAGAGCGGCTCCGGCATAGATGACAATACGTAGGCGTGAGGTACAACTGCTGCATGATTGGTCATTTTTGACAATAACAGAAATGTCAATATTCACCAATCATTCTGCAGTTGGACCTCACGCCTACGTATTGCCACCTAGTGAATTTCTCATACGAGTTAACCCTCATTGTACAAAGGGACTGTTTGTGATAGTTTCCGTTTATATCCTTTCTATTCTAACCCTTCTATAAATATATTTCCATGTACATATTTACGAAATTATCAATTTCCAGCATATTTTATAATTTTTTAATCGAATGTGTGATCGATGCTCGCTGGTATTAATACATGGTAACATTAACTTAAATCTCAACCACATTTTACTGGATTTTTACTGAGTTTTGGGTTTACAGCAATCCTAGTATTGTATTTATTTGAAGATAATCTAACATTACAATCGAATCCACTGAACTTTGACCCTAAACCTTTTTGGTATTGAATTTAGTATTTAAAAAATTGTTTTGTATTGTTTTGTTTAAATCTCTATTTTAATTTAAGTTTACTCGGTTGTTAATTTAATTTCATATCAAATAAATAATTAATTTCTTTCTTTCTAAACGCTTGTCATTCGCCATATTATAGGTTTTCATGTATAATGTAATGTGTAACATTTAATATATTCCATAAATGATTCCATGCATATTATGTGTAACATTTTATTCAGTTGATTCGGTTGTACCTACATTTAACTACAATTATTGATGTTTTATAATATGCAGTACTCAAATGTACATAATAAGATGACTTCTCTTAAATCTTTTAGGAGCATACCAAATAAAGGGGCGAGCTTCCTTTTTAAATCGAATGTGGCTCCTCAATCCATACGGACATATTCCCTCTTCCCTTGGTAGTGTAATGGACCTTAGAGGTCTTTTGTTTTGACACTTTTGTATGTATTTTACAGAACTCGAATTAAACGGTTGTACTTGATATTGTGTTTTATTGTACTTTAATTGGATTTTTTATTTTGACCCTTCTCATTCTTAAAGAAAGTTCGAGGCTTCAAAATATTATTAGGAGCTATAAAACATATCTGTCTACACTTACTTAATCACACCTATCACGCTGCTAAATGGTAGGGAGGAAATATCTAAGGATTTGTAAAATCTATTATACTATGTACCTATCATAGGTGCGCAATACGCAATATAGCCTTGTGTCTACAAAGGGCCTTCGAACGTGTCTTAAACCTATACTTTGCCTAAGGTTCATTTTTTTTTATCAGGTTGGATATGCGTAGGGATCGACGTATATAACGCCCTTTGACACTATCAATAGATAGACATAGGTACCTTGCAAGGATTGGTGCCCGTAGCAAGAGGTTATCTTGCCTGCCTCGTGCCATTAAGGCATGGACACATGAACACATGAGCTGGAAGGGCATTTCCAGCTCATGTGTTCCCTCCCTCTTACAATCCCGGGCGGGGCGTGAAACGGCACCTTAGCAGGCCTTCAGGGTGATGACAGCAGGCTTTTGATAGGGTCTCTGTCTGTCGACCTCATATGTGGTCAGTGGTCCTCACGAACGCATCCTGAGATTATTTTTATTCAAAAGAAAAGACAGCTATCGCTAGTAATGCAAAAGACTCGGCCATACAACGGTTATATAGATATAGATGTTTGTGATATTTATTTATTTATAATATGGCCTTACCCTAGTTAGTCCATAGACAACATTAAGACCTTTTTCGACATCAAGATGTTATCTACTGAAACTATTGACACTGCTAGAAAATTTGCCTATGTCAAAGAATTTTGTACATCATTTACATAATCGGGGAAAAAAATCGCAAAAATGATAAACAAAACGGCTGCATCGATGTGTCTTCTGTGTGTCCTTCTTCTTGGGCATGCAGAAGGAAACAAGAAGATTATGAGTGTCGTGCCCGTCATCTCTCTCTCGCATAATAGGACGAAGATCAACGCGACTGATAAGCCTGATCTTGAGGTAAATAATAAACAATTTGGTGTTTATTCCGTGTCTGGGTGTGTTTTAATATTAAATAGTTAAAGTATATTTTATTTATTTTATTATACTTATGTATATTACAATGCCTGTTGGTCTATTGGTAGCAAATGCTGCGTTAGGACCGAGAGGTCCCCGGTTCGAGTCCGGGGTCGGGCAAAATTTATGTGAGTTTTTCTGTAATGAAATTACTTAGCTAGGAGCTATGAAGTTGGCGGTTGAACGCGCGTGTCTCGTAAAGCACGTTGTGCCGTTGGTCCTGCGCCCGATCTCTCATCGGTCATGTCGGATTGCCGTCTCACCGAATTATGAGAGTAAGGGAATAGAGAGTGCACTTGTGTTTGCGCGCACACTTGTGGACTATAATATGTCCTGCGCACTTGGCTGATCTCAATTGAGATCGGCCGCCATGGCTGAAATCGGTCGGACGCCTTACATGCCTGTATACTGCCCGTTGCCTTTCTGACCCCTGCAAAATAAGTCGGGCTACTAAAACTATTCCTACTTCATTTGCAGTATCTGCCATTCATAGCACTCATAGACAATGATAAGGATACCAGCGAGTATTGGCGGGAGACTGAGATATTCTCACTCGTGCGAAATAAAGAAGAGGACATAGGTAAGCTTATACTCATACCCATATAGCTCAATGGCGCATTGGATAGTGCCCCAGTATCTTGCCCCAAGAGTCGTGGATTCGATAACCATTTGGGACAAATATTTGTACGATAAAAATTAGTGTTTTTTCCGTGTCTGGGTGTTACATTTATTATATCTAGACACGCGGTAGCGTGTCAAGCCAAGTTCAAGAAACAGAACTGGCGGGCCGCACCGTGTGTAATATTACACGAACCATTTGGAACCACTTTTGAACCCCTCATAAATCAAAAACTATTTCACATAAACGTATCAAATTTGGCTCATATATTGTGACTTGCGAGATAAATATGTGTTCTAAATTTCATAAGCTTATCTCAAACAGTTATTCAGATTTAAGTTTAATTCATCAAAAGTTTCATCAAAAGGAGCGATTACGTCACTTCAGACTAAACACTCTTGAAAAACGACGCAAAATGCAGGACTTAATTCACCTGCACAAAATCACATGTGGCTCAATGTCCACTACCCTTTTATCGGAGATCTACATAAGAGTGCCTAACAGGTCTTCCAGACGGGAATGCTCTTTCTCAGTCCCTTTATGTAATAATAATGTCTCCTATCACAATCCCATATTTAGAATGTGTCGTGAATACAATTGCTTGGTAACTCGTTTGACAGACGAGCTTGACGTCTACGGTTCATCAATCGGAAAATGGAAACACAAATTGAATAGTGTCATTTAAATTGATATATACATATAGATTTAATTAACTCAATTGAATGAAATGTATTTTTTTAATTTTATTTTTTACTTTTTATTATTGAATTGAATTATTGTAGTTAGGTAAGTAATAAATTTTTGAATTGTTTAATTTTCGTATAAGTTAATTTTAATTTGTAATATTTTTATTTTTTTCCAACACCAGTAATTAATCTTTATTTTTTTTATGTCGACATTAATTTTTAATTATTTATTTAATTTTTTTTTTTTGTGACCAAATATTAGATGTTTAGATCGGTTGTGCCAAACATGTTGTTCACTCTTAAAAGTGGACTTACAGCCTAAATAGAGTTTATTAGCATTTTGTCTTATAATGTACCTACTGTAACTCTGTTAGTGTGTGTAATAAATAAATAAATAAATAAATAAATAATAAAAGTTAGTTTAAAATTTGAAAAAATTCGCATTCATGAGCCTGCCTGAACGGGGACTTGAACCATCGGTCTTCAGATATCGCGTCTGTTGCTCTAACCACTGAGCTACCCAGGTGTTGAGTCACCAATGCCAATAGGGTATTAGACTATTTTTTTATTTTGATATAGTTGGATGGACCACTCGAACACAAAGACACTGTTGAAAGTATCACTTTGATATCTCAACAGCTCGACGAGATATTTCAATTTTATTTGCACATCATTTGAGCGAGCTCAAAAACGCTCCATACAAACGGCCCCTGGCGTGTGTGACGTCACATGCTACTTCTTTGTATGCAGCGCCTAGGAAGTTTGTTCGGCAGGTTCATCAAAAATTGCGTTTATGGATATGTTTTTATAATGAAAGATGTTACTAATTCTGTTATTTATACGATGACAACGAAATTTTAAATGATTTTCGCAATTTAGAAATTTACTTTCCCACCCAACTTTAAATGTCTTTCGCTGGGTTATTTCGCCAAAAATTAAGGTGAGATTTCATTCATTATATTGATTTCCTAAAATTTTACTGCTTATCATAAAAATGGCAAAGCATAACGACCACATTCAAATACCCTATTTTTCCATCACGTGTACCCGCTAATCAATTGTTTCGTAATGTTTGTTTTTTGATTTCCTAACATGTTGGTCAGTCTGAAAAAAGTTATTTAATAAGTGTATGCCCTAATCTTATTATTATTGTTGCTTAGATTATGACAGATGCGAGCAGAGCCACCAGAAACAGTCGCTGGTGAGGATCCCCTCCCGGAGGACCGTGAGGCCCATCTGCAAGGGGAGGGTCGGTGAGGGAAACACAGTTATACTATCTATAAGACATTCGCTTAGGGGTGAGAGCCATCCGCTCCCCGCAAGTCCGGAGTTGATGACAAGGCTACTCCAAGCCATCATCGTTTATCAGTTAGGGAAAAAAGACCTACAGGAGAGTAGACAACAAAGAGTCCCTTGCAGGCTCGCTTTGTCATCCCTCAGATTCTTCGATGTCCTTTTTGCTTAGCGACGAGAGAAGGTATCGAGTTGTAACTTGTATTAATCCTAAATTTGAAAGTACAGTCAGCCAAAAATGTGGTCCTACCACCTTACGGTTGAGATTCGTTTGAACGTCAAAACAACAAGGTCAACTTTCCCTGGCAATAAGATTGTGTCAGTGACTTTTGTCAACCTTAGCCAGCGTTACATCTCGCAGATACTTTCGTCAAAAGTGGTAAACCGCTTTCGTGGCTGACTGTACAAAGTACAATGTTTTGAACCTGAGAAAGAACACAGGATACTGTTTAACTGAATGATCTATGACTAATATTTTACGTAAAAAACGACTTTACCAAAGTTGCTGGCGTAAACCTACTCTTAGTATAGCTTATATAGGATATGTTAGCTTTATTGAAGCTATAAAACTTCTTTAAGCTTTTAAAAACGCTTTTAATTCCAGTCAATTTAAGAAGTTTAGTAATAACAGCTCTTTAACATATTATATTTACCTACCAATGCTATTTTTTTCATTGATTAGAATTAAGAGGTCGTAATAGCCCCCCCCCCCCCCTTATAAATGTTGCCGAACATCAAGCAGGACTGATTTACCTTTTTTCTTTCTATCTTCAGACTACCAGCTGTGTCCCCAGTGTTCCCATTTCAATAACCAAACGGAGTGTGAACTATTTAGAGATTCTTGCAGGTATTCTTTTATTTATTTGATCGTCTGTATGACATTCATATGAATTTGTAATAAGACAGGAAAAGAATATAGTCACTAACAGGAAAATAATCTAGTCACTTACATAATCACAGACTGAGATTTTTATTGATTTAAATACATATTACGAACCGTACGACTAAGAGCTGCATAGATTTTTTTTTTCTCGGTGAAATGCTTTACGCACCGTCACCGGGAGAGGGATTCTCTCGCGGTGATGTGTCGGACTGCCCGGCGACTGGCGAAAAGATGGTAAACGCCAGCTGCTGCTCCTGGGCGGAGTGCAATGCCCAGGGGTTCTACCGACTAAAACACCGCGGTATACGATGAGGATCGGATCGGATCGTGGTTCTATGGCTTAGCCCTTAACCCACAATGCCGCCGGAAGAGTTGCATAGCTAATTTAACATTTTGATTAAACTATTGCTATTGCTGGGTTGCTTTACTATAATATTTACGTGTATTCTATATCTAACCTCCCTCTCAAATCTCACTATCTATTTTAAAAAACGCATCAATTTCCCCTGAATACTTTATCCAAACACTAGCTATGCCAGCGACTTCGTCCGCGTTTCCTACCGTTTGTTTACACATTTTCCATTGTTTCTTTGCTCGATCGGTCGCAACGTGATGTTACCTATATACCTATTACGCCTATAGCCTTCCTCGATAAATTCCATGATATCCAACACAAAAACAAACTAACAAACAACTCTTCAGCTTTATCTAAACTACTAATAATATTATGAAGCTGAACGGTTTGTGTGTTTGTTTGTTTGTTAGTCGAAGTCGCCGGCACAGCTAGTAATATTATAACTATTATAAGTATAGGTAGGTACGTAAGGAGAGAGATATGAGGAATCGACATATACAAATATACACAGACATAATTTAATACAATGTGGTGACTATTGCAGAGAGAGGAAAGTCTACCCATCGGAGTACAATACATATTGCGACGATAAATACGGAAAATGGCATACGATGTTCCTGCCCGCCGACTACTCGCAGTGTCGGTGTTGCGATGAATGCGTCTTTTATAGGGGTAGGCAGTGGCGGATTTACAAATTTGCCGCTAGTAGGCTATTGAAATTTTGCCGCCCCTACTGACCTTTGAAATTCAATACGTTAGTTTAGTTCACAATCATATTAAAATACCTACACTATATGAAAACCGATTACACAAAATAATGTGTAGTCGGTAAACGTTATTTTTGTTAAATATGTTGTATTGCACTTACAGTTAAATACGAACATTTCTATTAAATAACATGTTAACAATCCGGTTAATGGTCACAATGAGATCAAATAAGGTTAACATTATCTGTGGGATTGAAAGTGTATGCATTCCTGAACTAAATCAGTTTCTAAATCATTAGGATACATTTTTTTCCAACGAAATGGCTTTTTCTGGAGATCAATAAATGTGAGCGACGCGACCTCCGGTGCTACAATACTCTTTTAATCGAAAGAGCTATTGAATAGAATCGGGGATCAAAGGTGTTTGTACAATTTCTCGGAAGAAGCCACAAATCGAGATTGCTCTTGGGCAGCTTAAAAATGGAAAAGCGGCTAAAGGCTGGAGGCAAACCCGTACCACAGAGCCATATTGACACGCCACTATACCGAAGACCTACCAAAAGTTAGCAATAACGAAATCGAGATTGCTCTTGGGCAGCTTAAAAATGGAAAAGCCCCTGGAGAGGACGGCGTTACAACAGAGCTGCTAAAGGCTGGAGGCAAACCCGTACTAAGGGAGCTTCAAAGGCTTCTTAACGCCGTCCTGTTTAAAGGGAGAACTCCGGAGGCGTGGATTAAGAGTGTGGTCGTCCTGTTCTTCAAAAAGAGTGACAAACCCTTTTGAGGAAAGATCGACCTATTTCCCTTTTAAGCCACGTCTATAAGCTATAAGAGTAATCACGGACCGTCTTGCACGAAGGCTCGACGAATTCCAACCAACGGAACAGGCTGGTTTTCGGAGCGGATATGGCACAATAGACCACATCCACACAGTGCGGCAGATTATACAGAAGACTGAGAAATATAATCAGCCCCTGTGTCTAGCATTTGTGGACTATGAGAAAGCTATTTTGACTCGGTTGAAATCTGGTCAGTTCTGGAGTCCCTGCAGCGATGCCAAGTAGGCGATACGTCCAGGTGATGAAATGACTTCACCAAGCCGCGACCATGTCCGTCCAAGTACAGAATCAGCAAACAAAACCCATACCATTGCATAGAAGAGTGAGACAAGGGAACGTCATCTCCCCGAAGTTGTTCACAAATGCAAAGAGGATTTTTTCAAAACGCTGAACTGGAAAGGACGTGGCATTAACGTAAATGGTGAATATGTCACCGGAAAATAACAAGAACCGTAAATTTAAACTTTCCTAGGAAAATTATAAACTTTCGTAGGACTCTACACGAGAGATAAAATGTATTATTTTACAACAAAATTTAAGGAAGTTTATCAATTTGCGACCTCGTGTGGTAAATTTATAAACTGACTGATTCCTGAATTTGTCTACTTATTGCAACATGTTAAAGATTTATGGCACCTCGAATTACACAATATATTGGAGATTTTACAATTCACTTATTCGATAAACATTTTCCCTTAGAATATTTTTTTGCAGTTGCAGTGCTTAATTCCTTGCCCTTGGTTATGCCACTGTAATACTTTTGTAACTCTGTGGTAACTCTTCGTCAACAAATTGTCCCGGATTTACAGCACTATTCTCACCATTTTGGCTGTCCAAAGCTTTTAGGCCACTCATCATGGGTAGCATCATAGCTAGTATAATAAACTTAGCTAAATAAAACTATCAAACCGGTCTGTTCATGTTTCGCGGCGAACAATGGCGGCGGAGAGGGAGAGGACTTATTCAGCCAATCAGAGAGCACATGGTATTCCGTTTCTGTTTACGTATAATTTTACGCGTGAGTTTCGTAAGATTATCAAATTACGAAAACGCGTACGTAAAATAATACATTTTATCTCTCGTGTAGAATCCTACGAAAGTTTATAATTTTCCTAGGAAAGTTATAAATTTACGGTTCTTGTTATTTTCCGGTGACATACATCTCTCATCTGCGACTTGCAGATGACATCGTTATTCGGGCAGAGACGCTGCAGGTAACAGGTTCAGCATCTGTTGTAGGTAACAGATGCTGAATAACCTGGCTGACTCTTCTAGCCGCATCGGCCTACGGATGAACTTGGACAAAACCAAGGTCATGTTCAATGAACATGTACTACCGGAGCCGATTGCGATTCACGGCACCGCCCTCGAAGTTGTTAAAAAATATGTGTACCTCGGGCAAACTATGCAGTTGAGTCGAAACAACTTTGAGGACGAGGTGACTAAAACAATTCAGCTGGGTTTGGCAGCATTTGGGAAACTACGCCGAGTCTTCTCATCGTTAATCCCACAAAGCCTAAAGATGAATGTCCCATGTCCAGCAGTGGACTGGAAAAGATGATGATGAAACACTATTGTTTTCATGATCGCATAAGTACCTATATTTGCAGTGCCTTTAGTAATCTTTTATATACGTCTTTTTATTACGTCCGTAATCCTAATGTGTATACATATAATTTTATGTTTTTTTTTATTTTTGTATGACAAAAAAAAAAATTTGGTCGAAATTTGCCGCCCTCAAAATTTGCCGCCCTAGGCTCCAGCCTACTCAGCCTATTGGTAAATCCGCCACTGGGGGTAGGCGTTTATTTCTAAAGGTTTAATATGTTTACAGAAATATCCATAACTTAGACAAATAACTTCATGCAAACCATTCACAATATCATCGTCAGTCCATATACGTCCCCACCGATGGGGCACGGGCCTACTCTAAACAAGGGCGATCATGCCTTAGTCAACCACCCTGGCCAGAATCAGTGAATACACAAAACACACCTAGACACGAAACAAATACCAATGTTTTCACACAAATATTTGTCCCGGGTGGGAATCGAACCCACGACTTTTAGCCCGTAGGTTGTGAACTTGGGTCACAACCACTGTTCCACCGATATGGCCATTCTTCATATCTTCGTAATCCTAATATTGTGGCCCCATACTGAGAACTAGCTCCTTCAATATCTGAGTGCATATCGATAGCCTCTCAGCTCGATGAGTTATCGATTAAACATCAATATGAAGTATTGAACGCTTTGCAAACTCGCCCACACACCTATTAGCAGGGCTTTCATCCACTCGACTAATTGTTGATTGAGCTTGGAAGCCCTAAGTGGATATTAAACGAGGTTGAAGTATGAGTCTACTTTGTCGTTGTGTACCTTCTTGGTACTAATAGAAATAAAAAAAGTAATACAATACTGATTACATTTCAACACACATATCACCCAAAAAACTAAACACAACTCTGTAGGAATGAAGGGGAAGTCTGAAAGTTGCACCAATTTTAGAAAATGTGAGAAGTGCAAGGTTAGCTTGGTACGGGCATGTTATGAGGAGGGAAGAAAGCCACGTAACTAGCAGAGTGAGGAGTACAAATGTCAATAGACGTAATAGTTGAGGGAGGCCGAAGAAGACATGGATGGATTGCGTGAGAGATGATATGGGAGTGAAAGGAGTAGAAGACACGGAGCTGACGAATGAAGAAGTACACATGTTGCGACGACCCCACTTAGCGTGGGACAAAATCAGGAGAATGATGATGAAATCTGTATCGGCATGCAATGAGTGCCACATCGCAGGTATTTTGATTGCAAGATTTTACAAAGAAATTTCGCCTCTTTTCAAACGTACCTATATAATTGTTGAAAAATACTAACCCTAATATCCTTGGATCTGTTTTTATCAGAACTGGATCAATCCTGCATGGAAGACGAGTATCATTTCGACGCTGAAGAATTCCTGCCAGTAACAACTATTGGTAAGTTCTTCTGGGCTCTTTTCAGGCAGTACTTCTTTCTTTTTTCTTAACAGACTGATGGCTTGGAGTAGCCTTGTCATCATCACCGGACTTGCGGGGGAGCGGATGGCTCTCACCCCTATGGCTGTGCCTCCATGCGTAGGTCGAGGTGGCGATTTCCACCCGGGCTTGACCGACCTTAACCACTCGGCCATCAACGATTTTTAAATGATGTAATAAAATCCCTCCTAAAATGGTAACTTATTGGGATTGTGATTAGTAAATGACAATCGACGTTACTCCTTAGAGCCGGTCATCTGTTATTTGATAGGGGTTACTTTCAGACAGAAATTAATAAGGTAATGTTAATCATGGAATATGTAACATACTGTTTGACCGTAGATTTCAGAGCTGGCTGCAATCCGTACTGGGGACATCCTGAGCAGGAGTTAAAGGCCCTACGCTGCGACACAAATTTGCGACGATGTAAGATTCACTACAAATATTTTGAAGAATAACTCGAGATCCTGTTTCGACAAAGAGACCATAAGAATGATTCATGAATTAAATCTAGGTATCATCATCGTCATCATCAGCCCATACACTCCACACTGCTGGGGCACGGGCCTACCCTGAACTAGGGCGATAAGGCCTTAGTCGACTACGCTGGCCAAGTGCGGGTTGGTCGACTACACAACCTTAGAACTTCTTCTTAGGTGTGCTGGTTTCCTCACGATGTTTTCCTTCACCGTTAAAGCGTCGAATGATGGTACATATGAATTTCAAATTTGAAAAACACATTGGTACCTGGCGGGGTTTGAACTGGTGACCTCTCGCATTGCAAGCAACGACCTTAACCACTCTGCCATCGACGCTTTTTCTAATCTAATCTAATCTAGGTATAATTTCTTCTTTTCTTTAAAGGTGTGCCTGTGTCCGTCCCATCTATACCAAACGAGACGCTGAATATGTAAGTTTTAATAAATACGTGAACGTGACTGCTTAATGTCTTGTACTTTTCTCTTTAGTCAAGTATCTTGGACCGAAAATGTAAGGCAGTAAGACAGTAGTTGACCCATAAAAAAAACACTAGTTATTAGTATAAGGACATTTAAGGTTGATAGGCACAATACTGAGCCTGTCAAACTTATCCTTTTCTTCGTTTGATTTCCGACGATGCTAACGAGTTTCGATCCTATCGTGTCCCCAGCCGCCGCAGCTTCCGTTACGAAGCGGTGGGTGAACGTGATTGCGGCTCGTCGTGCCGCGGGCACGTATGCGCGCGCGGCGTGCCCGAGCCGGCGTGCGCGCGCGGCGCCTTCCTGCCCGACAAGGAGCAGTGCAACTGCTGCGGCACGTGCAGCGCTTACCAGCGTCAGTAGCTTTTTTCTACATGCTTTTCGCAACGTTCACTGGGAGAGAGGGTTTTCTCCAACCACTCCACCAACACCAGAGAACCCTCTCTTCCCAGCGGCTGGCGAAGAGATGGTGAATGCTAGCCGACAATGAGCAATGCAACTGCAGCGGCACGTGCAGCGTTTTACATGCTTCTCGGTGTACCTCATCGCAGTATGGTGGCGTCATGGGACTCTCACCTAGGCTCCTACTGCCACGACGCCACCGGCAACCAGCGTCAGTACCTGCACCCTTCACGACGTTTGCAGAAAATGAGATAACTTACTAGCCCTACCGCGGCGTGCCCGAGCCGGCGTGCGCGCGCGGCGCCTTCCTGCCCGACAAGGAGCAGTGCAACTGCTGCGGCACGTGCAGCGCTTACCAGCGTCAGTAGCTTTTTTCTACATGCTTTTTCGCAACGTTCACTGGGAGAGAGGGTTTTCTCCAACCACTCCACTAACACCACTGGGAGAAAACCCTCTCTTCCCAGCGGCTGGCGAAGAGATGGTGAATGCCAGCCGACAAGGAGCAGTGCAACTGCTGCGGCACGTGCAGCGCTTACCAGCGTCAGTAGCTTTTTTCTTCGCACCGCCACTGGGAGACTGGGAGAGAACCCCCTCTCCAACCACTCCACCAACACCACTGAGAGAGGGGGTTCTCTCCCAGTGGTGAGTCGGACTCTCCAGCGGTCCCAGCGGTGTTCCCAGCCGCCATTTACCAGCGTCAGTACCTTGTTTTTTAACGGTCACACCGTTCTTGTACATGATTTTCGTAACGTCCTCTGGGAGACTGGGAGAGAACCTCCTCGCCAACCACTCCACTAACAAAACTAGGAGAGGGGTGGTAAACGGTGGTGGGCATTGCACCCCAGGAGACGCGGCTTAGAAGCTTAGCTTTTCCAGTCGTGTTGGTGGAGTGGTTGGAAAGGGTGTTCTCTCCCAGCGGTGTGTCGGACTCCCCAGCCGCTGGCGAAGAGATGGTGAATGCCAGCCGCGACTCCTGGGCGGAGTGCAATGCCCAGGGGGTTTACTGACTAAAACCTCCTCATTCCTCATCGCCGTATGGCAGCGTCATGGGACACTCTGACCCACTCGTAGTATTCTACTGCCACGACGCCACCGGCAACCAGCGTCATATCTGCACCCTTCACGTCATTTGCGGAGTATGGGATGACTTACTAACCCTACCGGGTCTTATTTTCTTTAAGATTGGACTTTCGCGTTTTCTTTACACTAAATATCATTAAGTGCTGGTTCGGGGGTGGATTTAGAAATTCACAACCGCTGTGGCAGACGATGACGGGCGGCGCTAGTTAGCTTGCGTCGTCGTTAGCTTCGTTCTTGCTTTCAGAGTTAAACCAGAAATGCGCTGAATTCAAAAAGACGGTGCATGAAGTCAATGGAACGAAAGAAATTGAAGTAAGTACAAAAGCATATAACATATACACTTAATAGATATTTTAAATAACGATCTTTTTATTTATTACCACTACTTAAGCATTTTTTTTTCCTAACTGACATACAATGATGGCTTGGAGTAGCCTCGTCATCATCACCAGGCTTGCGGGGGAGAGGATAGCTCTCACCCCTTACTTACTTAAGCATAGTTTTTAAAGCTTAATGATTTTTAAGTGCTTCAAATTGTAGTTAAGCCTCCGTATTTCATAGTCTCAGTAGGCAGAATCGGATATGGGTTGCGAAATTTGCAAAGAGGTAGGATATATCCTATCTCATGATACATCTCAATCCTAGGTGGAGGAGGAGTTCCTGGAGCCGGGTTGTGACGACGGGCTGGTGTGCCGCCAGGGCCGCTGCCAAGACATACACACTGTGGAGACCAGCCTCACCAGCCGCCGGAAGAGAGACGAGAACGATGAGCCTAATGGTTAGTGGGACAGAAGAAAGAAAGAAGAACAAAAAAGAAAGACTTACAGAGATATCTGTAGAAATGGAGAGAGAGAAATAGAAAGGAGAAAGAGAGAGAGAGAGAGAGACAAAAGAGAGATATAAATTGGAAGGGGAAAAGACAGGCCATGAGCCTAACGGTTAGTGGGACTTTTGAAAGAAAGAAGAACCAAACAGAAAGGCAGAAAGAGATATAATTAAGTAGAAATGAAAGAGAGAAATAAAGGAGTATGAGAGAGAGATAGATATAAATAAAGAGAGAGGAAGAAACAGAAAGAATAAAAGTGAAAGAAGGAACGCAAAATGATTATTTAGTATACAAGAAATTCAAACTTAGGTAAGGTAATCCCAAAAAATTTACCCGAAAAGGTAATATGTGTAAAGTATGTATAAAGTTTCCCACGCAAGATTATTTGTTTAGAAAACCCTGCCGGTATTTAAAGGTTATAAAGTGGTGGTTATAAAGGAGACAGAACATAATTGTATGTATTTTCCGAATTTGAATCTGTTAAGTAGAGAACATGGTTATCTCATCTTGGTGTACAATCACAAAGAGCTTTTTGCAGCAACCCAACGTTTTTTTGGGCTGAGACCATTATTAAGTAAAAAAAACCTAAACTGTCTATTGCAATTTCTAGAGCCATGCAGAAAAGAGTTGAAATACTTCAAGAAGAAGTTCGGTGCTGATGGGCACCTGCACTACGATGCTCCGCAGTGCACACCTCTTTGGCTCTACGCTCCTGTGCAAGTAAGGAACTGCTTTTTTTTTCCTAACTGACTTACGATGATGGCTTGGAGTAGCCTCGTTATCATCACCGGACTTGCGGGGGAGAGGATGGCTCTCACCCCTACGATGATGGCTTGGAGTAGCCTCGTTATCATCACCGGACTTGCGGGGTGCGGATGGCACTCACCCCTATGTAAGGAACTGCGCGTAGCGCATTCATGTCACGATCGTATGTTAGACAATTGCAAAACGAGCTCATGTGGTCTTCTTTCACATGTACTAATCTGCAGCTATAATAACTGTTGTCCATTATCATAATCGTTTGCTCGTCATATCAACAATTTTTCGGCCTTATAATACCTATCATCGATCAGCTACCACTCAGTGACATCTTTAACCCACCTTTTTTTTTCCTAACTGACTTACGATGATGGCTTGGAGTAGCCTCGTTATCATCACCGGACTTGCGGGGGAGAGGATGGCTCTCACCCCTAACCTATATCTTGGAGTCTTGGATATAATAAATTATGTATTATAACTATGTGTTAGGTTGTAATTATTGTACCTTCTCGGATGTACCTATAATTTTTTAACATAAAAAATGTCAGGAAAGATAAATGGGTTAATTTCAACGTCGAGGATCGATTTAGTGTCGCAGGTTCATCTGTTACTGTGCGCTGGAGGACGGCACCGTCATCCAGGGCATCAAGGTGCCTCGGGTGGAAGTCTCCAACATGAACTGTGGTAAGTTTCCTGATCTGGTAAGAGAAGCTGTGAGAAGGACAATATAGATGTTATTGTCAGTCTGTCAGTTTCTCTTTTCACTATCATTGGATATTGATTGAATAATTACAGAACATAAATTTTGATCGTCGTTCTTTATCTTATAGGCGTGGTACTTCGGAGACACACTATTCACACCTTACACCTAACCTATATTACGTAGAAGTAATCTTTCTCCACTAAGGAAAAACACCTGAACTTTGACGACCTTTTTCACGTCGGTTCTTTTCTCTATTTTTAACCGACTTCAAAAAGGAGGAGGTTTTTCAATTCGACCGTATATAATATTATGCCTTTTCTTTCTTTCTGTCAGACTGCGCCCGTGAGAAATGTCGCACCGGCTCTGACGTGGAGTGTGACGGATACGGCAACTACCGCGAGGCGGTGTTCACCCCCCATGCCGAGGAGTGGGGGGAGCACGACGACTACGAGGAAGGTACCAGTTGGGGGAGGGTCAGATGGGGGATAGGCTGGGGAGTTGAGTGGCTGTTTTAGGGTGGATAAACGGAATAAGCCGATAATCTCCCTCTAACCACAAGTTACGCTCAGTCATCATCATCATCATTATCAGCCCATCTTTGTCCACTGCTGGACAAAGGCCTTTTCAGGCACGCCATATCTGCCATTCTTCGGCTATTCGCATCCAACTCCTACCAGCCGTCCTGCGCGGATCGTCACTCCACCTGGCCTGAGGGCGTCCTAAACTAAGTTTGCCGCTGCAAAGCTAAGAAAGCAGTGAGCGCGCCACATTAGCCGTAGAACCGACAAGCTAAGCAAGTCAAGTCACGATAGGATGAACCCGGAATCTTCGCTGCCGACGACGCCGATAATATCAATAGAATATTAGCAAAGTATTCACCTCAATTTCCTGATCACTAGCGTAGGTACAGGATGCAACCGTATTCACACGGAAGTCCAGTTTTGCGGGACGGGTCTTTTAATGGATCCTGCAAATCTGAACTACTGTGTGAACACAGCATCCGTCTTTCAGTCGATCCAGTGAAAAGCCGGTCCTGCAAACTGGACCGCCGTGTGAGAGGGCTATTATAAAAAAAAAGTTTTTATTAGCCGACCGGACCGCGCGAGTCAGAGCCACCTTCTCCGCGTACGTTCAGTTTGCAGCCTTACAGCATTGTGGCAAGGTTATTTCACTTGGCCCAACCAGGCCGCTCCACTAAAGGAGAAATTATTGCCTTTAGCTTTGAGTAAGGCGACTTGATGGAGCAAAGTGGAGTAACCTAGTTAAAACCCTTTCCCTTAAATCCTGATTGTGTCTGGTAAGCAGGTACTCCACGCTCGGCGCCGCGCCGCACCGCCCGCGCCTTGAAAACCCTCAGGCGGGCTTCCCGCCGCCTGTGACGTCATCGGTGCTGGCTGCAACGATGACGTAACAAATTATTAATGAAGCTGTTGATTTAATAGAATGTTTAATAAATAGATACTGTTTTTATTTGTTGTTTTTAATGCGGGTTCAGGCGGGGTCATGAATGCGTTTTCTTTTCAAATTTTAAATTAGCTGTTTGTTGAAGTTTTGTTTTTCTGTCACAAAAATACGCTGGTAAGGTTATTTTTATTCAAGAAATTATTAAGTTAACCAGTACGTAGTACAGTTTTGTGTACGCCATTGTTATTTCTGATATCCGTGACTCAAATGCTCCAGCGGCTTACTTCAAAATGAGATCAATGTTAGAATGTGATAATTATTTAGTTAAGAAAAAAACCCCAACCGTTCACTTAAAGTAAATGCACCAATTATGGACGGTTTAAGGATTTGTTTTTCGTTTTTCTTCAGAGTTTGTATGTTTTGCAATATACGTTCGCAGGGATTTGGAGGTTAATAAAAAGTCCTTTTTTTAATAAGTATTCGATGTTTAAAATCAGTTTTAAACTAGCTTCAAAAAAATATAATTTAGGAAAAAATAACCTTTGCCAATCTCCATTTATGGACAGGGAAGATCCAGTTATGAACACCCAATTATGGACGTTATCCAATTATGGACACCCATTTATGGACATTCTTCAATTGAATGCTTAAATCTATAACTCATGAGTATTAGGGTTGAGTAAGTTAGTATAATGAAATAAAAACCATTTAAATTAAATAATAAAATAATATAATAGGTAACTCAAATATCAATCAACAAACAGTTATCAAAAAGTAATCGGCAAAGGCCAAAGCCTTTAAGCCAAGAAAAACCAAATAAAAAAATTGTAAACAAAAAAAAAACCGCCTTCAAAAACCCGACTCACTAAAAATTACAAAATAATATAAAACGAACATTTATAATCATCTGGGTATGAATTGTATATGTTGTTGAAGGCGGTGCCGTTTATATTTCATACAGACAAGCACAGAGTGCTTCGTTTTCCTCAAAATTTTGATTGGCACCGCCTTCAAAAACATATAAAATTCATATCCAGATGATTATAAATATTCGTTTTTATATTATTTTGGAATTTTTAGTGAGTCGGGTTTTGAAGGCGGTTTTTTTGTTTACAATTTTTTTCATACTTTTTAGTGTTACATTTTTTTCACCCTTTAGTTCAGCTCACCTGTAATACTACAGATATTATAACTAGTAGTCTTAATATGTATAGAGTATTGAAAGAATTATCCTTTTACTCCAAACAATTAAGGAGTTGACCTTCCATCATCAGCTCAGCATCATAACATTATGATTGCAAGAAGCAATGCCAATATAACTTCAGAAAATATGTAAAACGCGGTACATGTGCCTATAAAATTTGAGGGTTGCCCTCGATTTCTCCTAGATCCCATCATTAGATCCTAGACTGGTCAACTCTTTAGTTCAGCTCACCTGTAATGCTATTTATATTATAACTAGTAGTCCTAATATGTATACAGTATTGAAAGAATTATCCTTTTACTCCTAACTATTAAGGAGTTGACCTTCCATCATCAGCTCAGCATCATAAGATTATGATTGCCAGAAGCAAATGCCAATATAACTTCAGATAATATGCAAAACGCGGTACATGTCCCTATAAAATTTGAGGGTTGCCCTCGATTTCTCCTAGATCCCATCATCAGATCCGGGACTGATGAAAATGGGACCACCTCTGAAGTAAACTTTATCCAACCAAAAAAAAAATTTTGAAATCCGTCTATAATTGACGAAAATATCGGTGAACATACATAAAAAAAAAAATATTATACATACAGACGAATTGAGAACCTCCTCCTTTTTTGAAGTGGGTTAAAAACTAGCAGGTGCCAACGACGGTATACCCCCACTTGCCATAATTTCATTTGCCCGAATTTTATTTGCCATAATATTCATATGCCCGAATTTCATTTGCCATAATTTCATTTGCCCGAATGTTATGTTTGCCATAAAATACAAGTGACATAATTTTAACTGCCCGAATATCAGATTCCATAATGATTCGAATGCCATACGTATTGTTATCCATATTTTAATTGCAATAATTTATGCAACAGAATTTTCAAACGCCATATATGTCATACTCATTGTTTACTTTATTAGTTACGTGTTAGAAACGTTGTTTCCGTGCCATTACATCATTTCCCACCGAAAAAGCTTGTAAAATAGGTTAAAAGAATGATAAAAAAAATAGGTTAGGTTAGGTTAGAAACATGAAAGACAACGCACGAGCCGAGCGAGCGAAGCAAGGCGATGCCGCGGCAACGGCCGGCGAAGTGCCAGAAAACCAATCGCTTTTTAGGACAAATATTTGGCGTTAGGAGTATGGCGCTTAAAAATTCTGTTGCATAATATTATTGCAATTAAAAATATGGATAACAATACGTATGGCATTCGAATCATTATGGAATCTGATTTTCGGGCAATTAAAATTATGTCATTTGTATTTTATGGCAAACATAACATTCGGGCAAATGAAATTATGGCAAATGAAATTCGGGCATATGAATATTATGGCATATATCTTTCGGGCAAACAATAGATAACCTTAGAAATGTCCTCTTAACTAGCTAGTATTATTTAAATAGGAGACACCTTCGTTGGTCTATTGGTAGCAAGCGCTGCGTAAGGTCCGAGAGGGCCCCGGTTCGAGTCCGGGGTCGGGCAAAATTTGTGTGAGTTTTTCTGTGATGAAATTTCTCAGCCCGTAGTTAGGAAGCTGGCGGTTGAACGCCCGTGCCTCGGAAAGCACGTTAAGCCGGTGGTCCTGCGCCCGATCTCTCATCGGTCATGTCGGATTACCGTCTCACCGAGTTATGAGAGTAAGGGAATAGAGAGTGCACTTGTGTTTGCGCGCGCATTTGTGCACTATAATATGTCCTGCGCACTTGGCTGATTTCAATTGAGATCGGCCGCCATGACTGAAATCGGTCGGACGCCTTATTATTTAAATAACATTTCAATATAATCATCTCCTTCACTTCTCGATCTTTAAGCAAATTGGTTTAGAGGTTAAATAAAAATTTTAAAAAACCTTCACTCTTTTCTATTCACTTTGCCAACAATAATTCAAAAAAATCAAATGTCTTCTTACTAGTTTCATACCTATCAAAATACAGCTATAATCAGTCTCAATAATTACTAATACGTAAAATCACGCCTTTTTCCCAGAGGGGTAGGCAGAGATCACTTCCAGCGATCCACTTTTCACCTCAGTGGGAAACGTGACGTGACTGGTTGTGGACCACGTCGCCATTCTGCATTGTGCATTGTTTTAACAAGGTTATTGCGTTCCCACGAGTAGCAAGAATATATGACGGGAGGAAGGATACTATCGCCTCGGATGATTTGGACTGTGTCGATAGTAGCTCGAGGAGCCGGGGTCGCTTACCCGTATACCGTTCGCCACCCACCGGACAGATAGTTGTGACTGGTATCCCCTGACTGTAATATAATTATTATGTATATTACCCTGTCTTAAATTATAAATTTAACATGACATAAAAAAAAAACACAAACAACTCAATAATAAACTTTTTTTTTAGAAAAGTTATTCTAGTTATTATTTTCTAAATAGTGGATATTTTCTGTCCTTTTCTCACTTCTTTAATTGCATTTGCCATTTGTTCTTTAGTATAAGCTTTTCTAGTCGCCATATCTAAAGTGAAACAAAATTTATTTATTTAAAAAATTTGAACCTATTTTGGACACCCATTTATGGACACAATGTTCATAATTGAATTATTAAATTTAAAGTCTTAATTTGCGACCGATTTAAAAATAATGATAAAGGTAAACGATTGTACAACTATAAGATGTATGAAAAACGTATATTTGTAAAATATCCTTCATGGACAAAATGTCCATATTTGGGTACAGGCTTACAAAAATATCCAATTATGAACATCGATAAATTCCGAGGCTAAAACTTCTATGAGGTTTTAGATTAGAATATATAATTAACCTTTTACTATCAGTAATTCAATAAATAATATGATTTTTAACAACAATATTACACTTGTCATAAAAAAAGGTAATAAATTTACTTACATGCATTGCGCTCCTTGTAAGAAATTTCAAATCTCGACACCAAAACGCACCGCACTAGTAATGGTCCAAGATCCCAGAGCTGCCAGACATCACTTATTTTCTAATGGACAAAATATATACGATTGAGTAGTGTTGGGGTGTACTATCATCATATGACTAGTTGCTACCTTGACCAGACGGCCATTTTCAGATATCAACCAATCAAGGTACATAGAAACACTGCTCACCTCACTTAAATTCTGATGGCTGATTTTAACATATATTTCACACAATATCATTAAAAATCAGGATTCATTACTCCCAGACACATGCGGTCGGCGGTTTTACCTTACAGACGCTTTAAAGCTATGAAAAAAATTTTACTTTTACTTATTTTCTGATGCTTGATTTTTATATATGTTATTCAAACAACTAAAAAGTGCTCATCTGACCGCAATAATTATAGAATTGTACCTTACAAACTATTTTATTAGAAAAACTTAACTAAATTCAATTTTTAAAAAAATCTAAAACAATTGGGGCTGGTGAATGTTTGGCCCCTTGGATCGGTCTGTCCGTTTGCAAAACGTTTTAAAATAGTTGTTTGAATAACATATATAAAAATCAAGCATCACAAAATAAGTAAAATTAAGTAAAAGTAAAAAAAATTTCATAGCTTTAAAGCGTCTGTAAGGTAAAACCGCCGACCGCATGTGTCTGGGAGTAATAAAACCTGATTTTTAATGATATTGTGTGAAATATATGTTAAAATCAGCCATCAGAATTTAAGTGAGGTGAGCAGTGTTTCTATGTACCTTGATTGGTTGATATCTGAAAAATGGCCGTCTGGTCAAGGTAGTAACTAGTCATATGATGATAGTACACCCCACCACTACTCAATCGTATATATTTTGTCCATTAGAAAATAAGTGATGTCTGGCGGCTCTGGGATCTTCCTCTATAAAAATCGTTATAGTCGAAAATAATATAGCGGAGAGCTGTCAAATGTTGTTTACATCAAATCTAGAATTTTGGTACAACCGATTAATGTTGCTGTTGGAAAAAAATACCTATTGGTTTCTTATTATTGGAGGCATTTTTGAAAACTGTCCATAATGGGGTCCGCGTCCATAATAGGTGCATTTACCTTAATTCCGTTTATATTTATTTTTTTCAAACTGACAGCTAGTCAGGTACTTTGCTGTTGTTGCTAATATTTCGTGTAATGGAACGCGAAATTCTAAAATCTTACATTACTTTGCCGCTGGTTTGTCATTGGCTTTCACAACTTTACCGGATATGTGGGGAATCTGAAGGACCCCATAAACCTAATTACGTGTACGCGCCTGTTACACAATCATCGGTCCTTATGACATAGCAATACGTTGCATGCAGATACTGATGAAGCTATTGATGTAATACTGATTGAGTGACATGCGTTGTTTTTTTGTTATTGTGTGACAACCTGTAGACTAGGTACCGAATAAACGACTATGGTAGAGAGTTGAGACAGTGTGTTTCAAGGGATAATCATAATAGTCCAGTCAATTAAGCTTAAATTAGGTAAGAATCTCGGAATTCGAGATACCCAGCTGTAAGTCTGTAAATACTTAGATATTGACCCCCTAAAAGTGGCCTCAAAACCTACATATGGTAGGGTGTACGCAACTATTAAATTTTCAGGGACAAATGTCACAAATATCAGTTTTATGAACTTTTGAGCGAAACGGGAAGTTTTATCATAAAAGTGTGTAGGAGAAAATTACTTATCATCTATTTATCTATAAAAATTGTCTGTACGTTTTATTCCTAAGATTCACCATTTCAGAGATACAGCGATGTAAATAGTTGAAAAAGTTGTATTTTCAAAAGCTTCCAGACCCCCGTGGGATTGTGCTAGACAGTCAAAATTTTCACGACTGATGTATTTCAGTAGCCTCTATAACATCTTATACTAGAAAAAGCTTAAAATCAATGTTTAAGTTGGTTCTCAAAAAAAACGATGGTTTTTTTTTTCTCACCGTTGGCCGGTTTTTAACGTGGTTACCCCAGTAAACCTCATCCAGGCGACACCTTTTATACATGAAGTACACGTTGTTCTTATGGGAGCACCTTAAATAATCGTTTTATGTTGTTTTTAGTTATAAGTCTTTCGCGTTTCCGTACAATTAAACTGCTTATTATGGGTTAAAAAGTACGAAATAACCAATTTTTAGAATTTCTGTTTGAAGTATAACTGAAAAAAAAACATTTTAAAAATGTTAACTGTCCAACTAACTCTATTATGAACGTGAAGATACATATTAACCAAATTTAATTTAATGAAACGCAGAAATCTTCAATCTTCTGAATACTGAAAACAACACAAAACAATTATTTAACTAGGCTTTCATATAAACAACGTGTTCTTCATGTTTAAAAGGTGTCGTCTGGAAGAGGTTTACTGGGGTAACCACGTTAAAAACCGGCCAACGGTGAGAAAAAAAAACCATCGTTTTTGTATGAGAACCAACTTAAACATTGATTTTAAGCTTTTTCTAGTATTAGATGTTATAGAGGCTACTGAAATACATCAGTCGTGAAAATTTTGACTGTCTAGCACAATCCCACGGGGGTCTGGAAGCTTTTGAAAATACAACTTTTTCAACTATTTACATCGCTGTATCTCTGAAATGGTGAATCTTAGGAATAAAACGTACAGACAATTTTTATAGATAAATAGATGATAAGTAATTTTCTCCTACACACTTTTATGATAAAACTTCCCGTTTCGCTCAAAAGTTCATAAAACTGATATTTGTGACATTTGTCCCTGAAAATTTAATAGTTGCGTACACCCTACCATATGTAGGTTTTGAGACCACTTTTAGGGGGTCAATATCTAAGTATTTACAGACTTACAGCTGGGTATCTCGAATTCCGAGATTTACCTAATTTGACTGGACTATAATCACGAATGGAGTCGCGGATAGAAGCAAGTGCACCAATATTTTTTTTTTTAATTTATCTCATCACGGAAAGGCAAAGGGATCTAGGTCGTACAACTGCCTAGTCTTAGTAGTTTCTTAGGTATTGCGGCCGGAGCCAAGTCTTCTGCAATTATTTTGTTCCATTTCATAGGTAGAGTTGTCAAGGCCGGAGCCGAGTCTTCCTTTGCGTGCACCAATAAACAGTCGGTCATGTGACGTAACTACAATGGCTGTCATCGCGCGGGATGACACGTGACGCGGCGCATGCGCGCGCCCGAACAGCTGACTTACATCAATAACACTTGTTTTGACAGGTTGGCTGTACGGGTTAGATCCCTTTGCCTTTCCCTGATGGGATAAATTGATTTTTTTATATCGATTTAACGGCTTTCATAAAAATCATGTTCCAATTAATGAATTTCTACTACTTCTTTATACTGCCTAGATTTAATCTTCTAAGGTTTCTCTTTTTATCTTCATTTAAATGAATGATTATACTCTTTTTCAGCTAAGATGACCCTGTGACACTTCATTGTGTTCTGAATCACGCATTTTACGTTTGACAAACGAAAATAATTTTATTGCACACTTTTTTCATTTTAATGCGGCGTCATTAGGAAAAATATTAAAATAAATCATTTTAAACTTTTAAAAGGGAAACAGTATCGTTTAGTTTAATTTAATGTAATAGAACATTAAAAAAAATACCTATGCAGTTCGTATACGTAGAATGAAATGTAGTAAGTTCCATTCTACGAAAAAAGTGTGCAATAAAATTATTTTCGTTTGTCAAACGTAAAATGCGTGATTTAGAACACAATGAAGTGTCACAGGGATCATAATATGTGAAAAATACTATAAAATGATTTGTCATGAGGGTGGTGGCGAAACGCGCTGATGTAGGATTAAGTTAAGTGTCCACCGGTTCGTATTCCACGTCGAAGATAATATGAATCGGATAGATGAACGCACTTGATAAGGCTCGTCTTCATTGCACTAACAGTGAGCGGCTGACAGTTTTTGCCTCCTTATACATTTTGATTAAGGTCATCGCTGATTGCATTATGTTCACAAATCGCAAGTTTTTGCTTGCCGACTTGCTCATCCTGTACCTATGCGCCTGAGGCTGCCCGCCTACATCCCGACTAAACGCTAATGGGTCCAATTTGAATTTGTATCAAATATTCCAACGACTTTGTGTGAGCGTTGCTATCAGTACATTCTATTTTAATCGACTTCAAAAAGTAGGAGGTTTCTCAATTCGACCGTATTATATGCTTTTTTTCTCCGTCAAGACATCGATCACCGATTATTATCGGACGTAGGGTTGCCAGGTCCTCAGACGCAAAAGCCGGACAGACCTGTGAGTTTGTCCTGACATTTGGGTGAAAAATCCGGACATCTTGTTTTTTTTGTCCATTTTTTTATTAAAAGTGTAAAACAAATTTTTTTTTGCCCTAACATTCGGTCGAAAAATCCGGACGCCTCAAATTTATGAAAAATTTTGGTGTTACCTAAAAAAAATGGAAATCCGGGATTTTCTGATTGCATTTTAAGAAAACAAAAGCAAAATCAAGCTAATATTTCTTTATTATAAATCAGTCTCTAACTCTCTTAATCTTCAGTCGTTATATTATAACAAAACAAAAATTATTTTCTTACTTAACATTATCAAAATTAAACATGAAAATCTTTGCATGACATGTGTTTTAAATTATACTCTACAATTAAAATTTTGGAAATTGTGTCAACGTTTAGCTTGTTTCTTTGTTTGGTCCACTGCTGGCCAATCCAAGAGAACACTCTCTCAACATTTGCGTTGTAGCCAGGAATCGAAAAGTAAAATTGACGCGCGAATTTCGAAATTTAAAAATCCTACCTAAATCCTAACAGGCAGGATGCCGCTTATTTTGGCCGGACAAGCAATCAAAAATCCTACGTATGTCCTGTCCTTTATCCTAACACCTGGCAACCCTAATCGGACGTAATGGGCGGGCAGTCTGATATGCAAAGTCGCTCAACCACAAAACCGCTCGGTTTAAAATGTATAGGAAGTCTAACAGGAATGAAACTGCCGCCCACTGTTCGCCTAATAAGTAGGTAGGTACGTGCCCTAAGGACGCTAATTTGAACGCGCCCTAAGACTCCAAAGAATACTGCTATGTGCTACGAATTAAGTGTATAACGATCAGTTTGATTCAATATTGATGGAGATAATGGGATGTCTCAGCTTGCAATACGAAGGTGGCATGATTTTTCGCATAAATATTTACCTTAACAAATGCACATGCAAATGAATCCATTTTGTGCCGTAACAACGATGCATGCATATTAAAATTTTATAAAGTGTACCTACATTATGTAATAACACATGTTTATATGAATGGTTATTTTCATGTCAGCAGTTGCAAGCAGCACGAATCGTGGAAATTGTAGTTACGTCGCTTTTAAATTTTTTTTGAGATATGTATTCATATATTTCACTAAACAAACCTTTTACGTCTAAGGTCTGCAGCATCTTCAGTTCGGTATTCATTATGCTCGCCACTTATCTCTATCCTCGGCTACCAGCCCCTACCAGCCGTCCCACGCAGATCGTCACTCCACCTGGCCTGTGAGCGTCCCACACTACGTTTGCCGAGACGCGGTCTCCACTCCAGAACTCGTCTACCCCAGCGGTAGTCGGTTCTACGGCTGATGTGGCCAGCCCACTGCCACTGCAGCTTGCTAATGCGATGAGCTACGTCGATGACTTTAGTTCTCTGCCGGATCACCTATTTCTGATTCGATCCCGCAGAGAAACACCGAACATAGCTCTCACTTTTCATTAACGTTTCATTATAAAAAATAATAACTAGGTATATTTCCTTTGCAATTGCACCTAAACTCTACGGGTATAATGTTATGTCTGTCTAAAAACTAATTTGTTTTCTAGAGATAACCACATGTGAATAAAATTAAATTAAAAAAGTTACAGTAAAATAAATTCGAACTTGAAACCCAATCAGTGTATTTCTCCACAACATTGTGATGTCTTGTCTATTGGTCGAGAATAGACAACAATATATATTTTTTTCAAGTTATTTAAATAGCTCAGACATTTTTCTGTGCGTTGCTCAACCTCTGGGACGAAATGTAGCGTTTTATTCGAGTGTCGCGCGATTTTTTTGTAACCTTCACCTAGCGTCTGAAAGCGGGTATTTCTGTGCGCCCTTGTGACGTCACCGTCACGCCTGTAACCCGGTGTTGCTAGTGTAATAATATACCCACGTTGTAGGTTTATTTTTAATATGAGAATTTAGGGTAAAAAATGTAATGATAACTATTTAAAAAGAAGATGACCTACTGTTTACTATTTGCAAGTCAAATTTTTGAGCAAGCGTTTACCAAAGCATGATTTCTGGGTTACATTATATATGGAAAATACTAAAATTACACTAAACAATTGTTAGTAATGTTAATATATTTGTACGTTTTTAATCATTTGAAAATGTTTACAATGTTTGAGGGTAGTTTCTAACTATTTCTAATAATGTAATAAAATTCAATAATTGCTTATCCATAATACAAAAATCTTCTAGTACATAAATTAACGCTAATAACGCTCCTAAACACATTCCAGTCTGCACTAGAAACCGAGCAAGTAGCTATCTCATAGTAACTGTTTAGTTTAATGTCAAAGGTAATTGTAATCTAAAGTTGGCAACCCCGTTCGGCCAGTCGCGTTCAGTCGATACGCCACAAAGGCCGCGCGCGCTGTATTCCTCTGCTAGTATTATTGTTTTTACCGTAAAAAAAAAGTGGACCTGTGAAAATGCCCAATATAATTAATGAAGTGAAATTGGACTTTAAAGATGTGCTTCTAAGACCTAAGAGGAGCACGTTGAGAAGCAGGAATGATGTAAGTTTGTTAGTTTAGACTGTGAAGTTATTGGAAGATCAAGGTTTGTGGGAGCGGACGGTGGAAAATGATTTTCTTGATTCATGTCACTCTTTGGAGCTATATAGGGCGTCCCAAATTTGAACAGTTTCTTTTTTTTAATATTTTTTGGTTTTTGCATTATTTGAAGTAATTTGTAAAAATAATTAGAATTTTACTGTCTGTTTAAAGCAATAAGAAATAATATAATACTAAATATCAACGAAGAACTATTTTATTAAATAAAAAAATATATGAATTGCAGTATCATCTTTGTCGGAGAAAACAGCTGATTTCTACAGCTGATGGTGTAGGTACTAAAACAGTTACGTGTAGGTATCACGAATAAAATATTACAGAGGGCCTACCATGAGTTGGCTATCGTAAACTTACGTACGTTAAAAACCTATCGAGTTGTTTTTTATATGGCCGATTGTAGTTCTTCGCGTAACCACCAGCCGGCGCTGTACATGTTTTTCATAGACATATTTACGTAGTCGATATCGAGCGCGTAAGTTTTAAACTCATGGTAGCCCCACTGTACAATCGGTAGGTATGTTTTTGTTTTCATATTATGTAGTTTGTAAACAGCTGATTGTCAAAAATGTTATAATAAGCTATGAGCTAAGGTATAAGGTGATTTGAGATTTAACCAAAAAATCTTAAAAAGAGCCCAGTCTTATTAAAAAGAAACAAAATAAATAACCTATTCATTCAGTACTAAATAGTACCTATACCTAAAAATATGTTTAGCCTTTACGAAAGAAACATAAACATTTACATAAGGAAAATATTTTTTTTTATTTTCCTTCGCAATCGAAACGAAAAGTAGAACATTGATTTCATAAAATTTTCCATCATTATCAACATCTTTGATTTACTCCTTAAAAACCTTTACCTTACCTTTTTAAAAACTCGTTCATAATTTTTTTTCGTTTTCAATGCACGAAATTACTTCGAGGCAATTTATCAGAATGTCTATCCACGCTTTACTTCCTTAATCAATCATAAACTTTATTGTACCATCAATTTCATGATTTCGTGACAGAAGGTATTACGGTGTCTCGGTACCTACCTACTACGTTTATATTTTTTTATCTTTCATCTTTCTCCACAGTATAATGAACGACAGAGGGCCTACCATGAGTTGGCTATCGAAAACTTACGTACGTTAAAAACCTATCGAGTTGTTTTTTTCATACGGCCGATTTTAGTTCTTCGCGTAACCACCAGCGGCGCTGTACAAGTTTTTCATAGACATATTCACGTAGGCGATATTGAGTGCGTAAGTTTTAAACTCATGGTAGCCACACAGTACGGATAACCAAATTTGATATTAATTCGTGTTCGTTAATCTACTACTTTACCGTGTATTATACACGGTAAAGTAGTAGATTTTATTACATATGGTTTAGTTTAAGAGTACGAGAAAGGACTTACCTATACTTTTTTTGTAAAGTAAATGTTATGTTCGTGGTTGACTAAGGCCTTATCGCCCTAATTTAGGATAGGCCCGTGCCCCAGCAGTGGGGACGTACATGGACTGATGAAGATGAAATGTCAGATATGTGACATAAACAAAAGCAAGCAGACGGAGTCGCGGGCGTAAACCTAGTCACTTATTATGATATGCCTTCATCACACATGCACGTTCGAATCTGAAACTTATCACATGTATTGATCTTGTAGCGATAAGTAGCTTAATCGCTTGTTTTATTAGTGATGTAAGCATGGATACATAATATCGATATTGCACACGTAACTTAATATAAATAAAGAAACTTCACACGTTTCAATGTTCATCGTAAACTAATCAAGCGACCCGCCCCGGTTTCTCACGCGTGCAATAAAATTATCAATGTTTCTCTGCTTTAAAATGCAAGTAATTATACACCATTATCCGCCAATACGACTCCAACGAGGTTCACGAGCCTACCCTAAACTAGGGCGATAAGGCCTTAGTCAACCACGCTGGCCAAGTGCGGGTTGGTCGACTACACAACCTAAGAATTTCTTCGTAGGTTTGCAGGTTTCCTCACGATGTTTTCCGTCACACTAGTCTAAGCCTAGTTTGGGATCCCCTGTTGTACTCAACACTTCTTAGGCAGCAATTAACCCATGTTTAGTGTAAGTACATGTACTACCTTCAAATGTATACCTAGTCCAAGTAACATTCAGAAAGAAACAAAGAATTTTTCATTTTCTTTTTCACCGTTAATGCGTCGAATAATAGTACATGTGAATATCATACCTTTTTGATAAACGAATAAAGTTTGAAGTTGCTTCACTGTTATTTCCTTCGCTATCGTTACGCCGAACTTTATGCTAATGCAATAGTTATTGTGTGTTTGTTGTCTTTTGTGGATGTTAAAGCATCGGAACACGAAAATGACTTTCCTTTTCGTTGTTTCTTTATAAATAGCGACCTTCAATAGGTCACCGTTGTACACGAAAATACACGTAGATTGAGTAAACTAGAACTATTTAGTAGTATTTTCTTTTTATTTTAAAGAGTAAGCTAAAAATCATGAAATCAGGTAGAGAAGAAAAAGGTTTCAATTTTCCTTTCTTTTTGTCTTAAAAGGCTTGCTCTGTATTTAAAACCAGTTTGATATACGTAAATAAAAGATGTACCTACATAGAAAAACTACTATGATCTATATTATTATATAATTACTAAATATCATACAAGTTTACTATGTTCAATCGACGAATATTCGACGCATTAACGGTGAAGGAAAACATCGAAACCTGCACGTATACGAAGAAATTCTAAGGTTGTGTTGTCAACCAACCTGCACACTCTTATCGCCCTAGTTTTGGCCTTAGGCTAGGCTCGTATCCAGCAGTGGGGACGTATTAGAGCACCTGCATCACAGCATTATCCAGGACTTTTTCCAAATTGTTAGATTTTAACAACTCACCAAAGATCTGCAAATCGGGCTATTGTAGTTTTTGCTATACAGAACACTGCTAATTGCCAGTAAACGTCAACATACGACTTCCCCAATTTTATCTTCCGAGAAGCGATAACAAGATAACGCCTTGCACATTGCTACGCTGAACGCAACGTCTTGATTATATAACACGTTGTACATAAACATCCTACTAACATTATAAATGCGAAAGTTTGTATGTGTGGGTAGATGGATGTATGTTTTTTTCATATAAAAGGCTAACAAGATGCCCTCACTCCACCTGAAGGTTAGCGGTAGTGGCATCCACAAATGAGGTCGACAGGCACAATAGACCATATTGAAACTGTCGCATTCACCCTGATGGCTTGCTTAAATGCCATTTCACGCCCAGCCTGAAGAGCCCGGGATCATTTACACTAAATATTTGTCTTTATGGACCTACACGCGATATTAGGAGTAGAAAATACATGGCTACTTACTGCCCAACGTTTCGACTTTCATAAGCCCATTTCTGTCCACTCCATAAGCCCATCGCGAGTGAAGTTCGATGTATCTGCTACTTCTAATATTGTGTGCAAATCCACAAAGACTAATCTAATAAAAAATAAAAGAATAATATAAAAGAAAAATTTAAGTGTAATGGAACGCGAAGGAAGGTATGTTTGTTCCTCTTTCACGCCAAAACTAGAGTACGGGGACACGCAAAATATGTGTGAGTTTTCTGTAAAGAAATTCCTCAGCCCGGAGTTAGGAAGTTGGTGGTTGCACTCCCGTGCCTTGGAAAGCACGTTAAGCCGGTGGTCCTGCGCCCGATCTCTCATCGGTCATGTCGGATTGTCGTCTCAACGAACCATGAGAGTTAGGGAACAGAGAGTGCATTTAGCTCATCTTAATGTGAGATCGGCCGCCATAGCCGAAATCAGTCATAAGGATAAGGATTTTGATGAGGCATAAGGATTATGTTGAATGATTATTTAAAAAAATATTTTCACTTGAAATAAATAAATAAAAATAAATATCTGGGACATTTCCACACACGGTCATCTGACCCCAAACTAAGCAGGGCTTGTACTATGGGTGTCAGAGACTGATATACGTACATTTATATTTTTAAATGCATACTTAAATACATAATCACACCCAGACACGGAACAAACACCGATGTTCATCACACAAATATTTGTCCCGAGTGGGAATCGAACCCACGACTCTTGGAATCGCCAGCCAGGGTCACTAACCACTGTTCCACCGAGCCAGACAAACTTTTATATTATAGATACTAACTGAACGCGTACGAAGTCGCGGGCGGCTACTAGTATTAGATTAGACATGTGTTTAGCATGATCTAACCGGTTTGAGTCAGCTGTGTTGATGAGCTGAGTTAAAAAGTCACGTTCGTAGCGTCTGTCTAGATGTGACTCATCTAGATGTATAGAACGTTTTCGTACGATATATAATTTTAAACTGTCATGGACACGTTAGAGAACTGAAAATGTCCGGGATATTTACCATATTCAAATATCGGTAGCTCATTAAAACAAATGGTAAATATCCCGGACATTTTCAGTTTTGTAAAGTTTTCGTACAATTGGTTTAGGTATAAATTCCGCATTATTTTTAAGTGTAAGGACATTATACATAAAGCTTTTTAAAAACCTTCATGATGTACCTTATTAGGGATTCCAATCGATCTTATATATCTGTTTTTTAGTAGGCTTAGGTGACAATTTGTAGGCGTGAAAATTCATCGGCGTTTGGAGTAGATAGAGTTTTAATCAGACGAAACCTACGAGATTATAGGACATTTACAGGATTAGGCACTTCCATGAAACTGCCTCCAGGGGCATGTGACCCCCGTTGCAGTTAAATCCGTGGCTGTTAGTTAAGGAATTTTATATTCGCCATTAGAACTCAGCAGACCACGGGAAGTCCATTATCTCTTAATGTGCGGAATATTAATCGGCAAACGAAGTAAATTACAAATGTAATCAAGTATCATTTAATAGTAAACACATAATTTACAATTAATAGACGCGTCCAAACTAGATTATGAAGCATTTGAGATACGCGCGAGTATTTAGTAGCGTGCAAAACTGCACGTGTGTGACGTCACAGACATCAGCCATATTGGAAAATGAGAGTACAAACATCAATGTTGATTTATTTCTTTAAACAAAATGTACAGCTCATAAATATCTCTCTAATATATATCTCTAATATATAATGTTTCTCTGAATGCTAAGCGCGAATATTAAGGTAAGGTGATCCAATTTTGCTAATTTTCAGGAAGTGATGAGAAAAATAATGCGGGAAATTAGACAATTTGAGCATTGGCCGGATAGTTTCAGGTGGGAGACATTTTGTCGACCGGTTGCTGTTACCACCATACAGTTGCGTAAAACCCGCCAAGTGACTCTGACCTCTCGGTCAGGTCGTGTTCCGGGATCAGCACTGTACGAACCGGAGCCAGGGGGGGACCATTGCTGCGGCAAGCGCCGGACCAGTGGAGTCTTAGCGGCGGTATTGTGCGGGCGGAGCGGGTCAGGCCGCCGGCCAGACCCGTAGACACGGGGGCCCTTCCGTCCGGCGGACTGGCCAACTCCGACCCGCACAGCTAAATACCAATGCGAGACTCCACGCCTTGTCTCGTTGTTGCCGCAGCAGTGGTCTCCTTTTTCACGGCTTTCAGGGTGAGTGCGACAGGCTCAATATGGTATATTGTGCCTGTCGACCTTATATTTGGATCTCACTACCGCTTACCATCAGATGGAGTGAGGTCATCTTGTTAGCCTCTTATAAAAAAAAGTCCAGTCATTTAAGGCATTTGAAACCTCAATCTGCGGAATGTAATTAAGTGGAATTTTTAATCCTTTATTACGGCGTTATAATGAAAATGTGAAAAATAGATATTGATATCGTGCCGGCTAAAAAAGTTATAAAAGTCAAAACGTCACGATAATCAGTAGGATTTTTTTCGCAGATAAAACCTTAAATGACTGAACTAGAATGAAGAGTGCACTAGGTACTTGCAAAAAAAAATACCGCGAATTCAATATTTCAGGTGGGAGACATTTTGTCGACCGGTTGCTGTTACCACCATACAGTTGTGTTAAACCCGCCAAGTGACTCTGACCTCTCTTGGTCAGGTCGCGTTCCGGGATCAGCACTGTACGAACCGGAGCCAGGGGGGACCATTGTTGCGGCAAGCGCCGGACCAGTGGAGTCTTAGCGGCGGTATTGTGCGGGCGGAGCGGGTCAGCCCGCCGGCCAGGGAGACCCGTAGACACGGGGGCCCTTCCGTCCGGCGGACTGGCCAACTCGGACCCGCACAGCTCAATACCAATGCGACACTCCACGCCCAGTGCCGTAACTAGGGCGGTGCCAGCGGTGCCCAGGCACAGGGCGCAGACCCTGGAGGGGCGCAGAAATGACCAGACCAGTATCTAGTTTTGTTTCATGCATGGTAGTTAGTAGGTACATTTTGTTTTCTGGCGAATATGGTGTAGACGCGCCCTCTGTACTATCTATATCTATATGGCATTTTTCAAGCGATCTTGAAACAACAACACTTGTAAAGGTGGTTAAAAAGGTATTTTACGCCTTATATTCAAAACGAGCTTGTAGATATTCTTGCCTCTGAGGTCAAAAAACAAATTTTAGACGACTGGACCAAGATCCCAGGGCCGCCAGACCTACGTCATTTTAGCAAAGCTAGAATTTCCATGACTTATAGTCTAGTATGTACTTAGGAGAGTACGCGTACTCACTTGCTCGAAAGCGGGGCCGTTTCACAGGTAGCGCGAACTAAAGGTGTCCCAAAACAGAGGCAAACTACGTCATTTTAGCAAGCCTAAATTTGACGTATTACTATTTCCAGACTAATTTTAAGCTGCCAGACCAATCCAATGGGCCAATTATTCTGCCAGACACCTCAAAGGTTCCCTGTGAGTGCAAGCTTGAGGGCGTATCGACGCACAGCCTAAACGGCTAAAGTTAGGCACTTGAAATTTGGAAGAGGCGTAGCTTAGATACCGTAGAGGTGCGATACGATACGATACGACACACCACACCCAGCGATGGCATTACGCCACGAGTCCGGTCCACCCGGCAAACCAGGGGGCGCAATTTTTTTGGAAAGATGCATGCTTTAGGATGAGAAAGGAAGATCGGCAAGCCGAAGCCGGCCGACCGTAACCAGGCCGGTATTCACCGTAGCAACCAGTATAGGTAATTGGATTAAGGAGGTTGTTAGCTTAATATATTATACGTATTTTTATAATAATGATAATTAGTCAGGTTGTATAAAATGGATAAATAATAATATTAAGATAGCGGGGGAATTATATTATAGTGTATGTAGAGTAGAATATATAGTTCATAGTAGGATCTTTAGATTTCTGCTTGTTTAGTCGGGTTCCGTTGAAGAGCAGCTATCGGTCTCGCTGTTTGTTTCTTCGGCTTCGAAGATGCGTGCTTCGCTTTTTAGTAAGGCCTTCTCCCTGGCTAGTTCGCGCCATTTGTCGTGGGTTTTGTTGTAGTAGTCTAAGTCGTGTGAGATCGAATCGATCCATGTAAATATGGGGCAGACCCATATTTACTTCGTTTTTTTTGGCTCGGAATTTCATGGCTGCGTGTAGTAAATGTGGGGAGTTCTGTCTAAGTATGTGGCCATATTTTATTTCTTTGGTTTAGTAGCTGGTTTATTTGTTGGCCTCTTATGTCCTGTGGAAGGTTGGTGATGTTATGAATAATTTCTTCTTGGTATTTTTGCGCGGGGCTTCGCTTTTTAGTCTCTCGTAATCTAGTTGTCGGTTGAAGTTTCTCAGGTTCTCATTAGAGTCCTTGTTAGATCCACTTTGGTCTCTTATAGAATTCCGTCTCTTATTGGAATTGTTGTTCATCGTGAGTTCTTTTAGTGATGCTATTATTAGTTCGTGGTCAGACGATGTATTTTGAGAAATACCTGTGATTTTCTTGAACATATAAGTGTGAGATGTTGACGAGAGTATGAGGTCTATATGTGAAGTTTTATTGCCCAATCTCCAAGTGGTTCGACAGCTTGTTCTTCGAAATGAAGCGTCACGTCTGAGTTTTCCTCTTCTTATAATGTCGATTAGCATGTCTCCATTCTTATTGGATTGATCATGTGATCTTATCTTATCTTGTTACTTGTTACTTGTAAGTCGTGAATGTCATGTAAACCCCATGTGCATTAAAGTCTCCAAGTATTGGAATTAAGTTCACAAAAGTGGTCGATGATTGCGATGACGTGTGTATTGACTACATAAAAGATCCCTTGATCGCTTTTAAGGGTGGCGGTCATGACGTTAGTGAGAATCGTTATATTTGTCATGTTTATGTTCATATCTTTCCTAAACAAGATAGCAAGTCCGCGATGTTTATTGTTGCTAGCGAGATTCCATATATCTAGTTTTTGTATAAAGTGTCCCTGTTTTCATGTGAGTTTCCTGTAAACATGCTATGTGGATTCCATTTTCATTACAATTGAGTCGATGTTTTGTTACTTCTAGTGGTCCGCTGCTGCTCGCACGTTCCATGTCGCTATAAGAATGTTACTAGGTTCTGATCTTGTTACGTGGCATGTGAATGGGTTGATCTAATGGTCTTATTGGACTTCCACATGTGTTTCTAAGAATGTTGTCGTAGTGGTAACCATAGTACAGTAGGTTGATGTGTTCCACACTATCCTGTGGGTTTTTTGGTTTGAATGTTATGGTACTGCTGATAAATCGCTGATGGACTATTACGTCGGTCAGGTAAATGTTTGCTGACGCTATTAGAATTTCCGTACCGCCCCATGTTCCTGCACGTTTAAGGTGGAATAAAAGTTTTTAATGGAATCTCTCACTCTCTCACCAGCTTCTTTGTACTCAGGGAAATTACTAGTTAGAGCCGCTATAATTTCTGCACAATCTAGGTTTCCTTCGATATAACCAACTAGATCGCGTCTGATTGCATGGTGATCGAATGTTAGGTAGAATATTTCATTGATTTGGTGTGCTATAGCTCGGAATAGGCAGTTTCCATCGGCTTCAATTTGTATTATAGACATCCTTAGTGGGATGTTTTAGCGATGTTCCTGTAAGAGAGCTTAGCCTAGATTAGTTACTATTCCGCTAGCTTAGATACCGTAGAGGTGCGCTAAGAAAGGAATTCACGAAATTCTCACGGGAACAGGAATAATCGGGAAAATCCTTTTGTATGAAAAAATTCAAACCCCTTAAGTAAGACGCTTGAAATTTGGCATGCAGGTTCCTTGGTAAACTTGAGTGTTAAGGCTTAGATGCAACAGGATATTGCAATTTTTTTACTGGGAAGGGAATTAGCGGGAAAAAACTTTTGTATGAAAAAATCGAAATCGCTTAAGATTCATGATTGAAATTTGGCATGCAGGTACCCTAATGAACGTAAAGCTTACTTGCAATGCGATATTGCAAAATTCTTACGAGTACTTTGAGTCATTTCTATATTTGAGCAAATATTTTTGAATAAACAATTTTTATCTTAAAGAAATCTACTAATAGTCCAGTCATTTAAGCTTAAATTAGGTAAGAATCTCGGAATTCGAGATACCCAGCTGTAAGTCTGTAAATACTTAGATATTGACACCCTAAAGGTGGTCTCAAAACCTACATATGGTAGGGTGTGCGCAACTATTAAATTTTCAAGGTCAAATGTCACAAATAGCAGTTTTAAGCACTTTTGAGCGAAACGGGAAGTTTTATCATAAAAGTGTGTAGGAGGAAATTACTTATCATCTATTTATCTATAAAAATTGTCTTTACGTTTTATTCCTAAGATTCACCATTTCAGAGATACAGCGATGCAAATAGTTGAAAATGTTGTATTTTCAAAAGCTTCCAGGCCCACGTGCGATTGTGCTAGACAGTTAAAATTTTCACGAATGATGTATTTCAATAGCTTCTATAACATCTAATACTAGATGTTTAAGTGGGTTCTCATACAAAAATTGTGTTTTTTTTCTCACACTGGCCGATTTTTAATGTGGTTACCTCAGTAAAACTATTCCAGTCAACACCATTTCTACATGAAGTACACGTTCTTCTTATGGGAGCCCCTTAAATAATAGTTTTATGTCATTTTTAGTATTGTTACGACCACGAGAGACCGTGCAAGCGGAATTAGTCTTATCGTCGTATGGATAAGGTCTATATTCGCTTGCACGATACTACGTCACACACTCTGGTCGGTCGGAGCGAGCTCCAGCGAGTTCTAGAAATTTCGATCCCCGCGAGAAGATTCTCGACGCCACGCGAAGAGCTGCGTCCTCACTGGGTATAAAAGCGGGATGTACGACGCGACGGGACAGTTCCGATTTGGAAAGCGAAGCGAATCAGTCTCCTGCGAACTAAGAGTGATCGAGTGCGTTACCTGCGAATAGTCAGTGAAATTCAGTGTTTTAGTGTGATTCAGTGCTTTAGTGTAATTTAGTGTTCCGTGTTTAGTGTTGTAATTAAGTGTTTCTAATTGTGTTTTTAAGTGTTTAATTGTGTAATTGTTAGTCGATAAATAAATTAATTGTCTTTTGGTGACTTTTGGCGTATCTTGAATTTAACGTACCCCGTTCCCGCAACAATTGGTGTCAGAAGTGGGATTCAAGATGCCTCTTACACCACGAGAAGACAGTGAGGGTCGAGTAACAAGGAGTCAAACCGCGGCCCTGCAAGAGGGTGAAGGCACTTCAACGGAGGGATCAATTCAAACATCAATTGGGCCTGTGGAGCTTGCAGACTTATTTAAAATGCTGCAGACACAAGCCAGCCGCCAGGAGGAGCAAGCCCGCCGCCAGGAGGAGCAAGCCCGCCGCCAGGAGGAGCAAGCCCGTGAGCAAGCCCGCCGCCAGGAGGAGCAAGCCCGTGAGCTTGCCCGACTTCAGGAAGCACAATTTGCTAAGCTGAGGGAAGAACAAGCCCTTCGCCAGGAAAAGCAAGACCTTCGCCAGGAGGAGCAAGCCCGTCGCCAGGAGGAGCAACTGGTCGAACTCAAGGAAGAGCTAAGCAAGAGTTTGTTGGGGGCTATTGAAAAGAAGCACGAAGTATTAGAAAAGCAGATTGATGCTCTCAAGGATGATGTGCTAAGCGTCAAGACCCAACACGAAGATCGACTGACCCAACACGAAGATCGACTCACCCAACATGAAGATCGATTCACCCAACACGAGGATCGATTGAGCCAGGTGGATGCTGAGATGCGACAGCTGCATACCAAAATGGCAAGAGTGGGGACCCGGGGTGCTACGGTAGTGTCGGATTCTCCGAAAATCGAAGTACCCCACTTCGATGGAACGACGTCTTGGGCAGCATTTTGGTACCAGTTCGAGACGGTGGCTAAAGGAAAGGGGTGGAACGAGGAAGAGTCATTGATAGCTCTGACTCTGGCTCTTCGTGGAGATGCCCTGCTCACGTTGGAAAACCTGCCTTCCGGATAACAGAACTTTAGGTGCTCTCCAAAGAGCACTAGAGGGCAGGTACAGCGACAAACACTTGGAACACGCGTATAGAGCACAACTCCGCGACCGACAGCAGAAGCCTGGTGAGAGTCTGCAGCAATGGGCAACGGAAATCGAAAGGCTAGTCAGACGTGCGTACGTGTCATGCCCGACAATGGTGGAATCAATGATCCCGCAAGCTTTCTGTGATGGAATTAGAGACGCAGACGTCAGACACACCGTGAAATTGAGCCATCATCAGACCTTACAGGAAGCTCTAGCCCATGCTTTGGAGGTGGAAGCCGTGCGTCAAGACGCTAGAACTCAACGACTTCGGGAGGTTGTGGTGAAGGAAAAACCTTCTTTGGGTCCGATGTGCTATGGCTGCGGCGAGAGGGGCCATATTCGGAGTAGTTGCCCCAAGCGAAGATGGCCACGTAGAACGACAGTAGCGTCCTCTACACAGGTGGACGCAGAAGAGCTGTCGTTAAACTAGAAGAAGCCAGGGCCGTGGGGCGGGCGCTGGCTGGTCAACATCGAGCCCCTACCGTCACTGTTTCACAGATTGGTAATGGGAACAACCTTACAGTGGTTGGACAGCTGAACAGCGTAACGTGTCATTTTACCATTGACACCGGTGCTTCAAGAACAATAGTGCGTCCGGAGCTATTGAAAAGGACTATTGTGTGGAATCAGAGACCATCCGTTCAGCTTCAAACAGCAACAGGCCAGCCAGTTACCGTCTTCGGTGAGACGATGGCGAAGATAACCATTGGAGAACAAACCTTTGAATACGGTGTACTCGTAGCAGACATCACGGACGATTGCATCATCGGATTGGACTTTTTAAGAGACCAGAAGTGTGTGGTAGACGTCGCTAAAGGAGTACTTAGTTTCCCCGACCAAGAAGTATTCCTAGAGGGAGCGAGATCATGCGCAGTTTACTGCCTGAAAAACACGACCCTACCGCCGAGATCTGAAACTCTGGTCAAAGTTAGATTCCCTTACACTGCGTGTCAAGGGCGAAGCGTCGTCATAGAAAACTGCGGCGACCATCCGAGTTGGATCACAGCAAGAACTCTGGCAATGACCGGAAAAGGAGCGCTGGTGCGAGTCATCAATCTTAGCGGAGATGAAGTGCAGCTACGAAGAAACTGTGTCATCGGACGGTGCGATGCAGGCCAATCCATCAGAAGGATGAAAAGGGCCCGGGAACCGGAATCCTGTCAACGAGATGACGTCACACCGCTCCTAGCAAATTGTAAGGACAAGCTCTCTGAGCGGGAACTTCAGCAAGCTAAAAGGTTGTTGCTAGATTTCAACGACATATTTTCGAAGGGTGACCATGATTTGGGAAGGACAGGTCTCGTTAAACACAGAATAGACACGGGAGACGCGCCACCAATAAAGCAGCGGCCTAGACGCCTTCCATTTGCCAAAGAGAAGGAGGTAGCAGACATGGTTGCCGAGATGCAGAAGAACCGCATCATAGAACCTTCAACGAGCCCGTGGTCTTCGCCAGTAGTCCTGGTTAAGAAGAAGGACGGCAGCACCAGGTTTTGTGTAGACTACCGGTTGTTGAATAATGCAACGAAGAAGGACAGCTACCCTCTGCCCCGTATAGACGACACACTGGACATGTTGAGTGGCATGCAGTGGTTCTCAACAGTGGACCTTAAGAGTGGGTACTGGCAAGTTGACATCCATCCAGAAGACAAAGAGAAGACGGCATTTACGACCGGAACTAGGAATGGATTGTGGCAGTTCAACGTCATGCCCTTTGGACTTTGCAACGCTCCGGCGACATTCGAGCGGTTGATGGAAAGAGTACTGGTTGGACTTCTGGGTGATGCATGCCTGGTCTATCTGGATGACATCATTGTCATGGGTCGAAATTTCACAGAGCATGTCAGTAACCTGAGGAAGGTTTTCACCAGAATACGAGAAGCAAACTTGAAACTCAGTCCAAAGAAATGCACGTTTTTCAAGGAAGAAGTCGCCTACTTAGGCCACATTATTTCATCGAAAGGTGTAAGGACTGACCCAGAGAAGATCAAAGCTGTCCAAGAATGGCCTATTCCAGCTAACAAGACCGACGTGAGATCATTTTTGGGTTTATGCGCATACTACCGGCGCTTTGTCAAAAACTTCTCTGATATAGCGAAACCTCTTCATCGGCTCACGGAAGATAAACGAGTATTCGCCTGGGACTTGGAATGTGATCAAGCCTTCGTCAGATTAAAAGAACACCTCTGCACCAGTCCTATACTTGGCTACCCGAACAGAGAAGGAAGGTTTATCGTGGACACTGATGCCAGCAATACTGGCATAGGCGGAGTTCTATCGCAAGAGCAAGGTGAACGGGAAGTGGTGATCGCCTATTTCAGTAAGTCACTTTCAAAACCTGAAAGGAACTACTGTGTGACTCGTAAGGAACTGTTGGCAGTAGTAAAGACTCTACAGCATTTCAACAAGTACCTCGTTGGAAGACAGTTTACCCTGCGGACAGATCATGCTGCGTTAAAATGGCTCTTGCAGTTTAAGAACCCTGAAGGACAAGTGGCGCGGTGGCTAGAGCAACTACAGGAGTACAACTTCACAACAGAACATCGGAGTGGTAGAACGCATTTGAATGCCGATGCCCTATCAAGGAGACCTTGTCCTGTGGCCTGCAGTCATTGTTCTAAGACGGAGACTAAAGAAGAAGTCCGGATGATTACCACCCAGGGACTTGATAATGAATGGAGCGAAGACGCTATCAAAAAGGCTCAAAAAGAGGATAGTGACCTGAGGAAAATATTTGAATGGAAAGAAGTAGGTCAAAAACCTTCTTGGAGCCATGTAGCATCATCAAGCCCCATCACGAAAAGTTACTGGGCACAATGGGACAGTTTGGAGATTAAGGATGGAGTACTCTTCAGGAAATGGGAAACACCAAAAGGGGATCAAACGACACTACAGCTGATTGTACCCGCTAAACAAGTTGTTTCGCTACTGAGGCACATGCACGATGGGGTATCCGGGGACATTTAGGCGTGAAGAAGACCCTAGAGAAGCTGAGACAGAGGTTCTACTGGATACACTGTCGGGAGGATGTCGAAGACTGGTGCAAGAAATGTACGACTTGCGCATCAGTAAAGGGCCCACAAACCAGAAGTAAGGGCAAACTCAAGCTGTACAACGTCGGCGCTCCATGGGAAAGAATCGCAGTAGATGTAGCTGGCCCCTTTCCAGAATCCGATGAAGGAAACAAGTACATCATTGTGGTCCAAGATTACTTCACTAAGTGGCCTGAAGTCTTCGCTACGCCTAATCAAGAAGCAAAGACGGTCGCCAAGAAGTTAGTCCACGAGGTAATTTGCCGATTTGGTGTGCCTCTTGAGATACATTCTGACCAAGGAAGAAACTTTGAGTCAGCACTGTTCCAGGAGGTCTGTCAACTGTTGGGTATGCATAAGACCCGTACTACACCAGCACACCCGCAATCCGATGGCATGGTCGAGAGATTCAACCAAACGTTGGAAAACCACTTGGCCAAAGTTGTGGACGAGCATCAACGAGACTGGGACCAGTACATACCGCTTTTCTTGCTGTCCTACCGATCTGCGATCCACGATAGCACCAGCGCAACCCCAGCAATGGTAAACTTCGGTAGAGAAATGCGGCTTCCGGTAGACGCGTTGACTGGGACACCGCCAGAAGCTCCGAAACCAGTAACCGAATATGCGGCTGACCTACAGAAGCGCCTGGATGAAGTACATGCTCTCGTCAGAGACTGCAGTCTAAAATCCAGCGAAAGAATGAAAACCCGTTACGACCGCAAAGCCAACACCGACGGTTTCGATGAAGGGAGTCTGGTTTGGTTACACAACCCACTCAGGAAGAAGGGCAAATCACCGAAGTTCCAGCCAAGGTGGGAAGGACCATACAAGATCATCACTAGGCTGAACGACTTAACCTATCGGATCAAACAAGGGACAAGAGGCAAGCCGAAAATTGTTCACATTGATCGATTGGCTCGTTACCATGGGTCAAATGATGCTCGGGACGAGCATGACTAAGAGGGGATAATGTTACGACCACGAGAGACCGTGCAAGCGGAATTAGTCTTATCGTCGTATGGATAAGGTCTATATTCGCTTGCACGATACTACGTCACACACTCTGGTCGGTCGGAGCGAGCTCCAGCGAGTTCTAGAAATTTCGATCCCCGCGAGAAGATTCTCGACGCCACGCGAAGAGCTGCGTCCTCACTGGGTATAAAAGCGGGATGTACGACGCGACGGGACAGTTCCGATTTGGAAAGCGAAGCGAATCAGTCTCCTGCGAACTAAGAGTGATCGAGTGCGTTACCTGCGAATAGTCAGTGAAATTCAGTGTTTTAGTGTGATTCAGTGCTTTAGTGTAATTTAGTGTTCCGTGTTTAGTGTTGTAATTAAGTGTTTCTAATTGTGTTTTTAAGTGTTTAATTGTGTAATTGTTAGTCGATAAATAAATTAATTGTCTTTTGGTGACTTTTGGCGTATCTTGAATTTAACGTACCCCGTTCCCGCAACAGTATTATAAGTCTTTCGCGTTTCAGTACATTAAAACTACTTAAAAAGTACGTCAAAAGTACGAAATAACCAATTATTAGAACTTCTGATTGAAGTATAACTGAAAAAATAAACGTTTTAAAAATCTTAACTGTCCATCTAACTCTATTATGAACGTGAAGTCCATATTAACCAAATTTCAATTTAATGAAACGCAGAAATCTTAAATCTTCTGAATACTGAAAACAACACAAAATAATTATTTAACTAGGCTTCCTTATAAACAATGTGTTCTTCATGTATAAAAGGTGTCGTCTGGAATAGGTTTACTGAGGTAACCACATTAAAAATCGGCCAAGGGTGAGAAAAAAAAAACCATAATTTTTGTATGAGAACCCACTAGATGTTATAGAAGTTATTGAAATACATCATTCGTGAAAATTTTAACTGTCTAGCACAATCGCACGTGGGCCTGGAAGCTTTTGAAAATACAACTTTTTCAACTATTTGCATCGCTGTATCTCTGAAATGGTGAATCTTAGGAATAAAACGTAAAGACAATTTTTATAGATAAATAGAAGATAAGTAATTTTTTCCTACACACTTTTATAATAAAACTTCCCGTTTCGCTCAAAAGTTCATAAAACTGATATTTGTGTCATTTGATAGACAATATGTAGGTTTTGAGACTACTTTTAGGACGTCAATATACAAGTATTTACAGACTTACAGCTGGGTATCTCTCCGAGATTTTTACCTAATTTGACTGGACTATAAGTACTTTCGTAAACAAAAAATAGATAGATTTATTTTTATGCACATTTGTCCACTTTATTGTCAGAGCCTGATTAGAGCATTTTTCAAGGGCGCAGTTTTGAAAGCTCGCACCGGGCGCATAAAAGGCTAGTTACGGCACTGTCCACGCCTGGTCTCGTTGTTGCCGCAGCAGTGGTCTCCTTTTTCACGGCTTTCAGGGTGAGTGCGACAGGCTCAATATGGTCTATTGTGCCTGTCGACCTCATATTTGGATCTCACTACCGCTTACCATCAGGTGGAGTGAGGTCATCTTGTTAGCCTCTTTATAAAAAAAAAAAATAATATTAATGGATGTATTCCATTCTAAAGTGTTTTAGATAAAGATATTTTTTGTCAATAGGGTATTTGACAGTGGTTGTTATGCTTGCCTTTTTTGTAATAAGCAGTAAGATTTAGGTAAATCAATATTATTAATGAAATCGAAACTTAATATTTTTGTGAAATGAGACAGCAAACGACACTTAAAGTTGTGTGGGAAAGTCCATTTTAAAAGTGCGAAAATCATTTAAAATGTCATTGTCATCTTATAAATAACAAAATTAGTAACATCTTTCATTATGAAAACATATCCATAAACGCAACTTTTGATGAACCTGCCGAACAAACTTCCTTGGCGCTGCATACAAGGAACAAGCGTGTGACGTCACTGGCCTGTGGACGTTTGTATGGAGCGTTTTTGAGGTCGCTCAAATAATGTGCAATTAAAATTGTAATATCTCGTCGAGTTATCGAGATATCAAAGTGATACTTTCAACAGTGTCTTTGTGTTAGAGTGGTCCATCCAACTATATCAAAATAAAAAAATAGTCAAATACCCTATTGTTTGTCTTAAATAGGTACCGCGAATTCTTTATCTGAATCTTACTGGATTTTTCTCAGACATCATTCGTTCGGCATGCATATGTCCAAGGAGTGATCATGATTTAGAGTTTGCGCGGCACTCACGTCATTTGGTCAATGATAAATGGTGAGAACGTAGGACATACTGATAAGTCGATTGACTGAAAACGTATTAACTACGTATTTCATTGTAGGTGGCTATTTTTGTAAAATGCCTTTTTTTCTAACTGACTAGGATGACGCCTTGTCATCATCACCGGACTTGCAAGGGAGCGGATACTTCTCATATTCACGGAAAAACTACTGAATGAATTTTGACATAATAATACAGCTTACATAGGTATTATCAGCATAATACGTAGGCTAGAAATATAACGGTTTATTGTATATTATCCAAAATATAACGCTTTTAATAAGTATAGGCATGTGTTTAGCATGATCTGACTAACTAGGTTAACTAGGGGGCATGTTATATGCAATCATCATCATCATCATCAGCTCAGTTTCGCCCACTGCTGGACATAGGCCTCACCAAATGCTCGCCTCTTATTTCTATCCTCGATTTTTTATATTATATGTATGCAATAATATTAAAAACGGTCAAGTGCGAGCCGTACTACTCGCGCACGTTCGTTGTAGTATGTTACGAGAGCGCTCCTTGAATATTTCTTATTATATTGTTACGACCACGAGAGACCGTGCAAGCGGAATTAGTCTTATAGTCGTATGGATAAGGTCTATATTCGCTTGCACGATATTACGTCACACTCTCTGGTCGGTCGTAGCGAGCTCTAGCGTTCTAGAAAAAGTAATAATAATAATAGAGTTTTCGCCGCCCGGACCGCTCGAGAACATTCTCAACACTACGCGAAGATACTAGTAATAATAATAATAGAGTTTTCGCCGCCCGGACCGTTCGAGAACATTCTCAACACTACGCGAAGAGACTAGTTCGTCCTTGCTGTGTATAAAAGCGGGATGTACGACCCGACGGGACAGTTCCGATTTGGAAAGCGAAGCGAATCAGTCTCCTGCGAACTAGAAGTGATCGAGTGCGTTACCTGCGAATAGTCAGTGAAATTCAGTGTTTTAGTGTGATTCAGTGCTTTAGTGTAATTTAGTGTTCCGTGTTTAGTGTTGTAATTAAGTGTTTTTAATTGTGTTTTTAAGTGTTTAATTGTGTAATTGTTAGTCGATAAATAAATTAATTGTCTTTTGGTGACTTTTGGCGTATCTTGAATTAAACGTACCCCGTTCCCGCAACAATTGGTGTCAGAAGTGGGATTCAAGATGCCTCTTACACCACGAGAAGACAGTGAGGGTCGAGTAACAAGGAGTCAAACCGCGGCCCTGCAAGAGGGTGAAGGTACTTCAACGGAGGGATCGATTCAAACACCGATTGGGCCTGTGGAGCTTGCAGATTTATTTAAAATGCTGCAGACACAAGCCAGCCGTCAGGAGGAGCAAGCCCGTGAGCAAGCCCGCCGCCAGGAGGAGCAAGCCCGCCGCCAGGAGGAGCTAGCCCGACTTCAGGAAGCACAATTTGCTAAACTGAGGGAAGAACAAGCCCTTCGCCAGGAGGAGCAAGCCCGTCACCTGGAAGAGCTAAGCAAGAGTTTGTTGGGGGCTATTGAAAAGAAGCACGAAGTACTAGAAAAGCAGATTGATGCTCTCAAGGATGATGTGATGAAACATGAAGATCGATTCACCCAACATGAAGATCGATTCACCCAACATGAGGATCGATTGAGCCAGGTGGATGCTGAGATGCGACAGCTGCATACCAAAATGGCAAGAGTGGGGACCCGGGGTGCTACGGTAGTGTCGGATTCTCCGAAAATCGAAGTACCCCACTTCGATGGAACGACGTCTTGGGCAGCATTTTGGTACCAGTTCGAGACGGTGGCTAAAGGAAAGGGGTGGAACGAGGAAGAGTCCTTGATAGCTCTGACTCTGGCTCTTCGTGGAGATGCCCTGCTCACGCTGGAAAACCTGCCTTCGGATAACAGAACTTTAGGTGCTCTCCAAAGAGCACTAGAGGGCAGGTACAGCGACAAACACTTGGAACACGCGTATAGAGCACAACTCCGCGACCGACAGCAGAAGCCTGGTGAGAGTCTGCAGCAATGGGCAACGGAAATCGAAAGGCTAGTCAGACGTGCGTACGTGTCATGCCCGACAATGGTGGAATCAATGATCCCGCAAGCTTTCTGTGATGGAATTAGAGACGCAGACGTCAGACACACCGTGAAATTGAGCCATCATCAGACCTTACAGGAAGCTCTAGCCCATGCTTTGGAGGTGGAAGCCGTGCGTCAAGACGCTAGAACTCAACGACTTCGGGAGGTTGTGGTTAAGGAAAAACCTTCTTTGGGTCCGATGTGCTATGGCTGCGGCGAGAGGGGTCATATTCGGAGTAGTTGCCCCAGGCAAAGATGGCCGCATAGAACGACAGTAGCGTCCTCTACACAGGTGGACGCAGAAGAGCTGTCAGGAGCCAGGGCCGTGGGGCGGGCGCTGGCTGGCCAACATCGAGCCCCTACCGTCACTGTTTCACAGATTGGTAATGGGAACAATCTTACTGTGGTTGGACAGCTGAACAGCGTAACGTGTCATTTTACTATTGACACCGGTGCTTCAAGAACAATAGTGCGTCCGGAGCTATTGAAAAGGACTATTGTGTGGAATCAGAGACCATCCGTTCAGCTTCAAACAGCAACAGGCCAGCCAGTTACCGTCTTCGGTGAGACGATGGCGAACATAACCATTGGAGAACAAACCTTTGAATACGGCGTTCTCATAGCAGACATCACGGACGACTGCATCATCGGATTAGACTTTTTAAGAGACCAGAAGTGTGTGGTAGACGTCGCTAAAGGAGTACTTAGTTTCCCGAACAAGAAGTATTCCTGGAGGGAGCGAGACCAGGCGCAGTTTACTGCCTGCAAAATACGACCCTACCGCCGAGATCTGAAACTCTGGTCAAAGTTAGATTCCCTTACACTGCGTGTCAAGGGCGAAGCGTCGTCATAGAAAACTGCGGCGACCACCCGAGTTGGATCACAGCAAGAACTCTGGCAATGACCGGAAAAGGAGCGCTGGTGCGAGTCATCAATCTTAGCGAAAGAATGAAAACCCGTTACGACCGCAAAGCTAACACCGATGGTTTCGATGAAGGGAGTCTGGTTTGGTTACACAACCCACTCAGGAAGAAGGGCAAATCACCGAAGTTCCAGCCCAGGTGGGAAGGACCATACAAGATCATCACTAGGCTGAATGACTTAACCTATCGGATCAAACAAGGGACAAGAAGCAAGCCGAAAATTGTTCACATTGATCGATTGGCTCGTTACCATGGGTCAAATGATGCTCGGGACGAGCATGACTAAGAGGGGGATAATGTTACGACCACGAGAGACCGTGCAAGCGGAATTAGTCTTATAGTCGTATGGATAAGGTCTATATTCGCTTGCACGATATTACGTCACACTCTCTGGTCGGTCGTAGCGAGCTCTAGCGTTCTAGAAAAAGTAATAATAATAATAGAGTTTTCGCCGCCCGGACCGCTCGAGAACATTCTCAACACTACGCGAAGATACTAGTAATAATAATAATAGAGTTTTCGCCGCCCGGACCGTTCGAGAACATTCTCAACACTACGCGAAGAGACTAGTTCGTCCTTGCTGTGTATAAAAGCGGGATGTACGACCCGACGGGACAGTTCCGATTTGGAAAGCGAAGCGAATCAGTCTCCTGCGAACTAGAAGTGATCGAGTGCGTTACCTGCGAATAGTCAGTGAAATTCAGTGTTTTAGTGTGATTCAGTGCTTTAGTGTAATTTAGTGTTCCGTGTTTAGTGTTGTAATTAAGTGTTTTTAATTGTGTTTTTAAGTGTTTAATTGTGTAATTGTTAGTCGATAAATAAATTAATTGTCTTTTGGTGACTTTTGGCGTATCTTGAATTAAACGTACCCCGTTCCCGCAACAATATGTTTATAGTTATAGCATAATTTCAAATTTGAAATTCATATGTACCATCATTCGACGCTTTAACGGAAAGGAAAACATCGTGAGGAAACCAGCACACCTGAGTAATTTTTCAACGGTGTGTGAAGCGAAGTCAGAGGCTTACAGGTGGTTTAAAAACTCTGACACCAGGTTGTTCATTAACCATACGATAAGAAGAAGAATAGTTATAGCGGCAATAGAAATACGTCATAATGTGAAAATGTCTACTGTTAGTCCAGTCAAAATAGACAAAAATATGTGCTAACTTAGACAAAATTCGCATAGAGCTGAAAATTGCCAGAGACGTTAAATACATCATAATAAACGAAATATCAAAAATCCCCATCAATCCTACTTCTGCAAAAAAATTTATTCAAGGTCAAAAGTATAAAATTAAGGATTTTTCCATTTTTCTCGAAAACAGTAAGTATTATCGTAAAAATACGTCAAACAAAAGTTGTAGATCATACAATTTTCTACAAAAATGGTCCAGTCACTTTTTCTTTTCCGACTCACCATTCGCGAGATATCGTGGTTTTAATCATTAGAAAATTCATATTTTACATAATATGCATTCATCTGTTGATATCGTTTTTGATCGATATATGACCTGGAATAGGTTCACTGGGGTAACCACGTTAAAAACCGCCCAAGTGTGAGAAAAAAACATAGGTTTTGTATGAGAACCCACTTAACACGTTGGTTTCATGTTTTTTTCTAGTATAAGATGTTATAGAGGCGACTGAGATACATCATTCGTTAAAATTTTAACTGTCTAGCACAATCGCATGGGGGCCTGGAAGAGTTTGAAAAGACAACTTTTTCAACTTTGTGCATCGCTATATCTCTGAAATGGTGAATCTTAGGAACAAAGTGTTTAGACATTTTTCATAGATAATTACGTGATAAGTAATTTTGTCATACATACTTTTATGATTAAACTTACCGTTTCGCTCAAAAGTGCATAAAACTGATATTTGTGACATTTGACCTTGATTATTTTTTTTTGCAGACGTGGGATCGATGGGGACTTTTGACAGATTATTTGTAATAGTGTTCCCAACGTTCATGCCAATTTTCAGCTCTATGCGAATTTTTCCTAGGTTAAATGTCTATTTTGACTGGACTATGTCTAGCTATAACCGTTCTTAAGATACAGCGTAGTGACAGATGGACAGCGAAATCATAGTAGTAGTCTTGTTTTAATCCTACGGGCACGAAACTCTAAAAATACTTATACTTCCTTCTATGTATTCATAAAGCGAAAGTGAACCAATATGCAATAATCTAAATATCAGTTAGGACATAAAGAAGCCGCATTGCAACAATCGCGTAGATCTCAGACGGAATGATTAGGCACGGAGCCAAACGGGCACAATGTCGGCGGTTAGCGAAATTCCGCTCCGGTAATAAGGTCACTGCTGTGTGCGGATGGCTGACTCGTTATTGCGTAATGACGACCTGGAGAGTTTGAGTATAATGGCGTTTTTATGTTCATCATCAACGTCAGCCCATATACGTCCCCACTGCTGGGGCACGGGCCTACCCTAAATTAGGACGACAATCAATCAATGTTTCTCTGCTATATAATGCATGTTTTATACACCATAATCAGCCCAATACGACTCCAACGAGGTTCACGAGCCTACCCCTAACTAGGGCGATAAGGCCTTATTCAACCACCCTGGCCAAGTGCGGGTTGGTTGACTACACAACCTCAGAATTTCTTCTTAGGTGTGCAGGTATCCTCACGATTTTTTCCTTCATCGATAAAGCGTCGAATAATCGTACATATGAATTTCAAATTTGAAAAACACCGTGGTATGTGGCGAACTGGCGACCTTAACCACTCGGCCATCGACGCTTTTTTTACGTTCGGATAGGGCCAAAGGTCTCTCCACCGCCTTCAACTCCTTGTATGTCCGTCAATGCCTTAACTTTTTACTTGTTGTACAAATTATGTCACTAGTTATACAACTTGTACAACTAGTGACATAATTTTGACCCAGTCGCCACACCTATTTTTATTTATATTTGTAAATTTTTGTGAGTTTTTCTGTAATCAAATAACTCAGCTCGGAGTTAGGAAGTTGGCGGGTGAACGCCCGTGCCTCGGAAAGCACGTTAAGCCGGTGGTCCTGCGGCTGTTCTCTCATCGGTCACGTCAGATTGCCGTCTCACCGAGGGAATAGAGAGTGCACGTATGTTTGCGCGCGCACTTGTACACTATAATATGTCCTGCGCACTTGGCTGATCTCAATTGAGATCGGCCGCCATGGCTGAAATCGGTCGGACGCCATATATGTATACTTATTTATTTTTGTATGTTTCCAGGTGGACCTCTACCGGGAGATTACATTCCGTAACTCGGGACAGACGTACCGTGGTGTCCCAGTGATGGCCAGCAACATGGACACCGTTGGGACCTTCGAAATGGCCCAGGAGCTGTCCAAGGTATTGTGGGTTCTGTGGGCGAAATAATAAAGTGCAGTTTCGTTTGCAGATTTGACCAATGTATTACTCTTGCTAGTTTTGTGGGTTCTATGCTCGAGGAAGTAAAGTGCAGTTAGGTTTGCAGACTTCTGTAGCGCTACCATGAGTAAGCTATCGAAAGCTTACGTACGTTCAAAACCTATCGAATTGTTTTTTTTTCATACTACCGATTTTAGTTCTTAGCGTTACCGCTAGGGGCGCTGTTCATTTTATTATAGAGATAATTTCATACAAAGGCGATATCGAGTCTGTTACTTTTAAACTCATGGCTACAGTAGCGGCACCATGAGTTGGCTATCGAAAACTTACGTACGTTAAAAACCTATCGAGTTGTTGAGTTGTTTGTTTGAGCTAACTAATACTGAGGAACACTGTTGCTTGACTAATCTTTAGTACAAAATATTAGTCTTTATGGGTCTACACGCGTTATTAGGAGTAGCAAATTACATAGCTACTTACTGCCCGACGTTTCGACTGGGTTGGGTTACACCAATCGTAGTTCACTCGGGACCACCCATAGACCCATAAAGACTAAGATTTAGTGTAAAGGAACGCGAAAGTCTATAATCTTTAGTATATTAAATATGTCTTAAATGGAAATTTTCGTTTTGGCTACCGCATCAAGTTTTAGAGCTATATTTTTACCTCACTCAACAGTGGCGCCGCCTAGTGAGCCCAGTAACGATAGCCCTTATTCAACTTATCATGATTTCACAGTCAGCTTTCCATTCTGTACGATGTACTTAATCATGCTCCTAAATATGGCCCTATATTCATACTTTTGGAGACGGATTCCAATGATCTCGTCATTACATCCGATCCGAATTCGATCCGTTTCCGTGAAATGACGGCCCTCACTCGACGCAAGCGCCCCTAGCGGCCAATTCACACACTATAGCCCATTTTGGGTTAGGTTTACACATTTATTAAAAATCAGACCTCCAGATGTTATAAAACATTTCGATACCTTAAATCTTAAATGGCCTAACCGCCAATTTGGTCAAAATGACTTTTTAATGCAGTTTTATTCAGTTTTTTTTTTCTCTATCGATCTGTATATTTAAAATCCTCAAATTCGCAAAAAAACCGTCATTACGACCCAATGTTTTTTATAGAATTGAACACTTTTTATAAGGTAAATAGGTCGTAAAAGGCTTAGTCTACTTTACTTGGTGGTTACGCCCCTAGAAATTGTTGTGACGTAAAAAAAATGTCAAAACAAAAGGGTGTAAGGGACATAATTTGCCGGCGTAACTCGTAAGACACGCTATTATTCAAAATTGCAATACAATAGAAAGGCGTTTACACCCAAAATCGCTGAACACATGAGTGTCATTATTATTGTTAGTATTGATGCGCGGGGGGATTAAGATTGCGGAGACATTAGCTATTTATTGTTTTTCCTTGTTTCGGCATTTTAAATCAAAGTCCAAACTCAAATCACAATAAACTACCAATAACACGCCAAAGTCAACGTAACGGTCATAAAAAATAATAAATACATGGAAGAACGTAATCTACAATCACAAGTACGCAAATGGCTGAATACATAGATAAATGTATGATGAATATACATCAGCGCGGGTTATGAATGACAAAATTAATCGAATTACGTAAAACTATAAGTGAAATTTCCCATGTACAAAAAATCTTCATCCTATTCAAAAACTTACAAGTTGAGTGTTACCCATTACATCACTATGAAAACGTGACATATGGCGTAACTTTGTAATTTAACATTTTCTTTCATTATCAAATTATTTTAAAGCACAAAAGACAATTATTTATGGGAGATACGACCTACACATCTTAAAAATCGTGTTTTTTTATGAGGCGTAAACGTCTTTTCGTAATATTTTCACAAGCGTAACCGACTTCTAGTTTGTTAAATATAAGATTTAGGTGCAAAGAATTACTTACTGAAGCCTTTTTCTCAAAATTCTAAGAAATTTTATGTATAAAACATTTTCATTGCTTTAAAATTGACAAAGTTATATTAAAAAAAAACATTTTTTTTCGTATATTTGCCCTCCTGAAGAGTTGCGTTTTGGTGGTTACACCATTTGATATTTAAGGGATCGATTTATTTAAGTATATTTAAATGAACAACCGGCACATACACAATGAATAGTAAAACGACAACCTTTTTCTTTTCCTGCCATAGACTAAAGTGAAGGAACTTATAAATACTTTTTTTTTTATCTTTTAAGGCACAAGTCTCAATCATTCTGCCACATAATTAAGTCTTATATTTTGCAATTCTAACATATTTTTGCACACTTTTTAGTCCCATTTTGCTTCTTAGTATAAGTCTTGCTACCTTGACAATATAAAATAGCCACGAAGCACTGTACACTACTTTGTAAGGTTTATTAATCATTTCATGGAATAATTAATTTAGTAAAATTTGTTATTACAACATCCGTTCTACGCCATGACTGCAATGATTAGTCATAGTAACTTTGTGTATAAATTGTAACCTTTATTAACAATAATTTGAAGTTCCATTCTAAGAAATGAGATCTGCAATCTACATCGAGAATATCGCTACCTTAAATCTCAAATGGCGTAACCGCCAATTTGGTCAAAATGACTTTTTAATGCAGTTTTATTCAGTTTTTTTTCCTCTATCGATCTGTATATTTAAAATCCTCAAATTCGCAAAAAAAGGTTATTACGACCCAATTTTTTTATAGATTTGAACACTTTTCATAAGGTAAACAGGTCGTAAAAGGCTTAGTCTAATTTACTTGGTGTTTACGCCCCTAGAAATTATTGCGACGTGAAAAAAATGTCAAAAAAGGGTGTAAGTGACATAATTTTCTGGCGTAACTCGTAAGACACGCTATTTTTCGAAATTGCAATACAAAAGAAAGGCGTTTACACCCAACATCGCTGAACACATGATTGTCATTATTATTGTTAGTATTGATGCCCGGGGGGATTAAGATTGCGGAGACATTGGCTATTTATTGCTTTTCCTTGTTTCGGCATTTTAAATCAATATCCAAACACAAATCAGAATCAAAGACCAATAACGCGCCAAAGTCAACGTAACGGTCACAAAAAATAATAAATACACCGAGGAACGTAATCTATGCGCACAAGTCCGCAAATGGCTGAATACATAGATAAATGTATGGTGAATACACATCAGCGGGGGTTTCAAATGACAAAATTAATCGATTTAGATACGTAAAAAATCATAGTGAAGTTTCCCATATTCCAAAATTTTTCATCCAATTCTAAAAATTACGCGTTGAGTCACTATGAAAAAGTGTCAAACGGCGTAACTTTGTAAAAGCGTAATACAGAGTGAATATTTTACGTTTTCTTTTATTATTAAATGAGTTTAAAGAACAAAATACATGTTTTTATTGGAGATACGACCTTCACCTCTTAAAAATCGTGATTTTTATGGGGCTTAAACGCCTTTTTGTAATATTTTCACAAGTCGTAACCGACTTCTAGTTTCTTAAATATAAGATTTAGGTACAAAGAGTTCCTACTGAAGCCTTTATCTCAAAATTCTAAGAAATTTGATGTATGAAACATTTTCATTGTATTAAAATTGATAAATGTATCACGTTGCTCCCTTCCTTTAAGTATTGTAGACTCTCATCACCCTCCCCTTGAATGCAGCGTCTCTTGCTGTGGCACGCCATGTCTGGTACCTAACCCCAATTCTAATAAATATAACTTTCGCAAGGCCGATTACGATAAAATCATGTCTGACTTGAGCCTTATTTCATGGGATAGTGAATTGTCCTCATATAGTTCAGTAAATGATATGGTTGACACTTTTTATAGGATTATTAAACTATCTATTTCTAAGTATGTACCTAAAAGTAAACCAATATCAAAGAAATTCCCAATCTGGTATTCAAAAGAACTCATCCGCTTACTACGTGAAAAATATAGGCTCCGAACAAAATATCGCAAATATAAAAACCCATTAGACGATCTAGCGCTACATACCATCAAAAGAGATGCTCAGATTTAATTGATACCTGTTATCTCAATTACATCACCGGTTTAGAAGAATCATTAAAAGATAACCCTAAATTGTTTTGGAGTTTTCTCAAGAATAAAAAGAGGAATAGTAATTCTTACCCTTCATCTATGACTTTTGGCAACAACAAAGCTAGTAGTGGGGACGGGATAAGTGATCTTTTCGCCTCCTTTTTCGCTTCGGTATATAAATCTCATCCAAACTCACACACATCCTCTGACAATGTCTTGTTCACCTCAAATTACCTCACAAATATACAGTTTACACAAGACAAGGTGCTGAAAACTCTTAAGGGCTTAGACCGGAATAAGGGAGCTGGTCCTGATGGAATTCCCCTCTATTTGTAGTAGAATGCTCAAAAGTAATATCTCTGCCGCTTAACATCATTTTTAATGCATCTCTGGCCTCTGGGACTTTTCCATCAGTCTGGAAAGAAGCTAGAATTGTTCCAATATTCAAATCCGGTGATGCAGCCTCAATTAACAATTATAGACCCATATCTATTCTTTCTGTATTTAGCAAAGTATTCGAATCGCTATTGTGTCCCATCTTGTCTTGGCATGTCAAGCAGTTAATTTCACCTCAACAGTCTGGGTTCTTGGCATCCCGATCTACAACAACAAATATTGTCCCCTTTGTGCAACATATCTCAGAGTCTCTCGACTCGCGTTTATCGGTAGATACAATATACACTGACATTAGTAAAGCATTTGACACCGTAGACCACAAAATCTTACTACGTAAACTTTCTCTTTTTGGCATTTCTGGTTGTCTTTTGGAATGGTTCTCTTCTTACCTCAGTCAACGACAATCAAGGGTTGTAGTGAATGGCTACTCCTCAAAGCCATTTACTTCCATTTCTGGAGTTCCTCAGGGCTCCCATCTTGGACCAGTTTTATTTAATATTTTTATTAACGATGTTGCATCCATTACCAAACATGCCAAATGTTTTCTCTATGCAGATGATATGAAATTGTCCATGCAGATCAGAGACGACAGCGACACTCTGTTCTTGCAAAAGATCTAGAAAGTCTCGCTTGTTGGTGTCGAGACAATGGACTGACTTTGAACATTAACAAATGCAAATATATTCGATTTTCAAGAACCAAAAGAGTGTTTCATCTCTAAAGTACACCATTGATGGACATGAATTGGAGGAGGTAAACTCAATTCGCGATCTAGGAGTTATCCTTGACAAAGGTCTTCGCTTCCATGAACATATTGATTATATTGCCCGTAGAGGGTTCCAAATGCTCGGATTTGTATTGCGCAACACAAAGGAATTTAAAAAACATTCTAGCAAAATTCTGTTGTATCAGTCATTGGTTCGATCAGGCCTAGAATACTGCAGCCAAGTTTGGTCCCCACATTACGACGTTCACATCAAACGCCTTGAACGCATACAGAAGCGTTTTTTATGGCATATTACCTTCCAAGCGCATAAGGCTAAAGTTCTTCCTTCATACGAGAAGCGACTCGAGCATTTTAAAATGAACAGTTTGCGGGAGCGGCGACTTTTATTGGATTGCATGTTCTTATTTGGTATTGTCAATGGAGAAGTGGACTGCTCATCGCTTCTGGAATCACTGCAAATTAATGTTCCTCTCAAAATGGCTCGCGTCAGCAGATACGTCCCGTTCTCATTAAGGAGAAGTAAGACCAATCTTGGTCACCACGCAACTATGAGTAGAATCCAACGCCAATACAATGCACTAAAAAGTGAATCTATAGACATTTTCTCGGATAGTAAGCACAAATTTAAACGAAACATAATTGCTTCTTTCTCGTCGGCGTAAATAGTTAGGTATTTATTATTTTTATAGTGTTGTAACACATTTGCATGCCGTGGCAACCTATAATTAAGTCAGCACTTAGCATAAGTATCAAATAGTTTTAGGCATCAGTTTTTTTGTAGTGTATGTCTTGTTGGTTGTCCTAATAAATAAATAGAAATAAAAATAAAAATAAAATAAAGTTATGAATTAAAAAACATTTTTTTTGTTTTTCTGCTTTCCTGAAAAGTAGTGTTTTGGTGGTTACGCCATTTGAGATTTAAAGTATCGATATAAAGAGACTCATTTTTGTAAACGTGTTTTGCTAAGATTTTAGACTTCCGCGTTCCATTGCACTAAATATTAGTGCTTGCGTAGTTTTTATAGGTCTATATTAGGAGTATCAAATACATGGTTCGCTCGCGACCATGATCGTTGTAACCCAGTCGAAACGTCGGGCAGTAAGTAGCTACGTATTTGCTACTCCTAATATCGCGTGTAGACCCATAAAGACTAATATGTAGTGTGTTTTGCTAGTTACAAATTCATAGTGATTGAGTTTAGGTAAAGTTTAGTGTTATCTTCGTCAAACGTTGGTACTATAATAATATAAGATATCGGACCAACTAGGTATATTATAAATGGTTTCTTAAACAGAAAATTACAAAAATTACACTGTAGCCTCAATCACACTGAACGCGCCTGTCAGTATTCGTTAGCGATCGAAGCGACCAATTAGCTCAACGAGGATTGAAGGTAATCGGCTGGTTTAATTTTAAACTGTCATGGTTACACACATTAGAAAACTGTAACTGTCCTACGGTTCACCCGTGATCATGGCGCTTGCAACAATATCGGGAGCTCATTAAAACAAAACAACATGGTAAATATCCCGGACACTTTCAGTTTTCTAATCAGCTGGTTTGTTGCAGCACGGACTCTTCACGTGCATCCACAAGTACTACTCCATCGAAGAGTGGAAGAAGTTTGCTGCTGACCACCCGGAGAGTCTGGAGCATATGGGTGAGTCCATATCAATCAAAAGTCTAAAATCTGACTTTCGCCTTTATGTGTGGTATAGGGCCACTGGATATGCTCATCTATTGATATGGATTAAAATTAGTCTTTATGTGTCTACACGCGTTATTAGGAGTAGCGAATTACATAGCTACTTACTGCCCGACGTTTCGACTGGGTTACACCAATCATGTTTGCGAGCGAACATTAAGACAAGCTACTCCTTATGACATGTAGACTCATAAAGACTAATTTTTAGTCCATATCAATAGATGAGCATATCCAGTGGCCCTATACCATCTGGAGCCCATGGCAAATTTGATGTAGTTTTTTTAGGCAAACAAGATAACCTCACTCCACCTGATGGGAAGCGGTAGTGAGATCCACATATGAGGTCGACAAGCACAATAGACAATATTTTGTCGTACTCACCGAGAAGGCCTGCTTAAATGCCGTTTCACACCCCAAAGAGCCCGGGAATATAGGAGGGAGGGAAAACATGAGCTGGAAGGGCATTCCTAACAGGTCAGGGACTGCTCTAAAAAATAGCAACTCCGGGATCTCCTAAGAAGTTGCTATTTTTGAGTACGAGACCTCTTAGGTCGGTACCCTGTCATAGGTCGGGGGCCCGTGGCATTGTGCTAGCTCTGCCACCCTATAGTTACGCCACTGAGTATATCAGCTATGGAATGTTAGCTCACGACCATGGTAGTATATAATTATGTAGTTGTTGGCCATACATTTCGAGGAACGTCACAACACGACGCATTATAAAAAAATATGTGTCGTTCGATCGACACTAATTAATAGAGTAATTTTCGCTTTCGGAACCGGCTAAAGAAAAGTAAACAAATAGAAATCACGTTTACTACGCTATAACTTAAATTTACTAATGATATCTACCAATAAAGTTATTCTGTAATTTAATGTTTATTGCACTTAAACTAAACCATTCATTTACCTATCGCATTAGAGATTCATTATTTTAGATAATAACTTTACATCTTTAAAATTAATTGGTAATTATACCAGTTCATATTTACTATTTTGATTTTCTCATTAAGGTGACTTTACATTAAAAAACAAGTAGTATATTAAAACACTTTAATTGCATTTAAATGGCTGCTTTATTACCATACGGCTACTGTTGCTATGCCTTTTGAGGTCCCACCTTCTCTTTTCCCTCCCGTTCATCACGTGCTGGTTGCCATCCGCATAAAACACGCTGGTAGCCCGCACCAAGAGTTTTAGTTCCTCTTTTCTGCCCTGTGCTGTTAAGACACGGAGCTTGTGTTTTCTCCCCCTCCTATAATTCCGGGCTCTTCAGATGGGGCGTGAAACTGGCCTTCAGGGTTAGGTCGACAGGTTTTATAGGGGCTATTGTGCCTGTCGAATTCAATGTGGATCTTACGGTCGTTTACTATCAGGTGGAGAGAGATCCTCCTGGGAGTCCTTTACATAAAGAAAAAAAAATTAATTATTTGGAACATTTCCACACACGGTCATCTAACCCCAAACTAAGCAGAGCTTGTATTATGGGCGTCTGATATACATACATAGTTATTAATAAATACATATTCACGCCCAGACACGAAACAAACACCGACATTCATCACACAAATATTTGTCCCAAGTGGGAATCGAACCCACGACTCTTGGAACCGCGATCCAGGGTCACTAACAACTGTTCCACCGAGCCAGTCAAAATATAAAGAAGGATCTTATCTTTCCCACAGCTGCTAGCTCTGGCACGGCGGAGGCAGACTTCGATCGGCTCTCGGAGATCCTCAATAATGTGAAGGAGCTGAAGTTTGTCTGTCTGGATGTAGCCAACGGGTACTCACAGCATTTTGTGGAGTACGTGAGACGAGTACGAGCGGCTTACCCCACACACACTATTATTGTGAGTACCGATAAAGAAAGAAAGAAAAAAATATTTATTTAGCACATTCTCACACAGTCACAAAAGTATGAATACAAAATAACTTAAAATTAGACTAGAATGTACCAAAAAGGCTTTAACTCAGCATTATGCCGTAGCCCCACGGAACCACGACGCTGATTTTCAGTGTTAGCCCGACGACTGGGAGAAGCACTTAGATTTAATCTATACTAATAATAAATCTGTAAGGGTCGGTCATGGAGTAAGTTAGTTTGTTTTCAGAGATATTGTGTTTATATGATACTGATACTAATTTCAAGATATTTAGATTTTTTTCTGTATGTGTGTATGTTTTGCTCCATAACTCTTAAACCAATTATCCGAATTTGATGAAATTTGGTATAAAAACACATAGACATCTGGGACACAGGATAGGCTATTTAAATTCTAGCTCCAACGCGAACGGAGTCGCGGGCACAGCTAGTATATGATAAGAATCTATAGCAGAGTCAGTCATTCCAGGTTACTAGCAAAATGTCTAGTACGAAGGAGATATAATCCACAATTTAACGGTGAAGGAAAACATCTTGAGGTAACCTAGAAGAAAGTAAGGTTGTGTAGTCGACCAACCCGCACTCGGCCAATGTGGTTGACTAAGGCCTAATCGCCCAAGTTTAAGGTAGGTTCGTGCCTCAAAAGCGCGGGCATATATGAGCTGATGATGATGATGATGAAGGATAATAGCTAAATTTGTATCAGATATAATGCGTTGTTCAGTGGCGCTGATTCGATCTCATACAAGTTCATGTTTACAAGTTCGAAGAGTTTTTCTACTCGTTACATTCATATTTATTTGTATGTTTCTTTTTTCAGGCTGGCAACGTTGTGACCGGTGAAATGGTGGAAGAACTGATATTATCCGGTGCTGACATTATAAAGGTTAGTATGTAGACCGTTGGTAGGCGCCATCTGTTGGTTTGTCAACGAACTTGTTATTCGGATGTCGCCACACGACTTTTGTTAATTTTATTTACAAATTGTCAGTCCAAATTTTATTAGTTGTTTGAGTGCAATTTAAAGCTCCAATGTAAATTTTAAATTTGTAAAAATTCGCATTCATGACCCCTCCTGTGCCCCCCGGACTTGAACCACCGGTCTTCAGATATCGCGTCTGCTGCTCTAACCACTGAGCTATCCAGGTGTTGAGTCACCAATGCGAATTTTTCCATCACGTTTACCCGTTAGCCACGGGTGGCGCCCCCACCGGTAGTGATCAAACACTATCGGTCCGCAAACATTTCTTTACAGAAATGTTGTAAATGTTCTAATTGCCTAAATAATTGGCAATTATATTTTCATTTGTTGTTTTAGTGCTATTTGCAGTGAGAGCCATCCGCTCCCCGCAAGTCCGGTGATGATGACAAGGCTTCTCCAAGCCATCATCGTTAGTCAGTTAGAAAAAGAAAAAAAGCTATTTGCAGTTCTAATTTGTAACTGCCTCGTTGGTCTTTTGGTAGCAAGCGCTGCGGAAGGACCGAGAGGTCCCCGGTTCGAGTCCAGGGTCGGGCAAAATTTGTCTGTAATGAAATTACTCAGCCCGGAGTTAGGAAGTTGGCGGTTGAACGCCCGTGCCTCGGAAAGCACGTTAAACCGGTGGTCCTGCGCCCGATCTCTCATCGGTCATGTCGGATTGCCGTCTCACCGAATTATGAGAGTAAGGGAATAGAGAGTGCACTTGTGTTTGCGCGGACACTTGTGCACTATATTATGTCCTTGCGCACTTAGCTGGTCTTAAATGAGATCGGCCACCATGGCGGAAATCGGTCGGACTTATTTGCAGTCCTAATGTAAATTTTTCACATTTTAAATTTGTCTGTCTGTGTTACAGGTGGGGATAGGCCCCGGTTCCGTGTGCACGACACGCATCAAGACAGGCGTGGGCTACCCGCAGCTGTCTGCCGTCATCGAGTGTGCGGACGCGGCCCACGGGCTTAAGGGACACATCATCTCGGTGAGTGAGGGGTTAACAAACTTTCGCTAATTATATTGTTCTGATCTTTCATCAGTCATATCGGGTTTTTGTCAGAGTGAGAGAATAGAGTGCACTTAGGTTTTCACCTGTGCCCTATAATGTCCTGTGCACTTGGCTAGTCTCCATTGAGATCATGACCGATACGTGGCGGGGTTTGAAATGGCGACCTCTCGTATGGCAAGCTACGACCATAACCACTCGACCATTAACGCTTTTAATCTCTGCCCAGCGATGGGATATCAGTTATCAATAAAAAAAGACGTGTGGCACTCGGGGACTGCCGCGGTATAGCTATTGCATAGCATCGTCCGATTTCGGACCAGCTCGTCTCGATTCGTGCGAGTTTCGTAGAGTCGTACAATACGTCTAACCGCACGCACACAAACACCGTGCCGAAGTCTACCAAACTGGAACGACGTTAGACGATTGTGAGGTTTTTTTCGTTACGGAATTTCTTGGTTCGGTCGCCGCGCTCAAAGCTTGCGATAAAAGCTATGCAATAGCTTAAAAAACAAGTATCATAGATTTATTCAACGAGTTTATGCAGCTCAGCTTTACCTATGACTAAATGGATATTGTAGTGTATTGACAAGTACAAACTTGTCTCGTACGTCACGCGCGGCGGAAAGGGACGAGTCAGTCTGCGTCCGACCGCCCGCTAGGACGGAGTGATGGTGCGTTGTCGAGTATATAGGCGTGCTTAGTCAGTGGTATAGTGCATACACTACAGATATCTTTACCCACTCTTTATAAACCTTTTGTTGTCCTATCTCTCCCAGGACGGCGGCTGCACTTGCCCTGGAGACGTAGCGAAGGCGTTTGGTGCTGGAGCTGACTTCGTGATGGCTGGCGGGATGTTCGCCGGACACGACCAGTGTGGGGGCGATGTAGTCACGCACCCTGACGGACGGAAGGTCAAGCTGTTCTATGGGATGTCCTCGTCGACTGCTATGCTGAAGCACAGCGGTGGTGTTGCTGAGTACAGGTCTTCGGAAGGTGAGTCTTTTTTATAATAGGCCATTATGGTGACCTCACCCCACATGGTGGTAAGCGGTAGTGAGTTGTACATGTGAGGTCGACAGGCACACTAGACCATATTGAGCCTGTCGCATTCACGTGAAGGCCTGCTTAAATGCCGTTTCACGCCCCGCCTGAAGAGCCCGGGTTCATAGGAGGGAGGGAAAACATGAGCTGGAAGGGCGTTCCATGCCTTAATGACACGTGGCAGAAAAGAGGAACTGAACTTCTTGGGCCCAGCCACCAGCGCTTGCATTGTATGTGGATGGTAGCTCTGTCCAGTACGTGTCGTTCGGGAGTCTTAAACATAGAAAAAGTTTTTATTGAGAAGTTACGATCAGTCGCAAATTTCACTTAGTTCCTGCGATGGTATTAAGTCGTTGGATAGATAGTAGTGCTTTAACTGTTAAGATCTAAAATAGGCCAAAATCGTATGTACGATTATTCGACGCTTTGACTGTGAATAAAAACATCGTGAGGAAACCTGCACACCTACGAAGATATTCTTAGGTCGTGTAGTCCACCGACCCGCACTTGGCCAGGGTAGTTGACTCGCGGCCTTATCACCCTCGTTTATGATAGTTCGTGCCCCAGCAGTGGGGACGTATATGGGCTGATGATGTCGATGACGTATGGCGTGTTTAATGGACAAGCCCTAACTCCATTGTAAACCTTATTCAATAGGAGAGTGGACTAAAAAATCTACTTAGTCCGTTATTTAGATTATTTAAAAATATATTGCATGTAATTATTATTTTGTTTCACAAACAAGAAATTATGAAGATATAGTGTTTCGGATGACGTCACGTTATGGTACAATTTTTACCTAGCCGTGACGTCACAAGCCCCCACTCCAGAAGTTTGATAAGCTATAATTTTGTAATTTTTCAATCAATTGAAAAACAAAAAAATATGTGTTCCATATTTTTGTATAAACTAACTTCACACAAATTTATGAAATTTATGAAATTACTCAGCCTGGAGTTAGGAAGTTGGCGGTTGAACGCCCGTGCCTCGAAAAGCACGTTAAGCCGGAGGTCCTGCGCCCGATCTCTCATCGGTCATGTCGGATTGCCGTCTCACCGAATTAGGAGAGTATGGGAATAAAGAGTGCACTTGTGTTTGCGCGCACTTGGCTGATCTCAATTGAGAACGGCCGCCATGGCTGAAATCGGTCGGACGCCTTATTTATTTATTTTATAAACTAACTTACGTACTGAATAGAATAATACGATTTTAACCCAGTCGTCACGCCTATCGTCTCCAGGTAAAACGGTAGAGGTGGAGTACCGCGGGGACGTTTGCGCGACGGTGAAAGACGTGCTGGGCGGACTGCGCTCCGCCTGCACCTACGTGGGTGCCGCGCGTCTGCGCGAACTGCCCCGACGCGCCACCTTCATCCGCTGCTGCCGGCAAGTCAACGACACCTTCTCCTAAGGATGCACTGGGGGTCTAAGTAGGGTTGCCATCTTTTAAACTGGTGTCGCCGGACCGGAAAAAAACTTTATTTCGACCGTTTTGTCCTGTAAGATTTTAGACTTTCGCGTTCCATTACATACTAAATATTTGTCTTTATGGGTCTACACGCGTTATTAGGAATAGGTGGTCGCTCGCGACCACGATTGGTGTAACCCAGTCGAAACGTCGGGCAGTAAGTAGCTATGTGATTTGCTACTCCTAATAACGCGTGTAGACCCATAAAGACAAATATTTAGCGTTTTGTCCTGGTCGAAATAAGGTTTTTTCCTCTGAATTCCGAAATTCGTTGTCTATAAAAAACGAGACCATCTAACAAAACCCGGACACTTTAAACACCCCTGCCCGGTCGGATTGCAGCTGTAGGTCTAAGTAACCTGGCTTCATCGATAGTTCGCCTTAGTATCGTTATATATACCAACACTTTCTCGTCAACTGTAGCGCTACCATGAGTTTAAAAGTCACAGACTCGATATCGCCTATGCAAAGAATAATATAACATAAAATCACGCAAGAAAATAATGTCTATGAAAAAATGGACAGCGCCCCCAGCGGTAACGCTAAGAACTAAACCTGTAGTATGAAAAATAAACAATTCGATAGGTTTTCAACGTACGTCAGTTTTCGATAGCTAACTCATGGTAGCGCTACTGTTGCCGTAGACAAAGTAACAATATCGAAACGATAACGAAGTTCGAAGAGAATAAAATGTTTGGGATTAACACTAGATTGACCACGTGCTTTATCGCGTCTAATGTCAATCCCATACATTTTATTCTTTTCGAACTTCGTTATCGTTTCGATATTGTTACTTTGTCTATGGCACCAGGAGCGGATAGCCGTGGGCTGCCGCTAGTTAATAATAAAATCAGATAACCTGGCTCCACCCCAATCAATAAGAAACATGTTAATATTCAACTAATACATCTGCCTACGTAAGTACAAAACTTGGCTTTGTTATGAAATTAAGAATAAATGACCTAATCGTTTACAGCGTGTTTACACCTAGCGATTTTTGGGCGATTTCGATCGCGGTTACGCCTCATCCAACCTACCCGCTTAGCGCATGCGCCGCATTCTACAGCGCAGGTCCGTTCATGTTGAAATATGAACGCAGTACATAGCAGATATCGCCGCGATCGAAATCGCCCAAAAATCGCTAGGTGTGAACAGGCACTTATGATGACTAACTCCAAAATCTCAATGATTGTACCTAACGGGCAATGTGAATGATGAAAATGAAATCAGTATTGTCCATTATAGTGGGATTTTAGTTATTTCTGGTTACCATAATACAGAAATTCCATTATCAGGGACCAGGGCAATATCTAAATATCTTTCTACCTAGTAATCAATTTTACCTACGCGATTGTGTAGGTGGTCTGTCAATCAGAGATGGCCTACAAGTGTAAATTAATTCTTAGCTAAATCAATGCTCTGTACTTATCTAACTAGTGTAATGCTTGTAAACTCTTTATATTAAGTAATAATTATGTATTGAAAGGTAGTTATAATATTTCATGAGTAAATGCCCAGAGTCCTTTATTTAGGACAAAATATTAGTGAAAAGCGTCGATGGCCGAGTGGTTTAGGTCGTTGCCATGCGAAAGGTCGCCAGTTCAAACCTGCCATGTACCACTGTGTTTTTCAAAATGTACATTTATTCGATGCTTTAACGGTGAAGGATAACATCGTAAGGAAACCTGCACGCCTATAAAGAAATTCTAAGGTAGTGTAGTCGACCAACCCGCACTTGGCATGGGTGGTTAACTCGCGGCCGTTTTACCCTAGTTTAGGGTAGGCCCGTGCCCCAGCAGTGGGCTGTGTATGGGCTAATGATGATTCGTGAAATATTATGTCTGCATAGGCAGGTTTTGGAATGTTTTCTTTGATTTTTATAGATGGGTTTTACTCATGATCAAATTTTCGAACTTGTGTAGGTAAATTTTGTAAGGAAAAACATTAATAGTACGGTCAATTTAGACATTCGAAGTTACATAAAGTCCCAACAAGCTGAATTTCAGTGAAATTCAGCTTGTTGATTATATTCATCATTATATTCAGAATATAATTATAAACAATGTCTAGAAGTTCCCCATCATTCCCCAGAGAGAGTTCACACCCATTTTTTGGCCTAAATTGACCGGATTATAAATACATTTTTGCGATGATTATTCCCATCTATTAAATATCATTGCGATTATAAAATACTAAGGTTACAAAGTATTTTTGGTAGGAATCAATGGTCAGAACAAAGGCATTTTGTGTGATGTTTGTGAACTGAATTTTTGAGTTTCTTTGCTTTAGATTTTGTAGATACGGTTAAAATAATATCTTGAACTAAGTAGTCAGTGCTTTTTAAGGCGCACAAATTATAAAAATAACAAAATATTGCATACAGAGTTGTTTGATAATACAGCACCAAATTCTGTCAAAATTTCTATTTAGGTATATTTAATACAAACCAAATTAAAACTAAGCATCTCATTATCCTTCAGTTTTTTAATACGTCAGTACTTTTGAATGGCTCGGTAGAACAGTGATTAGTGACCCAGGTTCACTACTTACGGTTCCAAGAGTCGTGGGTTCGATTCCCACCCGGGACAAATATTTGTGTGACCAATATCGGTGTTTGTTTCGTGTCTGGGTGTGTTATTAAATATATTTAAACATGTTTGTGTATCCACTGTTGATTCTGATATCCGTGACACAAGTGCGTATGTGATGTTGTGTAATATTTATTTATCTTAAATACACCATTATTATTTAACAACTCTGTAAACGAAAGTCTCAAATAGCAGATCTTTAGCTTGTATATCTCAATTTGCTGGTGCTAATATTGAAATAAAGACATGGGTAAGTCATAAGAAGACAAAATGAAATAAGGTTTACAATTATTAATTTCACATCGTATTTCCAACAACGTGAAATTTTCATTTTTATCGTTTTATATATTAATATTTAACATTCTGTATGATTAAGAATACAATACCAAAAATATAGGTAAGTAGGTATTTATTTACGTTCATTAAAATGATTTATTCTTATTTTGAATAAAACACTGTTTTTGTATCTGCGATTTCACATTTTAGTAAAATGCTTAGTGAAGTTCATCTACTTAAATGGAACGAATATACCTATTGTGAGTGTTGGAAAAAATTATATTAAAATCTTATGAACTTTTACCTCTCTTATGAAATAAACGTCTGTAATATTTAATTTCTTTACTACTTATTTATTTTTAAGCTATTTACAATAGTATTGTCTTTTATTTGAGCGAAAAAACTAATTTTACGGATGTAACTCGACACGGAGTAAAGAGCGTGAAACGTCGTGTCTCTAAATATGTATTAATGTTCAGAATAACAATATTCGCGAGTTTAATCCGTAAAATTTGTTAATTTCTATTTAAAATGTATAAATTTTAGTGTTTCATAAATATTTAAAAGACTATTTTGTTAACAATGTTTGCTATAATTGTTTGTTCTTTATTTTATGAATTAATGCAAGGCACAAATAAATTGTTTTTATTATGTACAAATGTTTGTTGAAATTCTTTTATTTTTGACGTTCACAAAATGGACGGATGTGTATTGTTTCAGGTGGATTATTCTTGAATTATAAATTGTATTGTAACTTTGCAGTTTTATTTATTTCAAAGATACCTATCTATATTAAGATCAGTTCGCTCGCGACCATGATTGGTGTAACCCAGTCGAAATGTCGGGCAGTAAGTAGCTATGCATTTGCTACTCCTAATATCGCGTTTTGACCCATAAAACTAACATTTAATACCTAAGCCAAACGCTGAATGTCCCATAAATTATCCAAAGGGCTGATAACATAGTTGACAGCAATCAGCATGTTAAAGTAGCTAAAATGTCATTTATGCAACATCGGTAAACCCTAAATCAGTATTACTATATTGAGTATAATGATCCGATAGGATCTTTACATATCATATTCCAAAAAAATTTGAATACTGAATATGTCCGGGATATTTATACCATGTTTTATTTTAAAGAGCTTCCGATATAAGATGGCGGGTCAACTCAGTTGGAAAGCTTAGGTCCCGTAAAATTCACTTCCACTTACCATAATGAGGGTTTTCGCGAATGAGAATGAATTCACTAGATTGCAAAACGTAGGCGTGAGGTCCAACTGCATCATGATTGGTTATTTTTGACGTGACATTGACAGACATGTCAATATTCACCAATCATGATGCAGTTGGACCTCACGCCTACGTATTGCCATCTAGTGAATTTCTCATTCGCGAAAACCCTCATTGAATGTAATACGGAAAGAAACAAATGGATACTTATTATTGTAATTTTTATTATCGATACCTTTAATGGAAACTAAAAAATAAACAAAACAGTTTTATTGCAAAGCGGCGCCATTTTTCTTTTTGTCTGTGCAGTCGTGTGTCGTGCATAGCGCGTTACCATTGGGCAGGCAGAAGCAATAATTGCACTGTATCTTGTAAGAGTATCCAGCAGGGCAGGCATCGCCATCTTGTGCCACTGGCACGAGCTCTACAGACACTGGATCAGGACCAGACTCTACAACTGAGGACCTGTTCCCGCACACGTACGAGGTACACCTGACAGTCTTCCCATCTGACAGACAGTGGCAGGTATTACAACCCTGCTTGTAAACGTGCAACGGCTCGCAGTACCCGTGGAGAGAGTCTAAATACGGGGTCCTGGTCTCTCTAACTGCTTCTCTGCCCGTGCACTCTTTGTTCACCCAGCAGAGCTGAGTCCTGACCCCCCCGACCTCGTCACATTGGCACACCAAACAGTCAAGTTCGTACGTAGTCCCTGCAACACAGTCTAGGTGTATCATCTCCCGAGATGTGCCTGATCTGGCACACTGCTTCAAAGTACAAGCGAAGACTTTCTTCCCACTCCTCAAGTCACAGTAGCAAGTATTGCACCCTTGTCTATACGAGTTTCCTGGCACGCAGTTTTCACCGTCAAAGTCTTGCTTACTCTCAATCATTGTTTTAGATAGGTCTAAACGCGCCATCATAGTCTGGCGAAGCGTGCATTTCTTGGTAGAGCAATAAGCAAAGTTCTTTTCATCGCAATAGCATAAGTTGCAGCCTATATTGAAGGTCTGACCTGTTTCCAAATTGCTGCAAAAAGACTTAATGCTTTCTTGCTGAGTAAACGTGCAGTTATCACAATGCAGTCTGTTGTTTCTTAAGCAGTTGCAGGTTTTGCAGCCGATTTTGTACCTATAGTTGACGTCGCATTCAGCGTAGATTTCTTCATCTTTGAAAGAGGGTGCCTCTGTTACTTCTTCTTCTGATTCTACTTTCATTACGGGATCGTCTTCTGGGCACTGTTGTTTGGTGCAAAGGTTTCTGTCCAATAGTCCTCTTGAAGTGCAGTAGCAGACGTTGCAGCCGACTAGGTACAATTTGGACGGAATGCAAGTTTGGCCCGTGACTTCTTGGTCTCCAGTGAGCTCGACGGAGTGGAGGACTCTGAAGATGTCCCGGCAGACGGGGTTAGGCCAGGTGCCGTCTCCGTTGCAGACGCAGAGCAGGCCAGAGCGCCGGTACTGGACTCCTGGCTCGCAGGGCAGTTGCGAAGACCTCCAGGAACCTTTACCTTCCATGCCGACTTCTATGTCGCGAATGGCATCTAGAATGAAGAATAAAACTTGGTTGGAGAGTCTTTTGCGTAGTCAGTTCAGATTCGTAGAATTTACCATTATCTTTCTACAGAAGGGCCTCTAACGATGTGTTGTGGTAGAGTAGAGTGAGAGAGAGTGCAGTACAGAGTAGATTGGAATAGCGTAGGAAGATAATGTATCCTAATAAGCAACATGGAGGACGCGTCTTCGTGGATTGAACTATCCTAGCTTCATTTCGATGTTGGGGTTTCAGCCCACAAGGCTACAACAAAAGATGTTCTAATTACATTATTTCTTCACAAGGTGATTTTGTATTTCCAAGGACAACTTTTTACCAAATCCACTGACCGTTAAAGTGCCCGAACTGGTCGACGAAGTTGCAAATGCGCGCGTCACACATGTATCGGTGCTTGTCGTTGCAGCGACACCAGTTGCAGTCGTTTATGGCCATGGAGTTCTGTATGCACCTGCCCTGCCACTCCACGTGGGTCACCGCTGGAAGAATACTAGGATGGGTCATAATCATCAGCTCTATCCAGGTACTTTCACATTGAAAGGCCTAAAATCGTCCTCTCTCAAATTGCAGCGAATGATCTGGTCCCTATTCTGTAATAATAAGGCGTCCGACCGATTTCAGCCATGGCGGCCGATCTCGATTGAGATCAGCCAAGTGCGCAGGACATATTATAGTGCACAAGAGTGCGCGCAAACACAAGTGCACTCTCTATTCCCTTACTCTCATAATTCGGTGAGACGGCAATCCGACATGACCGATGAGAGATCAGGCGCAGGACCACCGGCTTAACGTGCTTTCCGAGGCACAGGCGTTCAACCGCCAACTTCCTAACTCCGGGCTGAGTAATTTGATTACAGAAAAACTCACACAAGTTTTGCCCGACCCCGGATTCGAACCGGGAACCTCTCGGTCCTAACGCAGCACTTGCTACCAATAGAGCAACGAGGCAGTTAACAACGAGGCAGTTAAGGCTATTCTGTAACATTGTATAGTACATTATGGAGCAATAAAATGTTTCGTATCAACTCCTCACTGAGGAACTTGAAATCTACCTTAAACTGGGGTTATAAGTTCATTTTACCATAACAGCCAAGTGTGACTTGAACTACTTGTGTGAAGTAGGTCAACTCGCATTGGTTCGTGGTGGATCTTGTAACGACTGCCTCCCGCATCGAAGTCAAAGTCGTTCTTCTTCAAAATTGAGAAAAGGGCACAACACAAGCCAAGTTGACAAGTTAAGTTCTCTTTTATATAAGACATAAGACTGCCCGATCAAGAAGACCGGCTTAGAAATCAGAATAATAATATCTTACGTTTCTGATGATTAGAGGAACACTCGTCTGCGAGGAAAAACGGCACCAATAACGCGATAAGTTCATAAATCGTGGCCATGGCTGCCGTTATACTTGGATCCCCGAAGTAACTGCATTTTAATCGGAATTCAATTAACTTCCCAATGGAAATGGGCGATTTCAAACGATTCTTTCGAAATTAATGTTCTTGGTTAACAAAAGTAATTGATAAGTAAAAGAAACCGAAATGATTTTGCAAACATTATCTAGAATTTACCGAGTACTCTTTTTTTGGATGGTTATCGTCCTGCAATAAATTATCAAAATGCCTGCAGGATTGGGCTACATTTAGGTGCCTTGGGGGCATCGGCATGCAAATTTACTTATTTAGGTAGATAGATAATATGTTTAGATCTAAGGGTGACTACTACAGCGGCAATGCGGCTTGAAACAGTCTGACAACCGAATCCCTTAAAATTTGTACAACTATCAGGCTCAGGATACAAAATATAAATTTATCGGTTGAAAAGTATCAAGTGTGAAAATAAGTAAGTTAAATCACAAAGATTCAAATTAATCTTTAATAGACAATCATCAATACTCAAGACTCCTAGTCACATTTATTATTAGTACAAAGCAGCTTGCTGTTCTTGAGACAGAAGCAAGTGTTGCAGTCCAAGACTTGGATGTCGCCGGGAACACATTTCTTATCATTGTCTACAGTCACCATAGCCTTCCGTCGCAGCGCCATACTAAACACTTTCGATAAGACCATAGGCAAGTTCTCCTTTAGCTTCTTGCCTAAATCAATAAATGAATCCATTGAGGGATCATAACCACGCCCGTCAAAACCTTGCGTTTCTATACCATTACTTGAGTCATAGCTACTTTTTGAATTTTCCCTATACGAATCTCTCGATATAGGCATCGGCGATCTACTTTCTTGATGTATCCTTACATTTTTCGATGATGCGGATTGCCTTAGAGTCTTTCCTTTAGGTACTGGCAATTCTTCTGATTTTTTTTCATTTTCATAGAAGAGTGGTATTACCCTGCCGGGAGATCTGCCTTGGCTTTCGCGGACTTTTTCTAAGCTCTTGTCATTAGCAGGGGGATCAATTTGTTTAGTGTTCTTCTTATTCACTATTGTATTTGTATAGTCCGGTCCAACCTCTGGAATCTTCAAGCCAGTATGTTCGTCATCCGTATTCTGAACTTTTTCCGCTGACTTTTCGTTACTGTAAACTGCATAATCTTCATTCATGTAAGGTATTTGTTGTGTGCTGGCTACTAGTCTAGGGGTTGCTTCACTGACTGCAACTATTTCTTCCTCAGATTCTGAACCTGAATATTCTTTAGGGTTATTTTCTATGCTATTCGTTTCGTCTACTGCTTCTTTAGGTTGCTCTCTCTTTGATGGTCGGCCCTGCATAACTATATTGCTATCCTCATAAACTTCAGAGACAGCCATATATTGAGGTGTTGTGCTTGTTACTTGTTTGGGTTTACTTTTACTTGTAGATTCTTGGGCTACACCCTGTCGCAGCGTGTTCTGATAGTCTGGTATAAGTTCAATCGCTTCCTTCATCAATTCTTTACCACACACACTCAACCTGTATGTTCCCAATTGCAGTTTCTTATTGAAGTAATTGCCAGTGTTGCAAATGAGTTTGTTTACGTTTATGCAGTAGCAGAACTGGCAAGGGGCTAATGAGTACCAATTCTTTGCATCGCAGTTACCGTAGAGGTTGCTGCTTGAAGATTTTCGTCTAGAGCGAGATGTTTCTTCATCACATTCGTTCTTAGTGCATCTGCTACTGTCAATGTTCCCTTCGGTGGTGCACCTGCATACGTTGCAGTCAAGGATGACGTAGCCATCAGGCTGGCAGCTGGTCTTCACCACGCTGTGTGAGGGTAAGGAGTCGAAGATTTCCCCGCAGGCTCTGTGTGGCCAAGTCCCGTCTGGATTGCAGATGCAGGTGGTGGTGTCGTGCGCGTATGTCTTGTTGGGTTGACAGTAAAGGGTTGTTTTGGTACTGTTTCCTGAAAGTAAAAATAGGTTTAAGACCTTCGCAAGCACACATACTTTACTCATTTTTTACCATACAGGACAAGTCATTTAAGGATTTTTGTGTGATTCATGAGTGCACACATATTTTTTCTGTGTAGGACGACTGTTTAACGAAGCAGTACATGAACCTGCAACTCTCATCGAATCCTAAGAGTGAGGAGACAGTGAGTGTATCTGTGACTTGTTTTTTGACTGATCTCCATTGAGATTTTTTTTCTTAAGTCAGTAGTGGTGAGCATTTGGAGAGGTCCAGCAGTAGACCAAATTTTAGGCTGATGATCATGATGACATTAAGACTGGCCACCACAATCGGTCCGACCTAAAATAGTGAAGATTACATGCCTTCTCGTCCATGGCTCTGGACTTGGTGTTGCAGAATGTGTTTCTTGAACGCGCACTGGTACAGGTGCTTATGAGTACAAGTGCAGGTCACTCTTCCATTCTGAACCGTGTCCCCGATTTCACAAGGGTGCGCTGAAGTTGGAAGATCTGGGAAAACACAAATTCTCTTTTAGAGGTGAGAGCCAACCGCTCCCCGCAAGCCCGGCGATAAGGACGAGGCTACTCCAAGCCATCATCGTATGTCAGTTAGGAAAAAGAAATTAATTTTAATTATTTTGTTGGCCAAAACGGTACAACTTTTAACCGATTCGAATTATGTTTTAATTTTTATAAACTAAGTATTTTAATATAAGTAAGTGCATAGATACAATAGAAGATTTAATGTCATGCATGAGATTGAATTTCGGCTTTTCAGATGAGAACAGACGGACATTTTAAACCTAATGGCGCAGATCAAAAATCAAAAATTATTTTAAAATGCTGTGTAGATTTTTGACTAACTATATTACGAGTACACCGTGAAATTTTAGTGGTTGTTTTCCCGCAGTAAAATGATTCTATCTTAGTAGTACAATAGATTTGTGCAGTTCTTTTTTGTTAAAGTCAATAAATGCCGGTTTTACGAAATAGTTACAGAGCCCACGACCAAATCCATGTCTCATAGCAATACGGCAAAAAACCTATAAAATCGTTAGATTGTATCATTCTGAAACCGACTAGGTATATAGTAACGGTGGAAAGTGTAGCAACTGCGTGGGATGCCATTTCTGCTGTGTCAAAAAAAGGCAGTCGGTATTATAGCAATACGTCTGATAGTGAAAATGTGCATAGATTGTATTACGAAAAAGTTTGTTTTCAGACATTTTGTGCGTAGCACATAGCCTGAGCGCATTTTTGAAAATGTCAAAAAATTTTGCCGACCTGTGTCATAGCAATACGGATAATTTTTTTTTTTTAACTTTTCGTTTTGCTGCCATGATTACCAAAAACCTGTTTTCAGACACTTTAAGTGTAGCATATGGAGTATATGCTAAAACGAAAATAACAAGTGTGCTTTAAATAAAACCAAAACTATCAAATCAAGCAGTATTTAATTTCAACTGCCTCATCGCTTGTTACGCCCCTGCCCCTTTCTTACTATTATTCATTGGTTTGTAACAGAAAATTCAAGATGCCTCAATACGATTCTTAATTAATGATATCTGAATATCAAAAAGTTGTCTGATAAAGAACACTTCATTTATCTGATATAATTTTTTTGCACATTTGGACAACTTATTCTATCATGTCTAACAATTTTCAGACATATTGCTATGATACCGATCGGTAAAATTAGTTTACATTTTCAAAACGGTCTCAAAATTTTATGCGCTCACATTTCCGTCTGAAAATTATTTTGTTCGCATCAAATAACCAAAATTTACTAATAAAAAAGATTTTCAGACGTATTGCTATGAGACATTTTTTTTGTCTCATTTTTAATCTTTTTTAGTGATTTTACGGGTTTGCGCTACACCACTAACGTCTGAAAAATATGTTTCCGGTATCTCAGAACCATCACACCAGTCACATCTTATAAAAAAACGATAGCTTCTCTTGTTTTCGAGTTGGAAAATTATTATTTTGAAAATTTGAAATCAACCAGTTTAGTGGTTGTTTTCCCGTGGCAGAACGATTTGCCTTTAGTGATACTATCGAATTATGCAAATTATTCTTTGAAAAAAATTTTTTTTTTTTTCAAATTTTCAAAGTAATAATTTTCCAACTCGAAAACGAGTGAAGCTATGGTTGTTTTTTAAGATGTGACGTAATCAGGTACTGCTTGCCGCATGAAATCGATGCTTAAAGCTAAAGAAGCTCTACGCCCTAAGTAATAAAGTGGTTCGAAAGTACTTTCGAGTTTCGGTTATACCTTTCGTAAAACCGGCATTTATTGATTTTAATAAAAAAGAACTTCACAAATCTATTGTGCTACTAAGGTAGAATCATTTTGCTGCAGGAAAACAACCACTAAAATTTCACGGTGTATTCGTTCACAACATTAGCTATTTTCAGTTTTTTTAGAAATATAACATAGGTAGGTACCTACTCTTCCATGTGGTTAATGTTGCTGGCCATGCGAGAGGTCGCCAGTTCAAACCCCGCCAGGTACCACTGTGTTTTTAAAATTTCAAATTCATATGTACTATTGGTGAAGGAAAACATCGTCAGGAAACCTGCACACCTACGAAGAAATTCTTAGGTTGTGTAGTCGACCAACCCGCACTTGGCCATCGTAGGACTAAGGCCTTATCGCCCTAGTTCAGGCCCGTGCCCCAGCATTGGGGACGTATATGGGCTGATGATGATGATTAACATACTCTTACCAATTACTTTGAGCGAGGATACTTCAACCAATAAACATACGAGAAACCAAGCACAGAGGACAATCATCTTGATTGTGAGTCGATATCGTAATGACCCAACTAATCAGAGATTAGTTGACTCTTTTGCGCTCCATTTAAATTATTGGATCATTCGAAGCATGGCGGATGTTTGCTAAAGCAATTAATCAAGCCCTCATTTATGATTTGATTGATACAAGTAAAATACCTGCAGTACATACATTATGTCACCGAAAAAGTTAATCAACACCTACATCTAGTTCAACGGTGGAGGCAAAATTATGAAGGCAATTTGAATGAAATTCAAAAATATTGGCGGAAAATTGTTCTTCCTTTATTATAGTATGATGATAACATTATCTAAATAACTGTTTGAGATAAGCTTATGAAATTTAGAACACATATTTATCTCGCAAGTCACAATGTATGAGCCAAATTTGATACGTTTATGTGAAATAGTTTTTGATTTATGAGGGGTTCAAAAGTGGTTCCAAATGGTTCGTGTAATATTACACACGGTGCGGCTCGCCAGTTCTGTTTCTTGAACTGGGCTTGACACGCTGCCGCGTGTCTAGATACTCGTGCTACGTTCATCAACAACTAATTTTATTTAAATGGATCCCGACTGTTCAGTTGTTATTTTCCATTATTAGAATGTATATTTTTTCTTTGAGTATTCATTAAATAGTCTATTCTCAACGGATGTCCGTTGAGAATAGACTACTGAAATAGATGTCTAAGTGCTTGGTTATGTTAAGTTTTTTATTATGTTAGTATTTTGGGTATTGTGTTTTTTATTTCCTGACTTCTTTCAAATTATAAAGTTAAGGGAAGTAAGACATAGAAACCAACAGTAAATACTAATTAACATTAGGGTATTACACTAATTGAACTCGCGTTTATTACAATCCTAAACATAATTATTGCTCTTCGATCTTCACAGGCATCATGGTCACGGGAAGACTAAAGATAATATAATCACACATACATACATACATACATCAAATTACGCCTTTGCCCAGAGGGGTAGGCAGAGATCAGTTCCAGCGAATCACACAGAACTCACAATATCCTGTGATCTTGAAATATGTTATTGTTTTTAACGGGCCTGGGATTATAAAGTCTTTATGATAGGAACTTAAGCAGTACTGACTGTCAAAAGGGATGCCTAAAAGTGGTGTCACGTTAGTTTCGAATTTTGCCGCACGCCAAAATATCCTTGTGTGGTATATCATTCATTAATTTTCTAGTTTTCTAGGTTAATAAGAATTGAATTATGGAATACGGAGACAAGAGTTTTTTCAAATCCCTAAATCTAAGGAGGTTTTGTCTACTGGTGACACTAATATCTCACCTACACGTTTTACACCCTACACCTTTCAATGTCATACACGCGCCAAAAATATCCTTGTCGCTGTTAGCAGCAGATTTGATCATCGTGTTACGAATGCTGATTAAAATGTCACCCTGTAACTGAATTTCACTTTTTTTTTTCAATTATTTTACGCCTACGTGATGCCATCTAGGCATCATGTTGGCGTAAAATAACCAATCATGCTGCAGTTGGACCTCACGCCTACGTATTGCCATCTAGTGGATTTCCCATACGCGTTAACCCTCATTGAGTAAGTTTCTATTAGTCTAGTCGGGCGCAGGACCACCGGCTTAACGTGCTTTCCGAGACACGGGCGTTCAACCGCCAACTTCCTAATTCCGGGCTGAGTAATTTCTGATTTCTCTCGGTCCTAACGCAGCGCTTGCTACCAATAGACCAACGAGGCAGTTATCTCATCATTATGTCTCTCATCGGTCATGTCGGATTGCCGTCTCACCGAATTATGAGAGTAAGGGAAAAGAGAATGCACTTGTGTTTGCGCCCATACTTGTGCACTATAATATGTCCTGCGCACTTGGCTGATCTCATTGAGATCGGCTTATTAGTCTAGTAAGTTTATGTTAGTATGTACCTAAGCATTAATCGGGTCCAGAGTTTAGGCTCACGTTCCGGGTTTGAAAGCTGCGTTAAGAAAGGATCTGCTTAAAATGAATGAAACACCGCCATCAGTTGAGCATATGTCTATTTGCCGGTTCGAGGAAGGTGGGCCTCCGGCGGCGGCACCCCGCCGCGTCGCTGCGGAAGCAGTGCTCCTCGTGCAGCGAGAGTGAGTCTTCACACTCGCAGACGAAGCATTCGTCGATGATGCGCCCGGGCCGGGAGCAGCTGTGGCTCGTGTGACGATGGGGAAGCGGGGATGGTGATGTGGTGTTTGAGGATGTTCCGTTCTCTGGAAAGAGGTTACAGGATATGAGTCTATAGGTTATTTTGAGGGTTCCACACCTAAATGGTAAAAACGGGACCCTAATACTACGAAAAGGAAAGAGTACATAGGTTATATTTTTTGAACCTGACGGTTGATCGATCTATTCCTGACCAATACCAAAAAAATAATACCACCCGTTCTACGCATACGAATGGCGACTACAAACAATTATGTATCCGTTTTTGGTATTAGAACGGAATAGATCGGTCGATCTGCTAAGAGAACCAACGGAGAAAGTAGTGGTTTTAACAGAACCTTAACTAGGGAAAGTAATATTTTGGCAAATAGAACATTTTGCTTTGTACCCGATAGTGTCCTAAATATTGAGTCTACTGAAGGAATAGCAGATAGCTACTCTGCAACATTTATGAGCAATTTTTCGGTGCTGCTAATCTCTATGATGCCAATCACAAAGAACATTGTGCAAAAAGCTCTCTATAACGCATTTTAGTATTATAATTCTTTAGGTTAAGCAGGATCAAAGTGGTAAAGAACGAAATTCAAATACAGATTGTATTGTGTAGATGACAGCGACCCAAGTCAAAGTACTCACTCTCGTCAGTCCTGCGGCCCATAGATTGGTAGTTAAAGTACGGAAACGCCTGTTCGCAGTACATGTCTTGCGGCATCGGTCGGCAAAACATGTTGATGTTGCCCACGTATGGACAGATGCACTGGCGACACCTGTGGGAAGAATCAGCGGGGAAATCCATGATTTGGCTTGGGTGAAAAGCGTTGATAGCCGAGTGGTTAAGGTCGTTGCTGCCACTGTGTTTTTCGAATTTAAAATTCATATGTACGATTAGTCGACGCTTTAACGGTGAAGGAAAACATCGTGAGGAAACCTGCACACCTACGAAGAAATTCTAAGGTTGTGTAGGTAGTACCAACCAGCACTGGCCAGCGTGGTTGACTATGGCTTAATCGCCCTAGTTTAGGGTAGGCCTGTGCCCCAGCAGTGGGGACGTATATGGGCTGATAATAAGATGGAGATTTTTTATTTGGAAACTACTAAATTCTTCGTAAGACAACAAAGCTATCCAAAAAAATCATTAAATCTGTCTACCCGTGACTACCGGTTTTGGGGATTTGAAACCGTGTCCAAATTTTAAATAGAATAATTCGCATCATGTTCAAGTTCAAGTTCAAGACCCCGCCTGAACGGGGACTTGAACTTGCTTCTTGTGGTTAGCCACTGAGCTACCCAGGTGTTGAGTCACCAATGCGAAATTTTCCATCACGTTTACCCGTTGGCCACGAGTGGGGCCTTCAACGGATGTGATCAACGGGCTGTGAAGACCGGTGGTTCAAGTCCTCGTTTAGGCGGAATGAAGAATATTTTTTTTTATTTTTAAATACTTCCTTTAATGGCACTAAAACAACAAACAAAAATATCGTGTCCGGAGATAAAATCGGTAATGCAAGCGTTAGCACTGACCACAAAAATTAGGAGACATGCATTACCTCACAATGTACATAGCACCTGGTGTGCAATCCTTCGCAGGGCCGGCGGTGAGGTTGAAGGTCATGCAGGACTCCGCCCTCCGAGGCCGCACCAGGCCTTCTTCACCGCCATCGTTGAAGTCAGTTAATGGGTCAGGAATCTGGAGAATAAGACATTGCAGGTTTGTAAGGGCAAATCTTTGTTGCTTTGATAGGAGGAATCTGTTCAAGAAGACTGTCACTATTTAACAGGCGTCTTAGGTAAAATAATGGTTTCGTATATACATACATACATAGGCTGATAAACACGCACTGAGCAGAGCTTGAACTATGGGCGTTAGAAACGGATAAACATAAATAGATATTTATAAATACATACTCAAATACATAATCACACCCAGACACAGAAAAATCACCTACATATGTTCATCACATAAGGATTTGTCCCGAGTGGGAACCGAATCCACGACTCTTGGAACTGCACGCCAGGGTCACTAACCACTGTTTCACCGAGCCAGTCGAGATAGAAGCAATGTACGGTGAGCTTTTTTTTTTATCTTTATTTAAAGAGCTTGTTCTCTAAGTGAACATGCCGCTCTATACAAAATCCTTAAAACTATAATTAAATTTTTTTTTTAAATCCTAACTTCTATCTCTAGAACATATTTTCACAATTTTATACGTAAAATAAGCTTTTTCGGCAGTAGGTGAATCCAAAACATAATTCCAATAGCCAATGTCTTTTAGTGAATTACCAAAGTAAACATTTCTCTTAGTTTCGTTTCGACCACACTCCACCACAACGTGATACACGTCTTCAGCAACTCCACACAAATCACAATTAGGAGATGGAACCTTTTGCATCATGTATGCAAACTTGTTTAGTGGAATATGGCCGGAACGAAGTCTTAACGCCATGACTATTATAGAATTTCTACTTAGTCTGCAATCTATCCACGGGGGTACGGTGTGATAGTGTAGGTATGGTGTTATTTTTATTGCCTTCATACACAACATTACCGATAACAGAAACAATAGAGATAACAAAATCTCTTATACTCACCGTCAAGCTCGAGTTGACTCTGTTCTGCTCCTCACACCTTGACTCAGTGCAGGTGGCGTACGACCGCAAACCCACATCGGTGCACACGCAGATCTTGCAGCCGATCTCAAATTCTTCTCCGGAGAAGCACACATCCAACTCCCTTTTCCTCTCCCGACTCACGCTGTTCTCGTTAAAACTCTGCGACAGCTTGAAAATCTTCTTCCAAGGAGTTTCCGATTCTGGACAGCTGTGATTCGTGCAGACTTTGTCTTCCTTATCACCGTTCGGAGGACACACACACACATTACAGTCGTTGCTGAAGAATTGGCCTGGTATACAACTGTCTGATCTCAGAAATGTCTTCTCGCAAATTTTCTTCGTGCATTTCGCGACGTTTTTCACTCCATCGCGTGGGCATAGACATACGTTGCAATCGACTAGATAATAATCCAGCGGTTCGCATGTGAATTTGTCGTCGTCTATATCGTTCTGTACTTCGGTACATTTGTTTTTGGTGCAAGCTTGGTCTTTCATCATCCCGTTTTCGGGACAAATGCAAAAGTTGCATCCGACCTTTGATATCGATCCGGGCACGCAAGAGTTCTTGAGTGTAGGTATAATAGCGGTTCTGGTCTTATGGGTGTCTTGGATGATCTTTTTAGCCCGACAGTCGTCATAGGTACACCATTTTGGATCAATCTTACCATTTTTCCCGCAGTAGCATGTGTTGCAATCTATCTCGACGAATGTGTTCGGCTTGCAAGTTTGATTTAAGACTTTATGGACATTGCTTAGAACCCCCTTTCCAGGTTTCTTCGTAGCTACATCGTCTATTACAGAAGTGCACAGCTTGAAGTTTGTGTTGCCATTTTCTGGACATAAGCAATATCTTCCTTGGTCTAAATACATCGAATTGGGTGTGCATTGTTCGTCATCCGAAGTCCTTTTTATATCATCTCTGTTGAGTAAATCTCGGTTTGTCGAGCTATCTTTTAGAACTCGTTCAAGAACATTCAATTTGCTTTGGTATGAGCAATCTGAAGAGCAGTAGCTCTTGTTAGTCATGCCATTACGCAAGCAAAAACATTCCACACAAGCTGGAACCATTTCTCCAGGACTGCACGTAGTTTTTGTGGCGTCATATTTAAAATCATTCAATTTTAAGCAGTCTAATTCCAAGCAAGCACTCTCATGAATAAATCCTTTAGTATTGCAGTTGCAATAGAAGCATTTGCGCTTAAGAAAGCTATACGGGGTGCATTTAATTTGCGAGTTCTTCAAGGCGTCAAGCGATCGGAACTTTGAATTTTTGTTGCAATGACTTTGAGTGCAGAGTTTGTCGTCTGGTATGTTATTATCGGGACACCAGCAGACGTTGCAGTTCTTCCTGTAAAACGTCCTGGAGAGACAACGTCTTGCGCTTTCCGTCTGCTGGACCCTGTGACACGTCTCCACACATTTGTCTAGCACGAAGTACCCGCCATCGGAGCAGAGGCAATGGAGGCATGGGAATAGATACATTACGTTTGGAATGCAAATATTTTTGTTGACTGACAACAAAAAATCGGTTGATGAAGGCGGCAGTTTTTGACACGAGCTGTCTGTGGCGCAGTGAGCTTCGGAAGTTTTTCCTGATGCAGGGCACACGCAGAGACTACAGTTGATGTAGTAAGACTTGAAGGGTGTGCATAGAGAATTTGACGAGTTCTTTGTTTCCAAAGAGTTTGAAGGTGTAGTTGAGCCGTAGGAGTCGTCGTAGCAGGCTGTATTGCTGCACAGCAGTTGGCCGGTTTCTTGGCAAATGCACTGGCTACAGCCCTGCCAAACGACTTGACCGGGCAAACAGTTCGCGCGTCTAGTTACTAAGAGGCAGCTAGCTTCACTCCACCAACCGAGATTATTGCAGTGACATACGCGGCCATTCGCAACGAACTGTGTATTGGGAACGCACGCACCTATGAAGAAAAATGGAATTACAAAAGTTCCAGCGGAATCATCAAGAAAAACCCTAGTGCAGGGGAATACACTTACGATTGACTTCAAGCCCTGAAGACAGCCGTGATAGTAAAGCTAAAAATGTCACAACCTTCACCATAATTTGATTATTTTAAATATGTATTCTTTTTGTTCTAAAAGTTTGTAATATAATTTTAAGCTCCAATGGCGTGTAAGCTGATAAAGATTTGATTTTCTATTGGTGTTTTTTAATTTGAATCCGCTTCAGGAATGCTCGTTAACTTTTCAATCAGGTTTTATGTGTGTCCCGATAGATAAAGAAAGTTTAATGGAAAACAACAGCAATTATTCTGCAGGAATACCTATGTACCTAGCATAGTACTTAACTGTACTGACTTGTTAATCCAGAGGATTTGTTATATAATATTAAGGGGCTAGTTACAATGAAGGGCTTACATTAATTGCGGATTAACTTGATGATCTTAGTTGATATTTAAGTTGGCACTTTCGAAAATGATGATCCGATTCTGATCATTCTTATCTATCGTCGATTAGCAACTTTCGAATCTCATGGATTCAGCTATAGACATACCCTACTGAAATAGCCATGGTGAGGTCCGGACTTTAGTATTTCTTAGGTATCTTAGGAAGATAAAACTCTAGACGGTTAGTGGTTGGAGGCAGTCGACGAGTTCGATTCCTGGATTCGATCCAGGGCTTACCCGCTCATACAGATCTTGGTTGATTTTGGCCTCCGTAGCAATCGGATAGTTAGTTAGTAATATAAGTACTGATACTGGAAGATAATAATTTTTGTACAGAGTCAATTCAGCACTAAATTATATAATGTTTTACAAATGCAATAAAACGGTACATTTTTGAGTCAAACCATTTATTGATAAGACATTGCTGCACTTAAAATCTATTCCAATAATCCTTAGGTATTGCCATTTCGTCGTTAATTCTACTTGAAGAAAATGGGTAATAAGTTATTTTAGCATCCATAAAACATGATTATCAGTCGATACCAACCTCAATAATTAATACACCCCGGATTTAGACCATTAATCAATATAATGATTCGAAATTTTTAATGAACCTTAACTTATGCGAATGGGGTTTAAATTATGGTGATAATATTGTGGTCTTTATTTAAATCTTAATCACTTAACAAATTTATTCAAAGATTGTGTTGTGGATTGACAATGAAATAGTTTATCGCTTGCTTCGATTGAGGGTATAGACAAATTCTGTTATACTGAGTGTGCGTAACTTCTGTGCCTGCTATGGTATGGTATCTGTATTAGCCACTGTGCCTGTGTCCGTCATAGGCCGTGCTTCTCTAGGTACAGGCGACGCTTCTTGAGCTTGAGGCTCTCCACGTAGTTGAGGCACACTTTCTGCGTGCAACGCAAGGATCCGTCAATCTGGCAGTAGCATCTGTTGCAGTTGCTTCTGTAAAGTTGTTGTGACTTTAATATAATACTTAATATCTTTCTTATAAAGCTTTATTAATATTTTGATCACACTAGGGCATGATCATAAGAGGTGTAGACCTCTTTAGAAAAGAAGTTATCAAAAATGCTGTAAGACTTTGCAAACCAACAGGTCAAATTCTTATCGTATCAAGAAGACCAGTTGGTACAAATTTTACTTTTACTTTTAATTTTACTTTTAGAAGATTACTCAAACCCTGTGTTGGGAACACAAACACCACACCCTTACTGAGTAAGCATGTATACTCCGATAAAGTATCATAGTAGGAGTATCTATATAAGTACAGATATCACCATTGAATCTTGCCACTGTACTCATATACGCGTAGATGAGCTAGGAACCTGACAGGAATCTCTAATCTATCAACCTAAATTTGAGGGAGATTGGCAGGGCAAATGGATACATCCTATCTCATCACAAGCCTACTAGAGTACTTTTTTATCTAAAAATTGGCCTGCTAAGCAAGCTAGCGGGTAGGCATGCGATCTTAGTACATCGTCCACATTTCTAGCCTAGGGATCTTAGACTATACGTTTCCTTCCCAAAAACTAAAAGAGTGTTACTTGTAAACAGCTTGAGGGAGGCACTTATGATCCGTCTCCAGGTCGAGTGTCATCACCGGTTTGATCTTCTCCTCTTGGCCATGAAGCTGCCTCAGGATTGTCGGAGAACGCTCGCAGTTAGGCACTCCTGCGCATTTAGCCGTCTCGTTCGCGCACGTGCATTTCACGCAAGGAGAACTAGCTACGTCCTTGTCGCTCTTGCAGGGTGTTCCTATTTTAGAAGATTTTTGGTAAAATAACTAAGCTTCAATTGTCAACAGTTTTAAGAGTCCACTAAATGAGGGTTAACGCGTATGAGAAATTAACTAAATGGCAATATGTATGCGTGAGGTCCAACTGCAACATGATTGGTGAATATTGACATGTCCGTCACTGTCTCGTCAAAAATAACCAATCATGATGCAGTTGAAGCTCACCCCTACGTATTCCCATCTAGTGAATTCCTCATTCGCGAAAACCCTCATTGAAACAGCGGGTTGGCACAACAAAAAATATAGCCGACTTGCCCGTCATGCACAACGAATTTAAATTCGGAAACTATCTCTTTTTGACCCAAGCGATTGAAATGCAGTGACAGAACATAGATTTCGCGAATCCGAATGCCAGAAAGACCTGACAAGTAGAAAGGATGGTTTGAACTATCATATTCTTACACCGTGTCAAACGAAATACTTAAGAAAATTAGATTCGTCCTTCACCTCTTTGTACGAAAGTTCAATTATCTATCTATGTTTAATATTTCACCAACCCTTATTAAGGATATCCTTGTGGTCCAATTTCTTTATATCGCAATTAGAACTAACCTGTCTTCCGATCGGCCTCGATCCTGTTCATATCCTCAAAGCTGATGCACAGCAGCTGATCACAGATGAGGCTGTAGTTAGGCAGGCAGAGGCAGGTGTTACAGGACACCTTGTACGCTTTCCCGGGCTGGCAACGGGAGCCCATAGTGGGTAGAGAGGGGAGAGAGTCTCGCTCATCTTGATGGAATTGTGGACGGAAGTCTCTAGGGACTTGAAGGATCCGTTCTGAAAGTGTAAGAAATGACAACATGTACATGTTTCGCTATAGATGCGATGATTAGGAATGGCGTACCACATGAGTTTATCCAGGATCTTGGGTTTTGATTCAGAAGTTAGTTTAAAAATGTGCATATGTTATCAAATTAAAAAAAAATAAAGTTTGAGTTACTGTACTACTTATATAGAACATCGATAGCAAATGAAACAACAAATAAACTTGAATTGAAATTTCGTTTCACCCATTTAAAATAATCATAAATGCAAATGTACCTCTACTATAAAAATTTGAATGCGTACCTGGGTCACAAACGTTCCTTTCTTCAGAACAGACAGCACTCCCACCATCCTCGCAATAACACCCGTAACAATCCTTCTGATAAAACTTCCCTGGTACACAGCTCCCTTCCGGCAGTTCTGGGAAGCGGCGTTTCTCTTTCAGAGATTTCTCTCTCAAAGACTGTTTCAACTTCAACTTCACCTGTTCTTTTTCTTGCTCCTTCTGTTTCTGCATCTTTCGCTGGATCCGGTCCATCTGGTCCTGGGATAGGCACGACATCTTCGTACAGATTAGGTTCCCTTCATCGTCACATTTGCAAGTGTTGCATTCCATGCGGTAGACTTTGTTTGGTACACACGTTTCGCCTTCTTTTATTTCTGGTAAGTCGTTTAAGATCCGCTGAGTCGCATTGGCTGGAAAAATATGTTGTAAAATATGCTGTTCTTTTTAAACCTACCTAACTTTAACACAATTATGAACGATTCAAACATGCAACTATTTGCTAAGTTCAGTTTGTTTTGGTTCAGTTTTATTATTAAGCCTGGCATTATTATTGAAAGTAATATTTAATACTCCGAAAGTATATACGTATTTTGATCTAAAATATCTATTAATGAAATCAAATTAACCGAAATATTAAAATATCAGTGTCAAAAAACAGTGTCAATATGTTTTAGTTTAAAGTATTTATTCATAGTTCATTTAAAGCAGGGCCTGCTCTTTAGACTCCACCTCATCAAGAGCTTCATGGTGCTCTAACATTGTGGTCTCCAGCATTTTATTGTCGAGAAGAAATTCATCCAAACAGATCATAGTGGTGCAGGAGGGCTTCCCTTTGAGCGAACAAACACAAGTATTGCACTTGTGCCTGTACTTAATATTTGGCTTGCAACTACTATCTCTGCTACTAAGCTGAGGTAAGGAATAAAAGCTATTTTGCTCCTTAGTCCTCAGAGCAAAATTGTTGTTATAGGGTATGCAATATTTGTCGGTACAAGCCAGAAGCCCATTTTCAGTGCACACACATTTGTTACAATCAACGGTGATGACTGTGTGGGGGACACAAGTGTATTTAGAGTCCATGTTGTTAGTTCTCGTCCAAGATTTGCCAATATCTATGATGGTCTCCAAATCGGTTCTCTCGATTTTCTGGATAGGTTTTTCGGAGACTTTAAAGCATAAGCGATCTATGTAGAGGTTGATATCACTGCAGGAGCAAAGTTCGTTGTTTGTTCTGAGGATGTCTCCGTTAATGCAGAAGTCCGATTTTCGTCCTCTCTTGCATCTTCTTTGGGTGCATGAGGAGAATTCGATGAGGCCGCTGCTTCCACACTCGCAGACGTTGCAGTCGAGCAGGTACAAAGAATTGGGCTTGCAAGGGACTTTGGTCCGTAACCTCTGGGCAGGATGGTAGGGTTTTGGTGGAATCCTGTAGAAGTGGCCCCGGCAGTTGGCGGATTTCCAAGAGCCGGTTTGACTGCAGGTGCAAATGAGTGAGTCTTCTCGGTAAGTGCGGTTTGGCTCGCATTCACTCCTCAGCTTTGCATCAAAGGCATCTAAGAACAATATAGCTCAATTTATTGCGTGAAATCTTTAAACGAAATAAATTTAATTCAAAAAGTATTACTAAAACGAAAAAAATCTGACATATCGATGATAAGGCGTGGGAACACCAGTTTGACGGTACCGGTACTTTAAGAGGCACGGGTGGTGGCATCCACTAACTTACTGACTCCGAGCTGAGTTTAACGTAAAAACCACATTAAAATGGTCCGACCTAGGGTTCGAATAAGGGACCTCTCGGTTCTGTGAGACTGTAATCTTTCCTATGGTTTATTTCTTTAGCGGGACTTCCTTCACCAGTATTAACATGACCGATGAGACACAAGGGAGTTTTGTGTGTATTTTAGTGTTACAATAATCTTTTAAATTTTATGCAACATATGATAATGTCTTTGCGAGTGTATTATTGGAGAGCGGCTTCTTCTGACACAAGTGTCTATACACTTTAAAGGAGGTTCCAAACTCAACTTGCAAAACCTAATTTTGAAAGCAATAAAGATTTTTCATTTTCATTTGTAGTATGTTACATTACCGGGTCAGTACTCACCTGTATGATTCCTGCACCTGCGCGGGCGGCAGTGGAACTCCCCATCAGTGCTGCACACGCAAAAGTGGCAGGTGCCACTCGCCACCTCCGTCGGGGCACAACGTACGCGCGGCTCCACTGCCGTCAGCCCGACAAACAGGACTCGATTATTAAGTACGGCGTCCGACCTTTTTTTTCCCTAACTCGCTTATGATCAGTGGCGTAACTAGAGGGTGGCAAGTCGGCAAAATGCCACGGGCCCCCACCCGGTAGGGAGCCCCAGCCGAAAGGGGCCTCCAGCACAATCTCAACTGCCAACACACATACACATTAAGGTAAAAAAGAACGTGGTGTGCACGGGGCCCCGTCCGAAGAATTTTGCCACGGACTTCAACGGGTATAGTTACGCCACTGCTTACGATGATGGCTTGGAGTAGCCTTGTCATCATCACCTGGCGGGGGAGCGGATGGCCGACCTCGATTGAGATCAGCCAAGTGCGCTGGACATATTATAGTGCACAAGTGTTCGCGGAAACACAAGTGTACTTCTCTTACTCTCATAATTCGGTGAGACGGCAATCCGACATGACCGATGAGAGATCGGGCGCAGGGACAGAAAGAAGGAACAGGGAACTGAACCACTTGGTTCGAGGCACGAGCGCCTGCATTGTATGTAGACAGCAGCACTTCATTCACGTTATTGTTTTGCTTGCTCCTTTAACCCTTCAGCAAAACAACTATTCTCTTTACTTTTCATAGTCACGTATTAACCAGTATTTAAAATTGATATTTTTTAAAATTGATCTTATTTGCTATAAAAAAATCCTTAAGGACCCAGGTGTCATTAAGTTTTTTTTAAATATTTAAATGAATACCCCGAACTTTTAAAACTAGTCTAGTTGTTAAAATCTCCTATGACTGATTTTTTTGAGTATACTCACATAGCATAGAATTGGTTTCTGCCACCAAAATAATAGTTAAACAAGTCAACACTATACCAAGTGCCATCTTTGCTGACGCCAAAATAATATAAAATTTTTTTAGCTTCTATTTTATGTTTTGCTTCCGTTCTTCTCCACTGATTTAATAAGATTATTTGAACATAAAACCGATTAGTCCTTCGGCTACTTAATTGATGTTGCCTAATTAATAGTTAGTTTTTATGGAACTGCAGTAAAGCTACCTAATTGCATGGCTTTCGTATACATACGAAGGGTATAATAATAATATAGGGTTCCGTATACAAGTGGTAAAACGGCATCCTTTTAAATAGACTTTGCTGTCCGTCTATCCGGCAAGACTGGATGCCACGAACTGCGATTGCTACACTCAAATCTCCCAGACTGTGTCTCAGGAACTCCGATTGCTTTATTCAAATTTCACAGATGATGTATTACTCTACAACATACCAAAGAGAATATAATCACTACGTTTTCAACATACTAATACAAAGTATTGTCTATTTTTATTTGCGCGAGCACTACACATTTTAAATAAAATTTATTTTAGGTACGGATTAAACTCGCGTGTATTGGTATTCTAAACATTATTTAGAGATCCAGTTTAATCCGTAAAATTAGTTTTATTTCAACATACTAATACAAAATAAAAAGAGTTTGTAAGAGGGTAGCCCCCCTCCCCCTTTTTTCTGAAATGCTTTTCACACCTTCACTGGTAGAGTGGATTCCCTCCCAGTGGTGTGTCGGACTCCCCAGCGGCTAGCGAAGAGATGGTAAATGCCAGCTGATGTACATCGTTATATGGCGTCATGGGACTCTGACCTAGTCTACTACTGCCACGAGACAATATTACCCCTAGGACACATTTTCATGAGCAACTGCCGGAAGTCCCAGTCTCAAACGGCCGGAAGTAACTCCTCACCGTTTTGGGAAAATCCTGCATGGATTGCAGTTCAGTTCAGAAAAGACAGGTCTGATCGCCCGAATTGAATGTGCACCGTGGGGACGTCTTATAGTCTAAATTAAAAGAAGGAAACTGCCACACTATCATATAAAAGCATAATATTATAGAAATTCGTTTATTTCGACAAAAGTACTCAATTCCACACATTAGATCTACTTACGTCATAATACATGATCGTACGCCCGTAGGTACTCGAGTTACCTACTAAAAGCCACTTAATTAACTAAACTGTACTAACTAATATTCACTAATTAGCTAAAAAAACAACACAGACACAACTCACTTAATAGAAATGGGAATGAAAGTTACACTACTTGACTCCACCCGTAAAAAAAATATGAAAATAAAAAAAAGAAAAAAAATCTTCGGTTTTTTTTTAACTGATTCAATGATACCTTAGTTATGTAATTACGTCCTAATACCTTATTTTGACGGTAATTTAAATAATTATAAATTTAATACGAAAAAAGCAGCAAGTTCTTAAAAAAAATATTAAAGAAAAATATGGACTAAGTAAAATGAAAGTTAAAAAAAGTACAAATATAATATTCATAGAAAACTGAAAACGGATGGAGCCTAAATGACAATGAAAATAACATCTTAATCACTGACACACACTTAATATCTAAGTAAGCTAAAAATTAAAAAGCAACTATACTTCAAATTCGTCTAGGTGTTTTAGAAAACCCCATGAAAAACAAACAATCGGATAATCTATCATAACTTTCACATATAAATAGGTAATATTGATAAAATATTCCTATTTTTCTTTTCAAACCATAGCTTAGAAAAGTCGGTATAATCAAAATACATCGCTTTTGTTTATTGAATGATGGATTTGATGATTGAATATAAAAAGGAAGCATACTATAAAGAGATTTGAAAAAACAAAACTCTTCGATTGGATGCTGACTTTATGATTATCCAAACTAATATGCAACCCAATATACGAAATGACACCGTAAAAAAATCTGCAAATTTATTGATTAACTATAGATTCCTTGAGCATTGTAATAATATTATAAGTTGCTTTTATATTCTCTCACTCGCTCACATTAAAACTAAGTAAAAATTGTCACAAATACTTAAACACACGGAACATACAAAAACTTAATAGTACCCACATTACAATATGGTTATCAATATAACTAGCAAAGTTACTGTAAGTTCGAGCCTTCCTTACATAAAGTTCATACATAATAGTAATTACTAGATATATTTTACTAATGCTTACAAGTACACTTATTTTACATAAACCTTAAAATGAATAGAAACGTTCAGATTAACAATTTCCATTAAAATTTAAAGACAGATACAATAATACTTGTATAGTATAGTTACACCCCAATTATGAATGCAGGATAATACAAATGAAATATTTAACCACCATCAATCAAAAGTAAACTTCGTAAAACACACATAATAGGGAATAAAAAAGTATTACAACAAAAACTTCTTGTTGTGTCATAGTCGCCTTATATGTATATCTTAAAAATATTGTAAAATTAAATTCCACACACACGTCATGATATTTTTAAGAAGACACTGATTCAACTGGTTATTTTCAACTGTATCCGGATTTCGTTGATAGACTAATTCTCGTTAAAAAATGGAGCATACTTTTTCCTTGCTTCAAAAATAACCCAAGGCGTAAAAAAACCCAAGGCGAGCATGAAGAATATGCAACTCTGCATTCAGGGTATTTATGTTCAAGATTGTTTTTATTAAAACCTGGAGCTGCCCCCATGTACCCACGTATCGACATACATTTACTTGCAAGCATTGTCGCATCATCACCGTAATGTATAATAAGGCCAACACACACTATAAGCAATTGCAGTTATATGTATACCTACGCGATCGATAAAAACCCTCATATTTACCGATATTTTCACGAAATATATGGGGTCAAAATATTTAGCGTTAGACCATAAAAACTCGTGAAGTGGAGAGTTAGGAGTAGGAAAGCGGACCCCGGGCTCCGCAAGGATGCAACCGGGAAAACGCGAAGATGATGATGGACCATAAAAACTCGTGAATATTGATTGAATTACTGAAACTATAAATCTAACAATTGATGTTTTAAGAAAAGTTTTAGTTCAACATTTTGATAATTGCTTACATAATTTGAATTAATTTATTAATTGTGAAAAAAAAAACCAATGACGTTACATAAACAAGAAATAAATTTTATTTTAAAAAAATAGTGATGCTACTGTGTGCCGACCCTTACGGCAGCGCGCTCGCTACCGACCCCGCTAGTTGCGAGCTAAGGCGCGATGCTCTGCGGCAGCGCGTTGTCGCAGAGACGCACCGTGCAGAACGTGCTCCGTCCGTCGGCAGAACAGGTGCAGTCGTTGCAGTCCTGCTTGAACTGCTCGCCTGGGTTGCATCTGAAGCCGTTTTCTAGTACTGCAAAGAAAAGTGAGGAATTGTTTGTTAACACACGAACATATAACAAAAAATAAAAACCGCCTTCAAAAACCCAATTCGTGCCTTTTTTTGTACTCTTTAGTGTTACATTTGATATTTATGAATAATTATCATTTTACTTCTAACTATTAAGGAGTGGACGTTCCATCATTCATGGTTGCCATTGTCAGAACAGCCTCGTTTGGTAGCAAGCGCTCCGTAAGGACCGAGAGGTCCCCGGTTCGACTGCGGGGTCGGGCAAAATTTGTAAGATTTTCTGTAATGAAATTACTCAGCCCGGAGTTAGGAAGCTGGCGGTTGAACGTCCGTGCCTCGGAAAGCACATTAAGCCGGTCGGATTGCCGTCTCACCGAATGAGAGTAAGGGAATAAAGAGTGCACATGTGTTTGCGCGCACACTTCTGCACTATAATATGTCCTGCGCACTTGGTTGATCTCAATTGAGATCGGCTGCCATGGCTGAAATCAGTCGGACGCCTTATTATTATTGTCAGAACTGGACCAAATTGCTATGGGGCCAAAAAACATCCAAAATTGTTCACCCAGGCGGAAGTTCTGAGGTTACAAACATGAAAAAAATACAGACGATATACTACTATTTACTACAAGCTTCTGCAACTTACTCTTTTTATCGTGCGGTGGGCATCCCGCCGGAGAGGAGCTCCCGGGCTCGCAGCCTCCTTCCACCTTCTTCACCTCACCCTCGCCAGCCACCTCTGAAACGCCAATACAGATCAAAGGTTAACTTCTACATTATCTCAAAACGGAGGGATTAATTTTCTGACGCTAAAGACCTAGGCCGAGGGTAGTATTCACTCTCCTCTATACGTATATATTTTTGGGGTGTTTTCCAAAACAGCTTTTTATATAGTACAGGATCCGTGGAGTATTTTTTCACTTGATTACTATCAAGCTAACTTTCCGTGAGTAGCTTCATTTTGATAAGACGCCCAACAATTTCCTGTGCGAAAATTTTTGATTGTGGTAGCTAACAGAGGTAGCAATGATAAAATATGTCGATTTGATGATTCTTCAATATTTATTACTAACTGAATTGTTTTTATTATATCTTATGATAATTATCTAAATTATTTGAAAAATATTTGTCCTACAAAATCTATGGTTTCATCAAAGAGTCCTCCCCCTCCAACATGTATTGATAACGAGATCACCAAAAATGATTACTAACCAGCTGATTTCTTTTTATTTATTTAGTTAATATTTATATAATGTAACGGTCATATTGTCTTACATATTCCGTGGTACGTTGTCCCGGTCCTACGGTCAAAATCTACCAAAAAGTAAAACAAAATTTTTCTCACGCCTGAGAAATGAATTGATTTTTAATTTCATGACTTTCCAATATATATTCAACTGGTGCACCACAATAGCGTACCACGCTATTTTTTACATCAAGGGTCTGTACTACTACTTTTGACCGTAGGACCGGGACAACGTACCACGGAATTTGTAGGACAATATGACCGTTACATTTTATAAATATTAACTAAATAAATAAAAAGAAATCAGCTGGTTAGTAATCATTTTTGGTGATCTCGTTATCAATACATGTTGGAGGAGGACTCTTTGATGAAACCATAGATTTTGTAGGACAAATATTTTTCAAATAATTTAGATAATTATCATAAGATATAATAAAAACAATTCAGTTAGTAATAAATATTGAAGAGTCATCAAATCGACATATTTTATCATTGCTACTTCTGCTAGCTACCACAATCAAAAATTTTCGCACAGGAAATTGTTGGGCGGCTTATCAAAATGAAGCTACTCACGGAAAGTTAGCTGGATAGTAATCAAGTGCAAAAATACTCCACGGATCCTGTACTAATATTGGTGTTTCGTGTAAATAAATTGTTGCAAAAAACTATATTTACTTAAGAATTCAAATATGGAAATATTAAAACATAATAATAACAGCATGAAGAAGAAAGAGAATTAATTATTCACAATCGGATTTATGTATTAAGAAAAATAGAAAACATTTCTGAACATCCGAAGAGCAGAAAATTTTTTCCTGATTCTCTAAATATTTAAGATTATTCATGTTCAATAGACAAACTCACCCCGCCTCGCTCGAACGCTCGCGCTGGCTTGAGCGCAGTCATTGCGCGTGCAAGAGAAGGAGAACCCCTCGTTGTCGCAGAGGCACTTGTTGCAGTCCATACGGAACTCCTCGCCCGGCTCGCAGGCCTTCGGCTTGTCCTACTGGAGACACGAGACGGGTTATCGAGACGGTGGGGAGTGACGGCGGTGGAAATGACGTAGATGAAAATGACATCGGTGAAAATTGACATTCGGTGAAAATTGACAGCAATGAAAACTGGCAATGGTAGAAATAAGATATTTAATGAAAATTGACATCGGTGAAAATTTACAGTAGTGAAAATTTACAATGGTAAAAATAGACATCGATAAGAATTGACATCGGTTAAAGTTTTCAGCAATGAAAATTGACAATGGTGAAAATAGACATTGATGAGAATTGACATTGGTGAAAATTGACAATAATACAAATTACGGTAGATTCAAATGAAACAGGAAAGCTTAATTACTGATACTTAGTTAGGTGAATGTTATTGGTAATTGATCAAATGTTACCTGAGGAGCAGCTCTGATGCTCCGTCGCAGCGGGAACTGAAAAAAATAATGATTTACTTACTTTACAGTTGTTTACATTATTACGGTTGTACAATATTATACCCACTTTGTACTTCGCATTTCAACGATCGTGTTGTGTCTGGTCAATTTGATACCTAACCACATTTGTAAAAGTGGGCAAAATCATTGATTATTGTCAGCATTGCTGATAATAATCTTTTACCGATTTTACCGAAATTTTACCAGATCTGCATCATATATGTCCCCACTGCTGGGACACGGACCTACCCTAAATTAGGGCGAGTGCGGGTTGGTTGACTAGTTTGACTACACAACCTAAGAATTTCTTCGTAGGTGTGCAGGTTTCCTCATTCGATGTTGTCCTTCAGCGTTAAAGCGTCGAACAATCGTAATGAATTTCATATTTGAAAAACAGTGGTACATGGCGGGGTTTGAACTGGCGACATCTTGTATGGCACCTGAACCACTCGGCCATCGACGCTTTGGGCCCGAACGGGACATCGTTAAGGCTTGTTTTGCCAAAACGGGGCAATTTAGCCTAAAGTCGAATACGGGACAGTCCCTTTAAAACGGGACATCTGGTCGACACCGAGCTACATTACTTCAAAACTGGACAGTCCCTTTAAAGGGACGTCTAGTCACGTTAACCATACCTTGACTTCTGCTGGTCTATCCACCTTATCCTCCAGGTCCAGGCAGGCGCGTCGCGTGCAGCTGAAGCTCTTCCCGTCGGCGTTGCACCGGCACATGTTGCAGTCCAGCTCGAACACCTCGAAGGGGCGGCACTCCTTCTTGATCACTCGGAACTCCTGGAAATTTGGAGGTATGTGCTAAAGTGATTGAAAGATAAAACAACCTACGACTTCTTCTGAAGCTAGAGATAGGGACATTACCAAATCAGTCATCGTAGAGCCAGAAGTATGTCCAGGCAACTGTTTATCAAATGTAACACTTTGGAGAGAGCCATTCGCTCCCCGGTGATGATTACGAGGCTACTTCCAAGCCATCATCGTATGTCAGTTAGGAAAAACAAAAGACACTTTGGTCTTCGTACCGTCCTTGTGTCGTGGGCATAAGCGTGAATATCAGACTTTCAGCTTGACTGTACCTACAAACCATTATTTTCTGCATAATCAATGATATGACAATTATTGATATCAATGTTATTTTAATGATGTTGTAATGTTCGTCTCAAGATCTTCAAAAGAACGTGGATGCTCAAGATCTTCAGTTGAAGTTTTACTGATTCTCAAAATATTTATAACAGCTCTCAAGCTTACGTACTTCACTGCATAGTATAAAACTAGTACTAGTAAAGGCGCTTTTGTCTGTGCTTATATCACGATGTGAACAGGCATATTACGACATGTACAAATAAATATTCAAAACGATATAACGGATTTTGATAAGAGGGTTTTAAGGGTCGGTATAATTCATTCATAATGTAGCTGGTGGTTAGTAAAAAATAAAAACGATTTTCTTTCTCTTACCTCTGGCGTCTCCGGCAAGTCCTCCGGCTCGGGCACGCACACCTTCCTGGTGCAGAAGTAGTCGGTGCCATCATCGTTGCACCAGCAGATGTTGCACTCCTTCACGAACATCGCCTTGGCAATGCACGTCCGGTTCGATGCCTGGGCTGGCTGAAATCGGGAGACCGGGATCATCATGTAAGATTTTAGACTTTCGCGTTGCATTACACTAAATAATAGTGTTTATGGTGGTGGTGGACCATGATTGGTGTAACCCAGTCGATATGTCGGGCTGTAAGTAGCTGTGTATTTGCTTCCCCTAATATCGCATGTAGACCCATAAAGACTAATATTTACCGGGATTATTAGTTAGGGATATTTTTCTTTGTAAAGACTTTCGGAGCGGTCGGATATTTATTGAAAGGTAAATTATTATTTAGGTCTTGGTAAGGTATTATATATTAAAAATTATACTTACATTACCTTAGTTTGCAATTTCATACCACGACAAATGAGCATCAAAGATGAAGTTAATAAAAACGTCATGCAATATAAAGAAATCGTCAAGAAATTAAGTAAATTCCAAACGTTGTTAAGTTTTTTATTTAAAAAATACAATATAACGGAATAATAAATTAAATAAATATGTTATTAAAATCGATGCGTCTGTTCATTTCCGGGGCGGCTTTGTTTGAGTTGTACCCTGAACATCCCCGTCCAAACTCTCACTCACGACAGGTACTATGGGCTTCATGTCCTGAAAGGAAAAAGGTTCTTAATACTATCTGAAGACCTCTACTTTAGCTTTCTGGATGAAGGTGCACGTCCATACAAATCATAAAAGTTTTACTAGTCGCAAAGGATTACAAAAAAACGGATGACGTTTTTCAGTTATTGACTGGCTCACTGGAACAGTGGTTCAAGAGTCGTGGGTTCGTTTCGGGCCAGTGCGTCTTATCTACATTATCTTCTGATGGTAATCAGTCAAATGCCGATGACACAATTCATCAGTTCATCTGGTCGTACCGTCAGCTCGTGAAACAGCTCCACGATAGCGGGTGGACAGCCAGTGCAGCCTATCTATACTCTCCTCTGATGGTGATCAGCCAACCAATTTTTAATTTACATTAGAGCTCTGTGTAGCATTAAAAACAAAATTAAAAATATAATTGCCAGGTGCTACCATTTCTGTAATACATTAATTCTGTAAAGAAATGTTTACGGACAGATAGTGTTGATCACTATCGGTGGAGGCGCCAACCGTTGCTAACGTGTAAAGTGACGGAGAAATTCACACTCATGACGTAACGCCTGGATAGTATAATTGGTAGTACGTGGGGCGCGTAAGGCAGGCATGAATGAGAATTTTTCCCATTTTTAATCTATCTACACTCTCCTCTGATGGTGATCAGCCAACTACCGACGACACAATTCATCAGCTCATCAGGTCGTACCGTCAGCTCGTGGAACAGCTCCACGTCGTCAGGCAGCGGGCAGGGCTTGTTGGTGCAGGAGAAGTCGGTGCCGTCTCCGTTGCAGCGGCAAGTGTTGCAGCCGATGTAGAACGTGTCCTGAGGCTTGCACACCGAGTGGCGCTCGATGTGGTCTACCCCCTGGAAGATTTGGTTAATTAGTCACAAGAGTGATGGTAAAGACAGCAAGTACATAGAGCTACTGACAAACTTTTCGACTGGATAAGCCAAAGCCGCGAGCGAACCTGTATGAGTGTATTGGCTACTCTCTTTGTAGTGTGAGGATTAATGTTATAAAATCTACCGAATTTGTTGATGATAAAATTATACATATCTACATACATAAAATCACGCCCCTTTCCCAGAGGGGTAGGCAGAGATCACTTCCTGCCATGTGCTACGGTCCTGGCACACCACTTTCGCTTCATCCACATTCATCAACCTCTTCATGCACGTTCGTCGAATACGGGTACTTTTGATTGTTGATAAAATTATCCTTTCCGATAATTATTGATGGACCAACGGCATAGCTGTGTATCTCATAAACCGTGATAGCTATAATGCTGGAATTTTTACAAATGACTATAAATTAAAAAAGATAAAGCATTAAGGGGGGTCCCCATACAAAAAACGTGTTTTTTTCATAATTGGTACGAAACCCTTCTTGCGCGAGTCCGACTCGCCCGTGGCCGTTTTTTTATTAACACAACCTATAGTGAAGTTATTACATACATACGGTCTTAGGGCCCAAGAAATCCTACAATGGTACCTACCTCGCTCTCCATAAACACCTCGACCTCCTTAGTCATATCCCTCTCTAAGCACTCCGCCTGAGTGCAAGAGTACGTCTGTCCGTCCGAAGAGCACTTGCAAGAGTTACACTCATTCTCAAACACCTGGTTGGGTTTACACACCGATCGCTTGTGGGCATGGCTCTTAGGCTGAATGTGTTTGATTCCTTTGCCTTCGTCTACTCTGAAAAGACGAACCTGAAAATAAAATGGCTGTCATGGCGGTAGAATGTTTTTATCTTAACCTTTTTTTTATTTTTTTTGTGCTTTGCGCTAATTTTGTAAATTGCGAAAACATTTTTGATCAATATATCAATTATGTTAATTCAGGATTATTTAATTGCTAACATTTCAAACAAATTTCAAAATGCTTTTCTACCTATTCTACCTCTATAATCATCATCATAAATACGTGTGACACGCAATAAATATTTTGAATTTCAATTTGTGCAAATTAACACTTTTTCGGACTGTTCATTGAAAACTGAAAAACGCCCATAATGATGAACATTATAACTCAAACTTAACTCATAATATTTATTGCTTTTCCATAATTAACAAAAGGAGTTGCTTAAAAAGTAAGGTTCGACTATGGACTCTGTCGCAGCCGTTTGATCATTTGAATTATAGTTAGTTACTGTAATTGTAAGTATACCTTCATCCTCGCTAGTATTTTAATTATAAAATAAATCAAATAGGTACTTACCATGAGAGATGGAGTCAAATAGTGCATCCAATCCAATAATGAAACCCACACACCATAATTAACAATGAAGTGCAATTTTTTAATGGATTGTTTATGATTTAGACAGTATGTAAGTTTAAAATGCACGCCAATTTTTAAGATTATTTTTTAAAGTTTTGAGCTTTTTTTAAAATTGCAAAACTGCACAATGCGCCCGTGGCAACATTATCTTTCATTTTTTTATTTTTGCGTTAGATTTTTTTGTTTGATTAGATAAGGCTAACTACAATTATAATCACCCTCTACTTAGGTACGTTACTTTTAGTTTATTAGATAAATCTGATAAAGATTTTAGTCATTACATTAGTTTGGTTAATATTAGCATAAGATGTTGATAATATATATCCATTCTGACAATATTCGGTAAAATATAATAATACACCGTGAAATTTGAATGGTTGTTTTCCCGTGGCAGAACGATTTGCCTTTAGTAATACTATCGAAATATGCAAATTATTCCTTGAAAAAAAATTTTTTTTTTCAAATTTTCAAAATATTTATTTTCTAAATCGTAAACGAAAGAAGCTATCGTTATCTTATAAGATGTGACGTAATCAGATACTGCTGGCCGCATGAAATCGATGCTTAAAGCTAAAGAAGCTCTACGCCCTAAGTAATAAAGCGGTTCGAACGTGCTTTCGAGTTTCGGTTAAACCTTTCGTAAAATCGGCATTTATTGATTTTAATAAAAAAGAACTGCACAAATCTATTGTGCTACTAAGATAGAATCATTTTACTGCGGGAAAACAACCACTAAAATTTCACGGTGTAAGTTACCTATATAATATTGTACTACGTTTGTATGTATAAAACGATTATTGATACATATTCCCTTCCTAAATATTAACACTGGTATTGGTCTTGTACAATAATTTTAGATTTTTTTAAAAGAATATTGTGAGCATAAAATATATGATATTTACTTACAGGTTTGGGCAGACTTTCGGATTTTATCTGTGATGATGAATCGCCTTCGTCACCTGAAATAAAAAAAAAATCATTAAGTACAGAAAGAAGTTAAGTGGTCCATGTTTTGTCAAGTTTCTTGTCGGAAATTTCTCCGCAAAATAATATCTGAACGGGTGCTAAAATGATTGGTATAAATAAATACTACTGTTACTTTTATGGGTATAAAATAAGTAAACACATATTTTTATTTTTAGCTTATTTTATTTTAGCAGCAGGCCTTCAGAGTGAGTGCGACAGGCACAATATGGTCTATTGTGCCTGTCGACCTCAAATGTGGATCTCACTACCGCTTACCATCAGGTGGAGTGAGATCATCTTGTTAGCGTTTTACAAAAAAAAAAGTTTTTGTTTGTTTTTGTTGTCTCTATATTTCCTTTTTTTAAGTACTATCGACAAATCCTTTTAAAATAACCATGTTTACTCACATCACAAGGAACACAAACTTTTTAATGCTCATCCAAAAAAATACCGTCACATAGTCGGCCAACACAAAAATGTGTGTGCAACAAAAATTTCGACATTAACCGTCGCCTGCCCGTATAATTACCGGCTCAATTGTTTGTCACTAATAATAGAACTGCAATAATTGCGAGGCCATAGGGCAACTGGGACAGGCGCGGCGCTCCGGGCCCAATCATGTGCGGGGGACCTTTACCTTTCGACGGGACCAGAGTTCGATTCCTAACTGTTAAACATTAGAGACATCGAAATATAGAAAAGAACAAACTGACTAACTATTAACATTAGAGACATCCATACTATCTTCTAAATATCAAAGGAGAAACTGTCTGACTGACTATTAACGTTTGAGACATCCATACTATCTAAATATAGAAAAGAACAAACTGACTGACTGACTGACTGACATATCAACTCTCAGCCTAAACGACTAAACGTAGGCACTTAAAATTTTAAAGGGACGTAGCTTAGGTACAATTGAGGTGCACTTAGAAAAAGAAGTTCTGTAATTCCCACGGAAACGGGAATTAGCGGAAAAGCGAAGCGAGTGCGGGTCACTAGTTGAATATATAATGGTCCAAGATCCCAGAGCCGCCAGACATCACTTATTTTCTAATGGACAAAATATATACGATTGAGTAGTGGTGGGGTGTACTATCATCATATGACTAGTTGCTACCTTGACCAGACGGCCATTTTTCAGATATCAACCAATCAAGGTACATAGAAACACTGCTCACCTCACTTAAATTCTGATGGCTGATTTTCACATATGATTCACACAATATCATTAAAAATCAGGATTCATTACTCCCAGACACATGCGGTCGGCGGTTTTACCTTACAGACGCTTTAAAGCTATGAAAAAAATTTTACTTTTACTTATTTTCTGATGCTTGATTTTTATATATGTTATTCAAACAACTAAAAAGTGCTCATCTGACCGCAATAATAATAGAATTGTATCTTACAAACTATTTTATTAGAAAAACTTAACTAAATTCAATTTAAAAAAAAAAATCTAAAACAGTTGGGTCTGGTGAATGTTTGGCCCCTTGGATCGGTCTGTCCGTTTGCAAAACGTTTTAAAATAGTTGTTTGAATAACATATATAAAAATCAAGCATCACAAAATAAGTAAAATTAAGTAAAAGTAAAATTTTTTTCATAGCTTTAAAGCGTCTGTAAGGTAAAACCGCCGACCGCATGTGTCTGGGAGTAATGAAACCTGATTTTTAATGATATTGTTTGAAACATATGTTAAAATCAGCCATCAGAATTTAAGTGAGGTGAGCAGTGTTTCTATGTACCTTGATTGGTTGATATCTGAAAAATGGCCGTCTGGTCAAGGTAGCAACTAGTCATATGATGATAGTACACCCCACCACTACTCAATCGTATATATTTTGTCCATTAGAAAATAAGTGATGTCTGGCGGCTCTGGGATCTTCCTCTATAAGGGGAAGTCTGAAAGTTGCACCAATTTTAGAAAAGGTAATAAGTGCAGGGTTAGCTTGGTACGGGCATGTTATGAGGAGGGAAGAAAGCCATGTGACTAGAAGAGTGATGAGTGTGAATGTCAATGAACGTAATAGTAGAGGAAGGCCGAAGAAGACATGGATGGATTACGTGAGAGATGATATGAGGGTAAAAGGAGTAGACAGAAACAGAGTTGACGATTGATAGACCCGAGTGGAAGAAAAATACATGTTGCGCCGACCCCACTTAATGTGGGACAAGAACAGGAAAATGATGATGAACATTAGAGACATTAAAAAAGAGGCAGCAGACTATAAAACAAAATATTGAAATATTTGATATAGACTTCAGATTGGCGACCCCTAATTGTGGACTTTACCTTTCATAGTGCCAAGGTTCGATACCTGTCTGTTAGAAAGGAATTGAAGATGAGAAAAACATTGTACACAACAGTTTACTGATTCAGGATTCAGTTTGACGCGTTCTAGAGGAAAGGGGTTCTGACAGACAGACCGACAGACGTAGAGCGGTCGGTACCGATATAGCAAGAGTGTAGAGCCATAAAACTATACTATAATAAAAACGTAGAGGCAAAAATTCTTGTACTTTTCTTAGAAACGGAAAAAAACCAGTCAGGGATATGTTTTGAGAGTAGTAGAACACATCCCCATACTTGAAAAAAAAATTGTATCTCTGTCTGTTTGTTTGTTTGTTTCGACTGACCTCCTAAACGGCTGAACCAATTTAAATGAAAGTTTACACGAAGGTACTTTAAATTCCGGAAAAATGCATAGGATACTTGAAATCACTGACAGTTAACTGGTTCCCGTGGGATATTCAAAAAACCTAAATAAATGACTGATCTCTGAAACTATTACACCTGTTTAATTGAAATTTTGCATGGTGGTACCATACATCCCCGGTCAAGATCTTAAATACTTTTAGTCACAGAAATTCCTGTAGGATAGTCAAAATCTAACTTTATTAGATCACGTACAAAAATGGTAAAAGTATATCGACCAAAATGAACCTTCTGACTAGGACTATACGGACTACTTTATAGAGCAAAACGTCATAGTAGGGGAGGTAAATAGCTAGATTTGCAGTTACTCGAACGACATGGAATCGGAATAGAAAGATTACGCTAAATAAGAAAAAAGTTTATTATACTTTCTTTATAAGTGGGGGGAGTTTATTTGACCGTGTCAGTAATTCAAAGTGCATGTTAAATAATCCCTAAAAAGTGTCATTGTACCGATTTGGACCACAAAGTTATAATTAATCTTTGTGTCTGTTCAAAATCTTGAGATACTTCAGCGCGTTACATTTTTATGCAGGAGGTTCAAGTTGATATCGAAGTCCTGCTATATAATAAACTGTAATTGTTTTTCTTAACCTGTATCACCTCACTGCTGGGCAAAGTATCCTTCAAACTCATCTACTGCTCTCTGTCCAATGCTAGGACATGCCAGTTTTTTGATACATGGACCAGATCGTCATACCACCTTTTCTTAGGTCTCCTTCGGCGAAAATCGTCTTCAGGCACGCGATTTGTAACAATTCTGGTCCATCTATTGTTCTTTATCCTCGCACATTTCACATCACATTCCCCGACCATTGCTACATCAGTTTTGACCAACAACAATACCAGTACAGGAGTGGATGGTGGTATATTTTATTTTTTCTTTGAACATAATACCTATGATACTCCGCTTCATAGCTTTTTGAAAAACTTTGAGTTTGGACTTCTGATTTTTGGCGGGGGACCAAGATTGTGCCCCATGTGTTAGGATAGGCAGTATGAAAACGTCGATGAGTTTGCGGTTCAGTGATATAAGAAGATCACCCTTCATATACCCATTCATGGACCAGAAGCTTTTCCAGGCGTTGTCTGCTCTACGGATTATTTCTTTGTCCAGCCTGTTTTTGAAGGAGACTGCCTAGCCCAAGTATGCTCCTCTACATATTGCTTCACCTGCCTGTTGCCTGCAATCCACCAAATCAGTGGTGCTGTTGATCATGACCTTGGTTTTGGATCTATTAATCGTCAGTCTTACGTCAACGCTTTCGCCGCTCAGTTGTTCGAGCATCAACTCAAGTTCTGTCGATGTATACGTATTTCAAATAGAAAAATGTCATCTGCAAAGCAAAAGTTTATCAGTCGCCTATCCTCTACACCAATTCCTTTTGTTTCCTAAGAATATCATAGTGACCTGAAGACTTCTTGGAGCGTGCTACTGAAAGCTTTGGTGATAGGGAGTCACCCTGTTTAACTATTTTTAGTGTGCAGTTTGATATCGGCTGTGCTTTGTTGGTAAATTATTTTGAGAAGTTTTTCTATATGTAGGTTCGATGTTTTGCTGAAAGCTAAATGGGTTAATGTGGGTGATACCGTCGAAGACCTTTGAATAATCCACAAAGGCCAGGTTCAAAGGTTTATTGAATTCGCTACATTTCTCTATTACCTGGTTTTTGGTATATTTGCTTGCTGGCTTACATTGGTGGGTTGTGTTGTTCCATTTGATAGACTGTTCGATATTATCTGAATGTTTATATACAAAGAGGGATATCGCTATTCTAAGCAAATAAAGGGAAATTTATAAACATTCACGTAAAAATGTTGTACATTATAAAATTAAAGATTTATCGTATAAAAAGATCGTTACAAATAAAATCACATAGATCATTAGAAAACTGGTCAAGTGCCCCTTGGATATTTGTTGTGTCAAAGGTTTTAGTAATTCTGCTCAATTCTTTTAATAGTGTCTTTGTAATTAGCATTAGCAACTATCCTATTTAAGATCACGCACCCCTCCCTCCCGTATGAAGTGTACATACACGGCAAAGGTACATGAAAGGGTGCAAGGAGTCTCCCATTTAAAAATCTTACAAGACAGAGTCTGAGTCTAATCAATACTCCAAAAACTGCCGTTGGGCTCCCCAACTATCACGTTCTTAGCTGGCAAGTCATGTCAAAAGCTGTCAGATTTGATATGACGTGATGAGTGTTTAGTTCTTGGTTAGTTAAAGAGATGTCACTATGCTCTATTATTTCGCAATATTGTTTCAAATACTAAAAGTAATTCATAATTTATATTTTATTGCGCTTTACGTTATTATCTCATTGTTTTATTACGAATACAATATAATCTACGAGAAATATACACAAACAATGCGCAAAAGTGGCACAAAACAAAGTAGCAAAGCAAATACTGATTAATTCGTCTCATGGCGACACACATCCTTTATAGAAATATTTTGAGACAGTGGATCGGTAGTTGGTATTTTTACTTTTTGAAGTTATCCTGATATCAGACATCAATTTTGTGTACTAATTATATTGGTACAGTATGCTGTTTGCAACCATCGAACCCTGTTCCTGTCAAATAAATTAAAGTTTTTATCGTGGTTATAGTACTAAAATGCGAAAAATTATTTTGAGTCCTAGCTACCACTCTCCTCTCAGGCTAGATTATTGCTTAGACAAAAAACATATTGTGCGAGTGAATTATCTTTTAGTTGCCCGATTTGTAATGAAAAATGTGATATGTTGTATGTCACCTATTAATCTGCAAACAATTTCAGGTTCTTTAATGGATATTAATCAAATCAATGACTAAGTTTAATTATGTTTTATATTGTAATAGTTTTTATAATATATGTATCTTTATTTATTTTTCCTGTAATTTCTTAAAATCTTCCTGAAATTAAAAATGCAGGCAAAAGTTACTATTCTACGCAGACGAAGTTGCGGGCACAGCTAGTAAATAATAAATAAATAAATGTCACTCAACATGTACAGCGTTGGACATAGATCGGCTGATGATGATGATGATGATAACACAACATTACATCATTAGTCCGATTCCGAATTAAGTAGTTTATGCACTTGTGTGCATATTATGTGCAGAGTAAGTTATCGACATAGCGCATCGCATCAGCAAGTTGAAGTGGCAGTGGGCTGGCCACATCATATAACACATACATAAGGCGTCCGACCGATTTCAGCCATGGCGGCCGATCTCAATTGAGATCAGCCAAGTGCGCAGGACATATTATAGTGCACAAGTGTGCGCGCAAACACAAGTGCACTCTCTATTTCCTTACTCTCATAATTCGGTGAGACGGCAATCCGACATGACCGATGAGAGATCGGGCGCAGGACCACCGGCTTAACGTGCTTTCCGAGGCACGGGCGTTCAACCGCCAACTTTCTAACTCCGGGCTGAGTAATTTAATTACAGAAAAACTCACACAAATTTTGCCCGACCCCGGATTCGAACCGGGGACCTCTCGGTCCTAACGCAGCGCTTGCTACCAATGGACCAACGAGGCAGTCAAAACACACCACACCACACACATCACACATGGCCACATCAGCCGTAGAACCGACAACCGTTGGGGTAGACGGGTTCTGGAGAGGATACCGCGTCTCGGCAAACGTAGTGTAGGACACCCATAGGCCAGGTGGTGTGACGATCTGCGCAGGACGGCTGGTAGGAGCTGGATGCGAGTGGCCGAGGATAGAGAGAAGTGGCGTGCATTTGGAGAGGCCTATGTCCAGCAGTGGACAGAAATGGGCTGATGATGTATGTACACAAATATGTATAGTTGAATATAGGTATGTTAAGTATACAAATACACAAAGTTCTTCACACAAATATATGTTCCGGGAATCAAAGCCACAAATCATGTATAAACTGTCATCTACAGTCAACACTGACGCGTTAATGGCTGCTTATTATGGTTTGGTTGAATCTCGTTTAAGATACGGAATAGTTTTTTGGGGTAATTCGACTAATAAGGATACAGTCTTTAAAACACAAAAACGGTGTATCCGAGCAATGTTTGGTCTTCAGATGACGGACAGCTGCAAACCAATATTTCAAAAGCATAAAATTCTGACACTTCCGTCATTATATTTAATTGAGGTAGCTTTATTTGTCAAAAGTAATGCACATCTATTTCCGCGTTTATGTGATGTGGTTGTACGTAACCGTCGAAATGGAAACCGTTTGTGCCTATATCCTGCTAAAACCACATTACTGAGGAAAAGTCTCCTATGTATGGCACCCCTAATATATAATAAGCTACCAGAATATTTAAAATTATTAAATAAAAATTCCCTTAAAAAGAATCTTAAAAAAGCAAATTCTTACCGAGAAATGTTATTACAGTGTAGATGAATTTTTCAATGATAAATTTTGACTGAATCCTATGGACGCATGTACTAATTTAATTTATATTTTTTGAATAATTAAGTAATAATATTGAATTTTTTATTTAATGATGTGAAGTTATCTATGTTTTATTTGAATTTTACACGCCAAAGTCGGCAAGACATGTTGAAACTTATTTTTTGTACCAACCCATAATATTATGCTTTGCTGTATTATGTACATACACATGTTTTTGTAAATAAATATCTTAATCTTTATCTTTATCTTTTGATGTGAGATAGGGTCATGGATTCAATCCAATTATTTGTGTGATGTGTGAGCACAATATTTCTTTTGTAACGTGACACCTTTTAGGATACCGTACCCAAAATGGAACCCTATTAATGAGAGTTCGCTGTCCGTCACTCCGTCCGTCTGTCACCAGTCCAAGTCCTACTATTGAACTAACTTAGTTGTAATTGAGTTGCCCTCAGGTGTATAGATTAACGAAAAGCTAATCTATACAACTGAATAAAATTGAAGTGACTGTTTTTAATATCAATATAACGACTTATTGCTAATTGGGTAGAAATCTATATCGAATACCAATAAAAAAAACTCTTCTGGAAAAAAAAATCTGTCTGTTTGTTTCCGCGAATCTCCGAATTCAATTTGACGGAACTTTACTTATAAATAGCTACTTTTACAAGGTTATAAATCATTATTGCCAAAACATTTCCACGCGGATGAAGTAGTGGGCCGCAAGTAATTAAATAAGGAAAAACTATATTATCATAAAAAGGATAATTCATCACCCATATTCCGGGAATAACATAGTCCTCTTTTGATTCCGGTATAATTAATAATAGAATAAAATACTGACTTTGAATTTCCTTATAGGTAGGTATAAGTTACGATTCCCAGAAATAGTGGGCAGGGCACAGTATAGAGCACGACAGTGGAAATATTGGTTATCGTTAAGCGAATTGTTTGAAAAGACCAAAGGAGGAATCAAATTCAACAGTGTCTGTCCAGAAGTCAGGGGATACCAGTCACAACTATCTGTCCGGTGGTTGGTGAACGGTATACGGGTAAGCGACCCCGGCTCCTCGAGCTACTATCGACTTCTTCCCCTTTTCCTTCCCCCGTCATATATCCTTGCTACTCGTGGGAACGCAATGACCTTGTTAAAACAATGCACTAGGCAGAATGGCGGGGACGTGGTCCACAACCCGTCACGTCACGTTTCCCACAGAGGTGAAAAGTGGATCGCTGGAAGTGCTCTCTGTCTACCCCTCTGGAAAAAAGGCGTGATTTTATGTATGTCCAGCAGTCCAACAGTGTATGCTTAAATCTTTTTATACTTCGCAACGGGTTTAGATGCGGTTTTTCTTTAAATAGATCTAGATAGATGGGATGTGACACAAATATTTGACACGAATGCTATTCAAAACTAGGACTCTTGGTAAATGTCTAATCGATCTAGTCCGTTTTACTTAATATACTAGACTTCCGAGTTTCATTTACATTAAATAGTGGAAACGTCGAACAGCCACATTTGCTACTCCTAATATCGCGTATAGACCAATCATCAGCATATATTCGTTCCCACTGCTGGGGCACGGGCCTACCCTAATACTAGGGCGATCAGGCCTTAGTCAACCTCGCTGGCCAAGTGCGGGTTTGTTGACACACACAACATAAGAATTTCTTCGTAGGTGTGCAGGTTTCCTCACGATGTTTTCCTTCGCTATTAAAATCTTACAATGTATTTCAAACTTGAAAAACTCAGTGTTACGTGGCGAGGTTTGAACTGGCGACCTCTCGCATGGCAAGCAAGCAACGACCTGTAGCGGTACCATGAGTTAGCTATCGAAAACTTACGTACGTTAAAAACCTATCGAATTGTTTTTTCATACTACCGATTTTAATTCTAAGCGTAACCGCTATGGGCGCTGTACAAGCTTTTCATCGACATTTAGAATAGAATAGAATATAATTTATTGGTCACATATTACAAGAAAAAATAAATTTAACATAAAATAATACAAATTAACAGAACATCTACACTAATATTATAAAAAGGAAAGATTTGTGTTTTTGTATGTTTGTTATGAATAAACTCAAAAACTACTGGACCGATTGCAATAATTTTTTCACCATTAGAAAGCTGAATTATTCAGAAGTAACATAGGCTATATAATATTTTTAAAAAAATTAGGGATCCTTACTAAAACTCCAATAATGTAACCCAGGGTGTAAAAAATTACCTGAAAAATTACTTACGTCGCGTGCGCTGCGAAAACTATTGATGATAGAATAAAAACATTTACTACGACTTTGCAGAACTCTCCATTATCTACAAAAAGTGTCGCGACAGCATATGTCTAAATATTATAGTTATGTCACAGTAAGCGGTTTTTTATACTAAAAATTTAATTTATATGTCGCCGATTGAAAAGGCTCTTTATTTGTACCTTGGTATTAACCCTTATCAAAATAAATTTTTGAATTATTCAATTCGGACATTTCTTTCGGAAGATATCACGAATTTAAAATTGCAAGTCATCATCATCATCATCAGCCCATATACGTCCCCACTGCTGGGGCACGGGCCTACCCTAAACTAGGGCGATAAGGCCTTAGTCGACCACGCTGGCCAAGTGCGGGTTGGTCGACTACACAACCTTAGAATTTCTTCTTAGGTGTGCAGGTTTCCTCACGATGTTTTCCTTCACCGTTAAAGCGTCGAATGATGGTACATATGAATTTCAAATTTTGAAAAACACATTGGTACCTGGCGGGGTTTGAACTGGCGACCTCTCGCATGGCAAGCAACGACCTTAACCACTCGGCCATCGACGCTTTTTTTAAAATGCAAGTATTAGAAAAAGTCGCGTGGTTACCACTTTGATTTTAACTTGAAGGATTTTTGAATTCGCTTTAAATTCGTTTCGTAGGTAAATAAGTACCTGATAATAAATATTATATTTTAATGTGATATTTTACATAGAGATAGAGGTATACCGAAGCGAAGAGAGGGCGGGTCGCTAGTAATATATAAAACGAATATTTAGCATCAGTGACCAACAAGGTACGTGCCTCAGCATAGACCGCAGAAGCTCAACAAGAGCTCCTGCAGCACTGGTATTCTGGCCGTACGTCTTTGGTTTAGGTACATAGGCGATATCTGTCACTTTTAAACTCATGGTAGCGCTACTGTAGATCACTTTACTATAGTAAGGATACGTCAGAGCTGTGCCTTATCGTTGTCCATTCATACTAATGAGTCCTGTTCCTAGTACAACAAATATTGGTGTGCATCCATCCCTGAACCGATAACGACGCAGATAGCTCGTGAATACTACGCTTTGTTCAATAAAAAGCTGGACGTCATCATTTTCATCAAGTGCAAAAACTCATGTAAAAAAAATTATAAATTTCCTAAAAAATACATAAACATTTTTTTTTGCATGATCGAGAATTTTTAAGGTTTTTTTTATTTAATTATGCGTCAATTTGTCAATTTTTATTTTATTATGATAGCTAACTAGCTGAAATAGCTTTTCAGAGCATTCCCCATATAGAGACGTTATTTTTGTGTCTGTCAAAAATGAAGGAATTTCGCGGGGAAAAGTTCAAACTATTTTGTTTATTTATCACAAACAATAATAAAAAAAAACAATAAATGGCGACCATTAACATGATATAAGACTCAGAAAGAGGGTAGACCGATATTTCTGCTCTTCGGTCTACCTTCATCTAAGTACTTCAGTTGACCCGTGACCATGGCGGTTGCGACGGTGCCGAAATATATGGAACTCTCTTATACACCGTGAAATTTGAGTGGTTGTCTACCCGTGGCAGAACGATTTGCCTTTATTACTACTATCGAATCATGCATATTCATCATCATCATCTTCGCGTTTTCCCGGTTGCATCCTTGCGGAGCCCGGGGTCCGCTTTCCTACTTCTATCTCTCCACTTCGCACGGTCTTCGGCATCCTTCACGGAGAGTTTGTTGGCACGCATGTCATCCACTACGACGTCAAGCCAGGCCTTCTTGGGCCTTCCCCTTCTGCCGGGACCTGGCGGTAGCGATATAGCTAGACACTTGTTCCCTACATAGTTTGCCGGTTTCCGTAAAACATGACCGTACCAATGTAGGCGGCATTCTTGCAATTTGTCAGCGATGTCTCGAATCATGCATATTATTCCTCGAAAAAAAAATTGTGTGAGTTTTTCTGTAATGAAATTGCTCAGCCCGTAGTTAGGAAGTTAGCGGATTAACGCCCGTGCCTCGGAAAGCACGTTAAGCAGGTGTTCCTGCCCCCGATCTCTCATCGGTTATGTCGGATTGCCGCCTCACCGAATTATGGGAGTAAGGGAATAGAGAGTGCACTTTTGTTTGCACGCACACTTGTGCACTATAATATGTCCTGCGCACTTGGCTGATCTGAATTGCGATCGGCCGCCATGGCTGAAATCAGTCGGACGCATTATTATCTATGGTCTAGGTCAACTTCCTGCTACTATACCAGAGCCGCTCTAAGTTGGCCGATTTGCTACATGTCAGACTGACTGCACTAGTCTTTGAGTATAAAGCCACTGGAGATGCCTTACACGGGCGACCCTCCGGCAAAGTACATTGGTCAACTGTTCAAACACGTTTAATAAAACTACTTGTCGCTGCACCAACGCCATTTTGCATTGATCCCTGTCGCGTGACGTTACTCTTGAAAAATGGTTAGTTGTGCAGTATTCTCATGTAAAAGGCGATCGAGAGCTCAAATTCGCAACAAGAGCGCGTTTAGTATCATATCTAAGTGTTTTTATTAACTTTTAAACGTGTATTTAAGAAGAATTGCCATTTAAATAAAAAGTCGTTGCGATACGTAAACGACAGAAAAAATAAACAAGAATACAGTGGTACGGGGGCTAGTGATGTCACAAAGTCAAAAAAGCGACTCGACATTTGAATGAATCATTCACTCCCTGCAGTTAGTTGTATAATCCGTTTTTTACTTTAATTTTGAATTAAATAAAAGGTCTAAACATATGTTATATTTAAATCTTGTAAGATGAATTAGAAAAATTACTTTTCTTTCCTCTGGTCATACGATATTGAAATTTAGTCTGAAAATGAAAAGAAATTCTGTGACTCCCTTAGAGATATTTTTAAAGACATAGATATTTTAACCGTATCCTCTCAGTACATTTTGGACTGTATCTTATATGTTTACAAGAACATACAATCATTTAATATCGGATCCTCACCATTTTAACACCAGTAATAAACATAAGTTTGCCGTTTCAAGGCTCAGGCTTCAAAAGACTGGAAAGTCATTCTTGGGTTTAAGCACAAAATTGTTTAATAAGATCCTACAAAATGTTATTGAATTACAATAATCAGTACAAGATAGTTCAGTTCATTCCCCAAACTGATTTTATTTTATTCTTTGTGTCATCACTATTTTTTCGTATGTGTGTTGCGTAGTTACGTGAAAACTTTGTTTGTGTGCGTGTATTGTTTGAAGTGTTGAACATTTTTGTAGTGTGCGTTTATCGTTACAGCAAAATTTGTGTCTGTTGAGTTATTAATTTTTTGGTGGTGTGCTGTACGTGTTTACCTCGCGCCCCGCTAAAAGTGGCGAAAAAATTTCTTAGAAGCGTTGACGTTATGGCATCTCCAGTGCCTTTATACTCAACGGCACTAGTGAGGGACAACGGTAAAATTGCCGAAGTATATAAGTAACAGTTATTTCCACTTTATAACCAAGCAAGGTCTAATTATAACAAATTTTTATTAAAAACATTAATTCACATCCAAAAGATTGAATTTAAGTTCCTTATTTATAAATATATTTATTTTTAAAATACAATACTTATTAAATCCTTCATCCTATTTTAAAAAATACCTGGTGAGTATTACCCACTACGTCACTATGAAAACGTGTCAAACGGCGTAACCTTGTAAAAGCGTAATACAGAGTGGAAATTTTACGTTTTCTTTTTATAATTCAATTATTTTAGGTAATAAAAGACAAATAACTAGATAATTATACCGGAGCCGTTCTTAGAAGACTGATTTGACACTTTTTATTTTATATTTTGCATTTATCCTTGTTAAGAGGAACATATTTACGCGAATCATAAAGAACAACTTTTAAAAATAATACGTTATTTCAAAATTTCAAATGCACATAATTATATAATTATTTGTCTTTTATTACCTAAAATAATTGAATTATAAAAAGAAAACGTAAAATTTCCACTCTGTATTACGCTTTTACAAGGTTACGCCGTTTGACACGTTTTCATAGTGACGTAGTGGGTAATACTCACCAGGTATTTTTTTAAAATAGGATGAAGGACTTAATAAGTATTGTATTTTAAAAATAAATATATTTATAAATAAGGAACTTAAATTCAATCTTTTGGATGTGAATTAATGTTTTTAATAAAAATTTGTTATAATTAGACCTTGCTTGGTTATAAAGTGGAAATAACTGTTACTTATATACTTCGGCAATTTTACCGTTGTCCCTCACTAGTGCAGTCAGTCTGACATGTAGCAAATCGGCCAACTTAGAGCGGCTTTGGTATACCAGTAGATCCTTGGAAAGATAAAGGGGATTTCCGACCAAAGTAAACAGTGTCTCATCGCCACTAATTACGTGGCCACAAAACAAATATGTTTATGTACAAAATAAATATTTTCCACGCGTCTTCGAGTCAAGGTTTGGAGTATCTGATATCGGCCGCGGGGGTGATGCGAGATATCACTATTTATTATGTTCTGATTACGTATTAAATATTGAATGAAAGTCACATGTATAGGTGCAGGGAATCGTAGTGTTTCTTCTTATCTTTTTATTGACTTATCTGTACTTCAATTTACATACTTGATATCGCTTTAACTATTCAGGAAAAAGCTTTTATTTAACATTCAAGCGATTATTGCTCATTTCACACAACCTTTTTAAGATCAGGTAAGTGTATGTGACTAATATGACCATTTTATTTTTTACGGGACATCTGCGAAACATCTACACAACAGTTTTGCTAAAACAAGACAATATTAGCCATGACTTGATCGATTTTGATTAACTAAAGAGTTCGAAACAACGGGTTTAACGGACATGACCAATGAGATAAGGCTCAAGACGAACGGCTTAACGTGCTTTCGAAGACGGTCGTCGTCTTTTTCCTAACGGTCATCCTTCAATTTCCTGTCTCCGGACTGGGTTATTTATTTATTTATCTGGACATCCAGTAGCTCTAACATTTAATTATTATAAACTAGTGGTCTCGGCGAATTTCATACCGCCAATACTGATTGTTTTTCTATATTTTCTCATTGAAACCTTCCCTGTACTACGAAGAATGTTTTAACACCAAAATGACCTAAATTAGTCCGGACGTTCTCGAATTTTAGTCAGACTAACGAACAGCAATTCATTTTTTATTTATAAGAAAGAAGATATTTGAGCAACATGTCTAATTAAAATATTGTGGTACAATGTAAAGCTTTTTATGGTGTCACATCTTGAATGGTTATTTCAGTAAGCTCAAAATTGGCCCGACACGGGACCCAAACTGGGGACCATGAGGTCTTTCCGCAGCGCTTGCAGTGAACAGCTAAATAAACACACTTAGTGTTTATTGCTAGGTATCCTAGAAGTTAACATAACTACATTATCCTAAGCAGAGCTGTGCTAGTGGCCTCGAATTGGCACGGCTAACATAACGGTACGGCGGAGGAGCATGCTAAAATACTGCCAAGACCCTACACAGTGAAGTTATACGGCAGTAACGTAGCCAAGTGAATCTTGAACACTTTCAGTACATTTTTCTATCTAAATATATAAAAGGAGAAACTGACAGACCCACTGACTGACATATCAACGCACAGCCTAAACGGCTAAACGTAGGCACTACTTATTTGGATGGGACGTAGCTTAGAGGTGCACTAAGAAAAGAATTCCCTAATCCCTACGGGAACGAAAATTACCCGGAAAATCCTTTTGTATGAAAAATCTAAACCGCGTAAGTTAGACGCTTGACATATGTTATACAGGTACCATAGTAAACTTAAAGCTTGGTTGGAACAGGATATTGAATTTTTTTACGGGAATTAGCTGGAAAAGACTTTTGTATGAAAAATCTAAACCGTTTAAGTTAAACGCTTGAAATTTGGCATGCAGGTACCCTAATGAACGGGAATACAGTAACTAGGAAAAAACTTTTATATGATAAGTCCTGTAGTCCAGGCAAACGAAGTCGCGGGCACAGCTAGTTTGAAATAAAAATATTTTTACGGACTTCCGTGTATTGTTATTATAAACATATTAATTAGAGACTCGACGTTTCGAACTCTTTACAGCGCTCTTGGTCACTTAACTCTCAAAACAATCGTGCTCTATTACAACACTGAATGATTTATTGAATGATTTACTAAGTAGAGTACTACTTTCAGTCTTTTATTTGCGGGAACTCTACACATTTAAAATAAAGGCAACACTCAAGTTTCAAGACAGTCTTGCTCATGACCACGAGCGCTGTAAAGAGCTCGAAACGTCGGGTCTCGAAATAATATGTTTAGAATAACAATACACGCGAGTTCAATCCGTAAAATTAGAATTTTTTAAATGTGCAGCGTTCGCGAAAATAATAAACAATACTACTTTCAGTACATCATTCTGTGTTGTAAAAAAGCTTATGGATACACATTAGAAACATTTTTACGACCAGGATTTTTGTAACACGTAATTACCTTTTTGGCGAGTTCCCGATTTTGAGGCACTATTGCAAATGCTTTGATCACTTTTTAAAGAGTAAGTTTTTTTTTCCTAACTGACTAACGATGATGGCTTGGAGGAACCTTGTCATCATCACCGGGCTTGCGGGGGAGCGGATGGCTCTCATCCCTTAAATTAAAGAGTAAGTAAAAAACTAAAACTGTATTTATCAGGTTAAAAGAAAGAAACATGTACACTTGAATATGGTGTCCGATCAATTTCGAACATTATGTATGAGCAATCTCTATTCCGCTTGGATATCTGCTTAACTTTCTTCTTATTGCTCTCTCTCTGACTCCAGTTCTTTGGCCCGATTCAAGGCTCTACGTTTTGTGGTTTTAAAGATTTAAGCATACATGGGGACAGTCAGGAGCGAGATGCGTCTTTGCTTTATACTATTGTAAGAGATATTAGTTGTTAGTAGATGTGATTTAGCTATTTATTTTTATTTACACTATTAAGCCCAATTATTGTCATATTTCGTTAAATATTATTTTAATTTATGTTATTAAAACTGATTATTTAGGTTGGGTTGAAAACCGATACTTTAGAAATCTATAGATGGGCAACACTAGTCACAAAGATGGCGGAACGATATTGTATGCCGAGCGTTGGGACATGAGAAGTAGTGAGCGAGGTAAACGAAAAATAAGGTGTAATTTGGAGATTAAGGTGTCGAGTGCTGCAATAATAAACGTATTGCTGTTTATTGAGTGTTTTATTATACTATGTAGCGATTGAGAAAAAACTATAAATATTAACCAACCCAGAGTACGTTATTATTTGTATTACAAGAAGATAGCTCACTGGCTCCATCCGCACTGTGCTAATGTATGCTAAAAGCCTGTTCGGTCTCGTCGTGGCGCGCCCACCGTTCGGTCAGCGAGTCGCCCGATTATGCTGATTTTATGCTAAAAATACGCTGTTTACGCAGATTTTGCGTATGCATAAGGAAGATGCTTTCTTTGATTACGACATTAGCATCTTGAAGCAAACAGTTCCTAAGGTTCCATAGCAGCAGGGTTGACACGGAACCTTATGACTAAGATTCTTCTTAGGTCTGTCCGTCAGTCGACGGGTTGTATTTCGTGAGTAGACTAGACGATTAAAATTTTCAGTAAGATGTATTTATATTGCAGCAACAACAAACAACAAACAAAAAAATAAAATAAAATAAGCCTAAACAGTGTTTGCGCAAATATTAGACAATACCTACTAAACTAACTAATTTTTTAAGTAAGTAAAGAAAAAATTGCTTTTATTTTTGTATTTGTTACGTCCGCGCCAGAACTTTAACCTAATTAAAAATAATCTCTTCTCAGAAACATATCAACGTGTGTATGACCACTACCTAACGAGGAAGTCCTGGAAATATTATCGTTGCCTTTAATTTTTAATACTTCTCAGAAAAGGATACATTTTTCCTCAAAATTTGGAGGAAAAATTTATGATGAAATTTAATGTAAATATAATATTAATATTCAAAATGTGATTAGTAAAAATGCTTACATTTTATTGATACCTAATACTAATAAATTATGATACATATATAATAATAAGTTTATTTAAAAAAATATATATTAGTAAGATTAGAGTACATACATACATACATACATACAATCACGCCTTTTTCCCAGAGGGGTAGGCAGAGATCACTTCCAGCGATCCACTTTTCACCTCTGTGGGAAACGTGACGTGACGGGTTGTGGACCACGTCGCCGCCATTCTGCCTTGTGCATTGTTTTAACAAGGTCATTGCGTTCCCACGAGTAGCAAGGATATATGACGGGGGAAGGAAAAGGGAGGAAGGATACTATCGCCTCGGATGATTTGGGCCGAGTCGATAGTAGCTCGAGGAGCCGGGGTCGCTTACCCGTATGCCGTTCACCAACCACCGGACAGATAGTTGTGACTGGTATCCCCTGAATTTTAAGACTAATTAACAAATAAAATCGTTTAAAAAAGAAAAACCGCCTTAAAAAACCCGACACACTAAAAATTTGTGTTACATTTGCCTATATTATAACTACATAGTAGTCTGAATATGCAAGGTAACGGACATAAAAACCTCCTCCTTTTTTTGAAGTCGGTTAAAAAGAAAGCTATTCTCTTAAGTGCCTGTTGTTCACACCTAGCGATTTTTGGGCGATTTCGATCGCGGCGATATCGCTGCGACTTCGCCGCGTGCACGTTGCGATATCGTAACGCCTTATCCAACCTACCCGCTTAGCGCATGCGCCGGAATCTACAGCGCAGGTCCGTTCATGTTGGAAATATGAATGCAGCACGCGGTGGAATCGCGGTGACATCGCCGCGATCGAATCGCTAGGTGTGAACACGCTGTTTTTTTTTTGTTTTCCCGCCTTTAAAATTGATAAAACAACAACACGTCTCCGATTCTATGCGCGCGTACCGCTGACATCACTCATGAATGGATCGTGACCCGCGACCCGTGACGTCACGCGATAACGTTAGTGTAAACAGACAAGTTTGGTTGTTGCCCTGCCCATGCCATTTTTTTTATTGATAGAATTTTAGATGTGGCAGAAAAGGCTACCAAATTGAAGTGGAGTTGGGCGGGCCACTACTGCCGGATGAACCTGGAAAGGTGGGCTAAAATGGTCACTTGATGGTCATCGACAAAGTGGTAGGCCAAAGAAGAGATGGCGAGATGACCTAGATGCCCATGAGAAGAACTGGTGGGCATTGGCCGAAAATCGGCAGCTTTGGAGTGAGTTAGAGGAGGCCTTTGCTCAGCAGAGGGACAGAACAGGCTAAATAAAAAAAATAAAAAAGACTCTTAGGACGACCTCACTCCACCTGGTAAGTAAGCGGTTTTAAGGTCCACGTATGGTATGCCATACGTGGACCTTACTTACCAGTGGTGCTTACTTACCAGGTGGAGTGAGGTCGTCCTAAGGGGTCATAACCCTGCTTGGTCTCCTAGAGATGGAAAGGTGAGAGCCAACTCTCACTAACTATTTCTCTCTTATTAATTCTGTTATTTATAGATGAAAAAGAAATTTTAAATGATTTTCGCACTTTTGAAATAGACTTACCTAACCAACTTTAAAATTACTTTTGCTGTCTCATTTCGCCAACAATTTAAGTTTCGATTTCATTAAAAACTAGCTGTGCCAGCGACTTCATCCGCGTTTGCCTCCGTTTTTACACATTTACCATTGTTTCATTGCTTCTATTGGTCGCAGCGTGATGTTATATAGCCTAAAGCCTTCCTCGATAAATGGTCTATAGAACGCAAAAAGATTTTTTCAAATCGAACCAGTAGTTCCTGAGATTAGCGCGTTCAAACAAACAAACAAACAAACAAACTAACAAACTCTTCAGCTTTATAATATTATTAGTATTAGTATTAGTATAGAAGTATAGATATAAAAAGGCAAGCACAACGACCACTGTCAAATACCCTATTGTCACTAGCTGTACCATCGACTTCGTCTGCTTGAAATTTATTTTGATGTCTCCTATAATAGTCGTCCCATCGTCGCACCCACAACGCCTAAAGACGACAGTCTACAATCAGAGCGTCCTACCCGTCATGACGTATGGAGCCGAAACGTGGACACTGACGGCACGGCTGGTCCACAAGTTAAAAGTCGCTCAGCGGGCTATGGAAAGAGCTATGCTCGCGTTTTTCTGCGGGATCGAATCAGAAATGAGATGATCAAAGTCATCGACATAGCTCATCGGATTAGCAAGCTGAGGTGGCATTGGGCTGGCCATATTAGCCGTAGGACCGACAACCGTTGGGGTAAACGAGTTCTGAAGTGGAGACCGCGTCTCGGCAAACGTAGTGTGGGACGCCCTCAGCCCAAATGGAGTGACGATCTGCGCAGGACGGCTGGTGGGAGCTGGATGCGAGTAGCTGAGAATAGGCGGGAGTGGCAAAGACCTGGGGAGGCCTTTTATTTATTTATTTATTTATAAGAAAACCAACAGCTTAAACATATTAAATTTAACAAATTGTGGTTAGCGTTAAGCAAAGCCAATAACAGGTTTCCCTTAATTTTACTTCACTAAGTATGTTATTGGTAGGGAAAAAAAAACATAAGAAACATTAAAATCTCACTGTGTCACAACTCTTCTTTAATCAAGCAACTTTTTGACGCATTTAGAGTAACCAGAGTAACTCAATTTTCATTAAAATTTTATTTATTTATTCATTAAAATAAATTCTTTTTCCACCAGTAGAAAAATTGTGGGTGAGATATCTTTTATCGTGAAAAGACGTTATCCATGAAAAGACGATCAGGTCATTTTTTATTATATGTTTAGATGTATTATTGAATATGGAACATTGATGATATGCTAAAAAATGGTACGATATTAGATTTATAGATAACTAATATTGTTTCAAATAGTATTTGGCTGCGCTTCACTCAAATGGAATCGCGACCTAAAAGTATCCTAATAATAAAATGGCTGCCTTCTTAAACATCAAGAAAACGGTTTGTTCTGAGGCTGTCACAGCGTCCTTCGTCGCAATCCAATTAATTAGCAATCTACTTCGTTACACAATGCGACTATTATGTGTGGGAAACACATGGCATGACGATTGACGATCGCCTGGCGAGGAGCAAGGATTGATCTCTGTGTGGCGTGGCCGACTGAAAACATTACGTTAGTTGATAAATTATAGTATACCAGTGGGGCTACCATGAGTTTAAAACTTACGCACTCGATATCGCCTACGTAAATATGTCTATGAAAAACTTGATAGCCAACTAATGGTAGGCCCTCTGAGTTGGCTATCGAAAACTTACGTACGTTAAAAACCTTTCGAGTTGTTTTTTTATACGGCCGATTTTAGTTCTTCGCGTAACCACCGGCGGCGCTGTACAAGTTTTTCATAGACATATTTACGTAAGCGATATCGAGTGCGTAAGTTTTAAATTCATGGTAGCCCTACTGTGCTTGAAATGTAAACTGCTGTTGGTCTACCAAACAAAAACGAATCACTTCATAGTAAAAAGCAAAGTCGCTATCCACGTCCGTCTGTCCCTATGTATGCTGTATCTTTAAACGGATTTTGATGCGGTTTTTAATACATAGAGGGATTCTATGTAAAATATACCTGAAGCGAAGCCAAGGCGGGTCACTAGTTGGTTTTTTTTTTTTATAATAGGCTATCAAGATGACCTCACTCCACCTGATGGTAAGCGGTATTGAGATCCAAATATGAGGTCGACAGGCACAATAGACAATATTGAGCCTGTCGCACTCACCCTGAAGGCCTGCTTAAATGCCGTTTCGCGTCCCGCCTAAATATTATTAGTAATATTGATGATCCCAGGCTTGAAGAGCCCGGGTTCATCAATATTAGAGGGAAAGGGGGACGTGAATGGAGGAAGGCGCGGAATCTAGCGAAGGTTATAATATAATTAAAGCCTTTTAAAGCCCTGCATTGTCATATGATGCGGAAAATAAATAAATAATAAATAAACATTTACACAACATCACATACATTGATCTGATCCCGTGGTAAGTAGCTTTTAGCACTTGTGTTACAGATATCAGAATCAACAGTGGATACACAAATATACTTAAGTATACTTAATACACACCCAGACACGGAACAAACACCGATGTTCGTTAAATATTTGTCCCGAGTGGGAATCGAACTCACGACTCTTGGAACTGTAGGTAATGAACCTGGGTCACTAACCACTGTTCCACCGAGCCAGTCAAAGTCAAAGTCAAAAACAAAAAAATTGGTTTCCAAATTGCAGAAAATTGGAATTGATTATTTATTTACTACTACTTTATTCTTGTAACATTTTTATGGTCGAATAAAATTTAAACGTATTTCAGAATCCTTACTAATGCTTACTAATATTATAAATCCGAAAGTAATCTGTCTGTCTGTCTGTCTGTTACGCTTTCACGCATAGAGTACTGGACCGATTGAAATGAAATTTGGTACAGATATAGTCCAGAGCCTAGGAAAGGCTATAGGCTACTTTTTAACCGACTGCGCTATAAAGCAGTAATGTATTACGCGTTAAACATCTCTACGCGGACGGAGTCGCGGGCGGAAAGCTAGTAATATTATAAATCCGAAAATAACTCTGTCTGTCTGTCTGTTACGCTTTCACGCATAGAGTACTGATCCGATTTAAATTAAATTTAGAACAGATATAGTCCAGAGCCTCAGAAAGGACATAGGCTACTTTTTAACCGACTGTGCTATAAAAAGTATTTTTATCCATTAAACGCGGACGAAGTCGCGGGCGGTATTTCATCAAAATTTCTTTAGCAAAGATGCAAAATAAAACCCATTTACACACACATAGGTACACGTTGGCTATTAAAATAATTGTTAATATTTATACCACCATTTTTCCAATTGCAAAAGCCTTGCCCAGGAGTCGTCAACCTTGGTCGGTATTTTATTTAACTTGCCGATTCTAATCTAACTCGAATTGGATCAATCGTGGCCAATTGGTGCCAATAATAATATGTTGCTTTAGTCCGATTGATTGCTTACAATCGAAATTCATCAATACATTTTTTTTTTAACGTTCAAACCAACATATTGGTATATTTACCTATATAAAGAACTTCAATATATCGGAACGTGAAAGTCTTAAATGCCAGAATATTTTTTTAAATTATAAAACACTAGCTTTCCGCCCGCAACTTCGTCCGCGTAGAGACGTTTAACGGATAAAACATTACTTCCTTATAGCGCGGTCGGTTAAAAAGTAGCCTATATCCTTTCTTAGGCTCTGGACTATATCTGTACCAAATTTCGTTTTAATCGGTTCAGTACTCTATGCGTGAAAGCGTAACAGACAGAGTTACTTTTGGATTTATAATATTAGTAAGGATAATGCTGTTTTAAAGGTCAAAAATTATTTAGTGCACCCAAAAATTGGCTTGTAAACCCTGCTTCTAGTAAAAAATTAAAAATAAAATATCTTGATTCTCTGGGACATAAAATATTATAAAAACCATCCATACTTAATTTAACAATTGCGAAAGAAAATCTGCAGTCGCTCTTTCACGCTAAAACTACTGACGATATTTATATCAAACTAGTGGTCCCGGCGAATTTCATACCGCCAATACTATAAACCTTCCCTGGACTACCACGAACATTTTAAAACCAAAATTACCTAAATCGGCCCGGGCGTTCTCGAGTTTTAGTCAGACTAACGAACGGCAATTCATTTTTATTTATAAGATTTGGTACACAGATAAGCTGGAGACTGAAAAATGGACATGGCTACTTCCTCTTATCGAGTTGATTGCGAGATAAAACTTTAAAACAATTTTAGGTATAATAGAAAGAACGAAAATTATTTTCTTTCTTTATATTTTACTAGTGGTCCCGGCGAATTTCATACCGCCAATACTATAAACCTTCCCTGGACTATCACGAACATTTCAAAACCAAAATTAGCTAAATCGGTTCAGGCGTTCTCGAGTTTTAGTCAGACTAACGAACGGCAATTCATTTTTATTTATAAGAGAAGAAGAAGAAGATAACAGGTATAGTTACTTAGATTATATTTGATTACCAATGAAAGTCGAACTTTTATTTTCTTTTTGTATATAAACATCTTATCCGCCATTTTACGACATGTAGTCATCTTAAAATCTGTTTCCTAAAAATAATAGCTATCTTCAACTAAAGACGAGCTTTTAAGCCTAGACTTCGGCTTCGACCATAATTCCCTAGTCCCGATAGTTATTCATAGGTATTTCTGTATGTTACGTCAATTGGATGAGTGACATATTTGTCTGGCGCCAGACATGTCTGAACTTAGCCTCAAGGTCATTCCGTCTAATTACTAATGAGTGCGTAAAGTTGCAAATGCGTCGATGGCCGAGTGGTTTAGGTCGTTGCTTGCCATACGAGAGGTCGCCAGTTCAAACCCCGCCACGTACCACTGTGTTTTTCAAATTTGAAATTCATATGTACGTATCGACGCTTTAACGGTGAAGGAAAATATCGTGAGGATACCTGCACACCTACGAAGCAATTCTTAGGTTGTGTAGTCGACCAACCCGCACTTGGCCAGCGTGGTTGACTAAGCTGATCGCCCTAGTTTAGGGTAGGCCCGTGCCCCATACATGTCCCCACATGTATGGGCTGATGATGAGTAAAGTTGCAAATGTTTTCTGGTCTGGCCAGTTTTCCCTGAATGACGTATGTATGTACTTTAAAACTATGTGAAAAAATTGCAATATGTAGATTCATTGTTGTATATTAAGTCACTTATTTAGGTAAATGAATGATTCTGGGGGTTTTTTAGTGATAAAAAAGGTGTTAAGTATTTTGATTAACCCTGTCAGTAACACTTTGTGGGAGATAAAGAAAAATAACTAAATCTTCTTAAAAGTTGGATTCTGTTTCATTTTGAATGAGTACCTAACCAATTTGTTGTTTTTTTTATTTATCCAATAATTAATTTAACTAGAGAAAATTACTTTGAGTAGTAAAATTAGCTTAAACAATAGTGACACATAGAAAATGTAAATTCTTTGGAGGCGTGTACATTATGCTCCAAAAAGTAAAATCACGGTAAGAATTTAGCATAAAAACATGTTATAACGAAACAAATTAGATCATCATCTGTAATTTTAATTAACTACAACAATTTTTTATTTACAATAAAGTGAATAATTTGTTATTTTATTCAATACATTTTTAACACTTATAGAATTCTTGCGGAAATACCTACTTTGTTTTTAGTTTTTGTAATGTTTGTGTGTTTTTAAGTGTAACTGAATAAATACTTTTCTTTCTTCTTTTCTTTCTAAATAAAAAGGTGACTCCGCAGAAAAAATAGGGAACCTCATTACTTAGACATCCTAGAGACAAGCGTAATTAAAATATGAACTTTAATAAGCTATCTCACATACCAAAGCGATGATAAGCCGGAGTAGGCATTTAATATAAAAAAAAAGATAATTCTAGTGCAAATCAGCCGACGCAGGTTAAATGTCAAACCGCTAAAATGCTTAGACTAAAACTAATGATATAAAAATGTATTGTTACTGGACAGATAAGCACTTTATTTGACGATATATTTAATTAACATTTAGAGATACGAAAGAGAGCGAATGAACTTTTTCTCAAAAGAAAGTCTTCATTTTAATCTCTCACTATGTTAGATTTTAAGTTTCTTTAAGGATTAATAAACACATTTTTATTTTATTTTAATATTTCATCACATCCAGGATTTGTTCAAAAGTAACGATTCAAAAAGCTGTGACCAAATTGACATTTATCATCATTGTGACCATAATAATAAAATCCTTGTCATTGTTGTTAACACTATTCAGATTGTATGAATATAAGATTTCTTAACTGATAGAAGGAAAACTGGGCTGGCTTTAGGCGACACAAAGTAAGTAAGTAAGTTAAATATTCAAGTCTAGCATCCGAAGGTAGAATACGCTTGACCAAAATTCACATCCATTCACTGCTTAGTTTTTACAAATACCTACACATCAACTTTCAAATCGTTTAGATAAACAATAAACACTTCGTAAATCCTTCAAGACACTGAAATCGCTCTCCGACATTCCATTTTTTTTTTAAATTATACACTTTTTATTTTTAAATATTAAACGTGCACTTACTATATCCTTCTCCATGGCCCAAGAGGACCAGAAAACCGGTCAATATTATCCACTTCATTGCACTATATTAGTCACAGACACTCCCGACCACCCGTCCGTCCGACGGCTAAGATACAACTAAACAGATATTCCCGTAATTTATACTCTTAAACTCTTGCGCAACTTTACGTTTGCGGTCTTGACAAATTAATTTTTAATACACCCACCCACTTTAAGTGTGTTATAAGGGTCAAATTGCGATGAGCTGGCTGCAAAGATAAGTTTGTTGGTTGTAATAACGTTATCTTCTAATTATGGTGATTATTATTTGTAAGCTAAGGGTTAGGTCCGGATTATCCGCGTGGCTGAACTGTTGTTAAACCTACGATTTGTTTACAACTAAACATGATAAGAGGTGCTATTTGATCTATCGGTCACAACATCGGAGTTATGACGTTAGATTGAACGAAATCTGAACTGTTGGACTGGCCCGGTGGCCGAGTGTTTAAGCTCGTTGCAGTTCAAACCCCGCCACGTACTAATGTGTTTTCGAACTTGAAAATTCATATTAAAGAAAGAAAGAAAGAAAAAACTTTTATTGACCACGACTTGAGGTAACAATGACACATAGATACATACACAAGACACAAAACGCACACAAAGAAATAGAACACATATGTAAGGACTTTATGAGTGGTCAACGAGGTACAGGCCTCAGCATATGCCGCATCAGCCCGAGAGCCGCTGCAGCGCTGGTATTCTGGCCGTACCCCGAGTGACTGTAGTAGCTTACACATAAACGACGCATATAAATAAATAAATATCTGTACAATGTAATATAATATATACGATTATTTGACGCTTTAACATCGTGTTGAAAGCTGCACACCTTTGAAGAAATTCTAAGTCTGTGTAGTAGACCAACCCCCACTTGGCCGGCGTGTTTGACTGAGGCCTTATCGCCCTAGTTTAGGGTGGGCCCGTGCACCAGCAGTGAGGACGTATGGGGTAAAGATGATGATGATGATCATACGTACGGCAGGAGTCGTGGGATCAATCCCCACCCGGGACAAATATCATGTGATTAGCACTAGTTCATTACTCTATTTACGTATATGTACCTACTAAGTATTTGTGTACAGTGAGTTTAAAAGTTACGGACTCGAGATCGCCTACGTAAATATGTCTATGAAAAACTTGTACAGCGCCTCTGGTGTTTACGCTAAGAACTAAAATCGGTCGTATGAAAAAAAAAATTTGATAGGTTTTTAACGTACGTAAGTTTTCGATAGCCAACTCATGGTACCGCTACAGAACTTATTAATTTTACCGAAACAATTAATGTTCACAAGTGATTATTCTCAAGTAAAGATGCAAAAGCTTAGTGCAATTTTTTTTTTATGTTGATTTTGTCAAATGCCCTAAAGTTTTTAAAAATAATATATATATAATAAATGTGTTTTAGAAGGTATGTGTGTATTATTGCACATATGTATTACTAGCTTTCCGCCCGCGACTTCGTCCGCGTGGAAACCCTATCCCCGCGGGAACTCCGGGATGAAAAGTGATGTGTTACTCTGGGTCTTCAGCTATCTGCATACATATGTAAAATTTCATCGTTATCGGTTCAGTAGTATTTGCTTGAAAGAGTACCTATTTACAAACATCCATCCACACATACAAACTTTCACATTTTTTATATTAGTAGGATGTCAAAATTTGTAATTAAAAAGTTTTTCTTTCCTTCTACTTGAAATCAGAAGATCGACCTTGAAGTCGGTTAGTTGGGCTTAAACAATTTTGAAAAAATCTGCACAAAATCGATTCAATGCAAATCAAGAACTCAAAAAGTTTTTTGCCTCGAAACCAGAGGAATCTCTCGGTAATTAAAGAGGCCCACCAAACCGAAATTCGGCAGGAATTTGATGGATAAAAAACGGTCAATACAGAGTCGGCGTGGGAACATGGTTCTGTAGATATTTCATCATCTAAATATCCTTACTTTTAATATTATAAATCCGAAAGTAACTGTCTGTTACGCTTTCACACATAGAGAACTGGTCCGATTTAAATAAAATTTGGTACAGATATAGTCTAGAGCCTAGAAAAGGTTATAGGCTACTTTTTAACCGACTGCGCTGTAAGGAAGTATTTTTTAGTAACGTTAAACGTCTCTACGCGGACGAAGTCGCGGGCGGAAAGCTAGTATTTATATAACTCAAAGGTACTGACTAACATATTGTGATCTATCAACGCGCAGATTAAACCACTGGTCGGATCGGGCTAAACTTTGTCATGCAGGTAGATGTTATGACCAAGTCATCCGCTAAGAAAGGATTACCCGAAGCGAAGCTAGGGCGGGTCAGTCCATATACGTCCGGAGGGGCACAAGCCTACCCTAAACTAGGGCGATTAGGCCTTTGTCGACCACTCTGGGCAATATTTATTTTGTATATCATATTTCCCTAAGTAAGTACTTATGTTTCATTGCCGTCTGCATAATAATATTGTGTCTATTCTCGTAGGCAACCTTTATTCTATCATGGCCGACAATCTTCTCCGAGATTAGGATCCTGCTAACAATGTATGTACTTGGAAATAAATGTAGAAAACATTGTGTCAAACAACGACTGTAAACAAAGGTAATACTAGTAACATAGTACTTCCTTATATACGAGTCATCGTCATCATCAGCCTGTCGAAGTGTACAGCTGGACATAGACCTTTCCAAAACCAGCCGTCCTGCGCAGATCGTCACTCCACCTGGCCTGAGAGCGCCCCACACTACGTTTACTGAGACGCGTTATCCCTATCCACTCCAGCGTTACTGTAGCGCTACCATGAGTTTAAAAGTTACGGACACGATATCGCCTACGCAAATATGTCTATGAAAAACTTGTACAGCGCCCCTGGTGGTTACGCTAAGAACTAAAATCGGTCGTATGGAAAACAACTCGATAGGTTTTTAACGTACGTAAGTTTTCGATAGCCAACTCATGGTACCTACCGCTTCAGAACTTGTTTACCCCAGCGTTTGACAGATCAGATCTTCGCCTGATATGGCCAGCTCACCATCCGAAATATCAAGTAGTGAAGCCATGCTAAGGCTGATTAGAAGAGAGTTTTTCAAGATCGCATTGAACTCCTGGCTTATGAGATCGTAATACCTTTTTTTTTTAACCCGGTGAAATGCGTTGCGTACCTTCACCCTGAGAGGGGTTTCTCTCCGGATGGTGTGTCAGACTACCCGGCGACTGGTGAAGAGATGGTAAATGCCAGCCGCGACTCCTGGACGGACTGCATGCCCAGGGGTATACCGACTAAAACACCGGGGTGTACCTCGTCGCCTGTTGGCGGTGTCGTGGTACCTGGCATAGCCTTCGCTCACAACACCGCCGGCAGATCGTAATACCTAGTCAAGTCAAGTCAAGTCAAACCCTATGTTTGACTGACTCGGTGGAACAGTGGTTAGTGACCTAGAGTCGTGGGTTCAATTCCCACCCGGGACAAATATTTGTGTGACGAACATCGGTGTTCCGTGTCTGGGGGTGTTGGTAAATATATTCTGGTTCTAAAATCAAAATCAAAATCAAAATTGTTTATTTGCTTATAAATAGGGTATGTTACATACTGTAGATGTTGATTTAAAAGTAAAGAATCTTAAAACCTATTTAGCTATTAATATAGCATGCAAATATTGATAACTCAAGTGATTAAGCTACTTACTGCGGGATTAGATCAATGCGATGTGATGTTGTGTAATATTAATTTATAGGTACATAAATATTTTTTTTATTACGAACTATGATACAGGTCTTATACAGAAAGGATGAGACAATCCTAGCTAAACATAACGCATCTAACTAAATAAACTTTGAACCTTAGGCGAATGACGTGTCACCTATGTTGTTGATAATGAGTGACGATGTTGTTAGCAAGTCGGTATGACGCTAGGTTACATTAGATTAGGTTAGATTCTCATATGTTTTGTAAATAACTATTACACAACTTCTCATTTAGATATGAGATTCGCGCTAATTCCTTAAGAACTTGTATTGTAAAACGGAAATCAAATTTAACAGGCACTTCAATGAATTAGGTGAGAGTCAACCGCTTCCCTTTTAGGAGTGAGAGCCATCCGCTCCCCGCAAGTCCGGTGATGATGACGAGGCTACTCCAAGCCATCATCGTAAGTCAATTAGGAAAAAAAATCAACCGCTCCCTCGTAATAAAAAGTGGATCGCTGGAAGTGATATCTGTCTATCCCTCTGGGAAAAAGGCGTGATGTATGCTCCCTCGTAATGCAACAAGGCTAGATACTTCAAGCATCACCGTAGTCAGCCAGTAAGTAAATACTTATTAAAAGAGGTATCAAATTATTTTATCTTTATAAAGAACTGCTTGATGTTAACCACACAGATATTATTCCTGAGTGAGATTTGCTAAACTGGTAATTTTACCTTAATTTCATTAGTGACCCAAAATATGCCAATCATTAAAAGTTTTTACAACTTCTTACAGACTTCCAAAATGGCCGCCCTTTCGACGTTACCGCGGCACGCTCGCGATTGTCAAAGGCATTGGCGAATTGCACATTTTTACGACTGCCCCATGGAATGTTATGGGTTTAAAAATAGAACCTTCTTTTGCATTTGTATTTTTTTTTCATCGACTCGAGTGGCCAGCCTGTTGCTAAGGCCAGTTTTATTTCTTTTGCCGGGTCCAATTCTGGAATTTGAAATTTAGTGATTCTCAAAATTCACCATAAAATTAATTTGGATCGAGCCATCATTAAACAGCCATTTTAACAATTATTCATAATTGCTGTGATATGTGATAGGTAAGTGTAACATCATACCTAAGTTAAATCAGTGGTTGTGAGAAATCCTGCAAGGCTTTAACTTAGTTATTTTTATTCTGTAATTGCCCGTTGTTCGGGAAGTATAGTCGTATATGGACCAAACACTAAAAATATCAAAGTATTATGATTTTTTTTTTCATTTAAAGCTGGTACACAATACCAGAAATACAAATTTCCATATTAATTGTAGGTACGTATTGTGTTTAGATAATGCATTCAAAGATTATAATAGCCTCATCTTTTCGAACATTAAATTATGTTAGATTAAAAGGTATTCTATTTATTGGATTTAAATAATCTGATCCTTTTAAAAACATCCTCCTGACACTAACTTTACGTAATAACCCCTCGGCCATTTCAAAAGCTTACCAGGAAAATAGCAAAGACATAAAAAGTAGACGTTGTCACTAAAGGGACCGCCTGCCTTTTATTTGTTTGGTCCTAGAATAAACACGGTCTAGACAGAAATAGCTCGTCTAAAAATAGCCAGGATCGTCGGCCTAACGTGGAGAGTTAGCAAAAACTGGAGTTTGGAAGGGAAGGCTGTGTTTTTACTAACTTTTACTTTTATTTTTAACTAGCTTTCCGCCCGCGACTTCGTCCGCGTAGAGACGTTTAACGGGTAAAACATTCGACCACACTTCTTTATAGAGCAGTCAGTTAAAAAGTAGCCTATATCCTTTCCTAGGCTCTGGACTATATCTGTACCAAATTTCGTTTAAATCAGTTCAGTACTCTATGCGTGAAATCGTAACAGACATACAGACAGACAGACAGAGTTACTTTCGCATTTATAATATTAGTAAGGATTAGTGATCCGACCTCGCTTCGATTCGGGTATGTTATACATAAAAACCTTCCTCTTAAATCCCTCTACCTATTTAAAATGCATTAAAATCCGTTGTGTAGTTTTGAAGATTTAAGCATACATAGGGACAGACAAACGCGATACGAGATTTATACGATGTAGTGATATTTCATCGCTTATATTCATTAGTTAACTTTGGCGAGCTTTTGATATTACGGCACCGTTGCAAGCGACATGATCACCGATTAACCTTTTTTTCCTAACTGACATACGATGGTGGCTTGGAGTAGACAGTCGTCATCACCGGACTTGCAGGGGAGCGGACGGCTCTCACCCCTAATTGTGGATCAACTGACGTGTGATTGTAAATACCGAGACATATTCAGTTTTCTAATGAATATTATGTTTTTTATTACGTATTGTATATTAGTGTATTGTAACCGAGAGGTCCCCGGTTCGAGTCCGGGGTCGGGCAAAATTTGTGTGAGTTTGTCTGTAATGAAATTACTCAGCCCGGAGTTAGGAAGTTGGCGGTTAAGGAAAGCACGTTAAGCCGGTGGTCCTGCGCCCGATCTCTCATCGGTCATGTCGGATTGCCGTCTCACCGAATTATGAGAGTAAGGGAATAGAGAGTGCACTTGTGTTTGCGCGTACACTTGTGCGCTATAATATGTCCTGCGCACTTGGCTGATCTCAATTGAGATCGGCCGCCATGGCTGAAATCGGTCGGACGCCTTATTATTAATGTACGACGTAGGTATTGTATTGACTACCCACACTTACGTAGGTACCAATATATTTATTTAAACAGTTAAGTTAAGGATTATAGGTATTGAAACGAGAAAAGGGCTTCATTTTCTATCGCCAAGAGTTATAGGTTCGATTCCCACAGGGCACAAATCTTTTGAGATAAACATCGTGTTTGTTCCGTGTCTGTCCAAGTCTACTATATTAATATTTTTGTATAATACTGATAACCGTTATACACCGAGCAATTTTAGTGGTTGTTTTCCCGCAGTAAAATGATTCTATCTTAGTAGCACAATGGATTTGTGCAGTTGTTTTTTATTGAAATCAATAAATGCCGGTTTTCCGAAAGATATAACCGAAACTCGAAAGCACTTTCGAACTGCTTTATTACTTAGGGTGTAGAGCTTCTTTAGCTTTAAGCATCGACTTCATTCGGCAAGCAGTGCCTGATTACGTCACATCTTATTAAAGAATGATCTCTCGTTTTCGAGTAGGAAAATTATTAATTGAAAAAAAATTTTTTTTCGCGGAATAATTTGCATGATTTGATAGTATTAATAACGGTAAATTGTTCTGCAACGGGAAAACCACGAAAACACGAAAATTTCACGGTGTATAAGTGTTTATGCAACTTACTTCGGAATTTGAACAATGTACCTTTGTGGTGTACATGGGTGGGGACGACAGGATCAATCCATATGATCTATTGTGCGTGTCGACCGCATATGTGGGGCTGATGATGATGATGATGATGATGATTTACTACTGTTCGTCTGTT